>JANJEY010000234.1:18312089-18323478 GCA_024703695.1 Erythroxylum cataractarum | reverse complement strand
TTATGTCACTTGATTGGGAGTGCAAATCTGACCGCCTGGTAAATATTACTCATTTAGTTTTTGGTGGCATGAATTAACTTTTTAATTTGATTTGTTTCGACCCGTTTGCATTGTGCTATTCAATTCGCCTTTAAGCTTTTCCGGTTGGGATCCGGCTTTTGGATCGGGTCCCAACATTTATAGGATCGATTTGTTTTGCACGTACCTGCATCCATGCTTGTTATTTCGTTAGATGTCGATTTCGTTAAACGCTTTTATTTCTTCTCGTCTTCTTTCGTTCTAATTTTCTCAATGATTAAGAATGATTTCATTTCATAAGTTTTGCAACTTATATACTATTACCAAATGACATATCCTTTGGAATTAGAAGAGAGAGGAAAAGGGTCAGTGACCCATTTGGGACCCAGTCGGTAATACCCAATAACCATTATCTTGGGTGTGTTTCATAGGACTCAATACGATAAATTACATGGGAAATAAAATAGACTAACAACATTAATATACTTATGATAATTTACATTAAACTAATTTTATAAATTATTAGCTACAAAAAATTTAGTTTAACATATTTTCTAATTTTACAAAAAATATTAATAAATATTAGCATAGTAATATATCTTACTTTGGCTTAAAACTAATAGTTCATAATTTTGAGTTTTTAGGTTATTTTTTTCTAAAACATTATGAATATTCAAACTTCTTTTATGGTTAATTAACCTAAATTCATATTTTTATACTATAATTATAAGCAATGATTTGATTTTTTGTGATCTCCTACAATTGTATGTTTCAGTCATCCTCTATAATTTCACGTTTTGGTTAGACTCTCTTTACATGCACAACAACATAAGTTTGAATTTTTCAGCACCATGCCAACGAATTATGGAAGGGTTTTTTATTTAACAAAACCGAAAACACAAGGGCATACTGAAATTAAATGACTTGTTTGATTTCATCCTAACGTAAATTTATCGTGTTAAAAAAATCTAAAAACCCTACCGTGGTCGAGTTGGAAGAAAAATTTTCTTCGATACCTCTGTTGTTTTCACATCATCAAAATGCGTCCAAACTGAGTAAAATACTATTTTACTGCTGATAAATATTATAAAGCAGCTAAATTTTGACTTATGGCTAAAGCATCGGGTGAAAAAAAACGAGTTTTAAAAAAAGAAACCCACTAGGAAATCTTTCTAACAACGAACTTGACAATAATAATATGACTAGCTCCTACGTTATATTAGATAGCGCGGGTCTGTACCTGCTAATACCTTTCTTTTAACAAACCAAATCTAAAATATCCATTAAGATGAGAAGAATGAAAGGACAAAATGAATACATATAAGCGACGGATGGCTGTCTTTTTTTTATCCTTAAATTTCTATGGTATGATTGGAGTGGTCCTAGCCTTGCGGGTCATTGCACAATCTTTTACTTTTTTTATGACCAAGTAAAATTAGTAGATAGTAAATAATAGAAGTCAAGTAAAATAATTTTTTTATAAATATGAGATCATGTTAGATTCTAAGAGATTTGGATAAAACTGGCATGATAATTTCACGTGTTTCATGTTAGATTCCAAGAGATTTGGATAAATCTATCGTAATGCCTGTCTCTCACAATGAGAGATAATCTTTGGTATAGTACCTAAAGAATAAAATAAAGAGAGAGATTATGAGGAATGTTCCTCATTTTAGTACGGTAGATAGCCTGATGTATGCTCGGCTATGTACTAAATAGGTCATTGCATTCACTGCTTAACTGTTTAGTCAATATTTGGTTAATTCAGTTATAAACCTTTGAAATGCAGTTTAAAGAGTGTTGAGATACATGAAGAGAATCAAGGATTATATGTTGACATATAGCAAAGTCAACAGACTAAATTCGTAGGGAATTCATATTCAAATTTAGCTATGTATTTGGATGATTGAAAGTTCACTTAAGGTTACAATTTCAAGTTTGTAGATGGTATAATGTCATGAAAGTGTGTCAAATAGACACGGGTAACTTCCACGACTAGGCATGCAGAGTGCACGCTATGGGATTACTTCGCAGATAGTTTAACTTAGAAGTTTAATTTTTGATTTGTCTATGATCCATTCAATGGCTAGTATTCTTCTTACAGTGTTGTTTAATAACAACAAAGAATATCACAGGGTTATAGCATTTAAAGATCAATTATTTGGTCATAAAGATGTTGATATGAAAAGATGACATTAATGTTTGAAGCATTTAAGGACTAAGGAACTGTGAATCGATCCTTTAACTAAAAGACTTCACCTACTTGTGTTTGTGACACAAGTATACAGTATGAATGTTTTTATGTTCTTAGACACTATTAGTTAAGGAGATTATTATATTTTCTCCATGTACATTTTTATATTTTAAAGTATTATGATAGTATGATGGTTCATTGATAAAGATAATCATCGTTTATCCTCAGTATTACATGTCATCATACATTGTCATAATACATATGAAAGTCTTAAGATTTGTGTCGATCTTAAGCATTTTAAAGTCATTGGGCATATATATAGATTGATCTTGTGCCTATGTCATTTAGAGGCATACATATTAGTATAGATATCTATAAAGTTTGACATGACATAGAGAGATATAAGTTTTTAATTCCACAAGGGTTCTCTAATGCAGTTTAGTATTCAATTAGAGAACATAAAGATTTTCTCCAATCTTGTTTAACATTTGGTGAGAAGAAATAAGTTTTCTCAAATATTGTTTATCATTTTGTGAGAGAAAATTGGATTTCTCTAATGCAATTTAGCATATACGGTATAGCATAAAGTTGGAGAAATCGAGACCTACAAATAAAAATGATACAATTTATATCATAAAGGTATCATCATAGTTTGTCACACTCCATTTTCTCATTCATGTTAGTGAGGTATTAGATATTCGTGATTGTATTGGATCTATGTCACACATGATACATGCATTTGATATTATTTAGTATCGAAAGCTTTGTAGGACAGAATGATGGATTTTCATTATCTTTGTATCAAATGTTTTGTTTTTAAACTTAGTCGACTAATGCAATAGCGTGGCTTAACTGAATTTTTAAATTAGAGTCAATTGCAATTAATGCTTGTCCAAAGAGGAGATTGTTAGACTTTTTTATCCTTATGGACAGTTTTGTCTTTGTCTCATAGAGTTGGGCAACATTAATTGCATTTTGGGTTTTTAAATAAATTATCGGTTAAGTTGTGTAATTTGGTCCAGATAAAGATAATAAAGTGACCAAATAAATGATATAGATTAATAGGTCGAAGTTCGGGTAGAAAATGAGTCCCTTTCAATGTTTACTGGGTCTATATCGACCTTGTGATAGGGAAGTCCGATATGAAAACTATATCAAGGTTAAAATCTCCTGCAGTTGCTTATATCAATCGTAAGCATAAGGAATCCATGACCTGTTAGGGTAGCTTACGTATTAAGAAAACTATAGAAAGGTCTTGACCCCGTGTCAGGGAACATTTTCTGTAAAGGTTACGGGAGATTCAGAGACATTTGAAGCTCAAAATTAATATCGAAATAAAAAATGGAACTGAAATCTAAGTATTCCATATTACTTTTGTTTTTAATACTTTTATATAGATCCAGGATACGTAATAAAGCTTATACTACATGTTACAGAGTATACTTGAACTTATTTATGAAGAATATTGTTTACTTTGGATTCCTTTTTTCATTATAGAAGCTTAAGTCATAATTGGAAAACTCATCAAAATTGGTAATATCTAATATTTGGATCCGCGCTCAATATCCTAAAAGTAAAGACTACTAGATCATATCTCTCAACGTCATTTTTTTAATGTATCGTATGGAAAGAGAAGCCAATGACCACCTAGCATAATCATCACATGGTGTTGAAAATAATTAGTTTTAATGTTTGTTACTAATGATTATTTACAGACTGATTGAATTAAATTTTTTGTGCATTATAACTTAGTTAAAAGTCTAGATATCATAAATTTCTTATATATAACCATATAAAATTTTTAAATAATTAAAATTAAGATATTTTCATTTTTAAGTAAGTCTCATCAATAATAATTTTTACAAATATTTTCAAGATATTTATTACATTCCGGATATAATTTTTATGTTTTATAAATTATACTATAATAATTGTTTTACCTAGTATGTATCTCTAATAGAAAATAGTTAAAAATGATTCAATAAAACTTACAAACTTTAAATTTAAAAAATAAGTATTAAATACTTTAACACTTAATAATGCTTATTTTGAGATATTTAACTCTCCATTTGTTAAAAAATTATTATTTGATTATTAAATGATGCAAATTATTTCTCATAAATTCTTTCCAATAAATATTTTTTACCATATAAAGCTCAGATCCACCAAACATATTTCTTTCAAACATACAAATACAACAAATTCTAAAGATGCAAAATTTAAGGTGGTCGTAGTAAGTAAACGAACAGTTGGAATAGAAAGAAAGGGAGAGAGAGGAATGAAAGGTTCAACAATGTCGGAACCAATTCATCCAACATGCAGATGGTCACTCTACAGAACCACCAACCCCATACCTGCATTGATCGTATCACGTTGTCTCACCTCCTCCTCCTCTCAGATATCTGTTTCAAAACAATATCGCCCTCTCTTTACAAGGTCATTTCGGTACCTATTCTTCTTTTCGCAGTAGTCCAAATCCAATAGTCCCATTGAAAAAGCCACTGCACTTGGTGCTTTGGTGGTGATTATCATGAGACTGAAAGCGAGGAATACTCTGTAAATCATGTTCAACCCGAATCGTCTAAGAAGAAACAAAGTGTGGGTATCATCAACTTATTTGGGATGAAATTCTTCTGGAAAGGAAATTTGTTTACCACAAGGAAACTTAGGAGCATCGGTTTGCTCAATCTCATTACCATTTTGGAAGGTAAGTTTACTTCATGTTCTTTGTGATTTCCATGAATCTTCTTCGGAGAAAACTTCCACACCTGCATGACAATATCCACACGCCTAAAAACAACTTCTTTGAAATCATATTACAGATTAAATACCATGCATACATTGAACACCCATGGCTTTTCCAAGTTAAGAACTTCTTTTGCAGTTTGATCAACCACCGTAGAGAGACCCATCCGTTCTTTGCTTCCAAACATCTTAAATTAATTTGAGCTTTCCAGTTTAGTGACTTAGTTTTAGTGATTTAGTGATTGATGTAATTGATGTAACCGTCACAAGGTTAGCGACTTAGTGTTAGAAAACCGATCTCCTGATCCCATTCTGTTGTCGCTCTGCGTGCCTGAATAAATCTCAACCATCAATGTGCCCAACAGAATGGAAAGCAGATCTGCTGCCATGTTGACCAGCCACAAATCACCACTAACTATTATTATACTACATGCGTATAAACATGTTTTGTTTCGCGATCCAATATGTTGATGGGGGAAATGTTCGAGCCGTTAATGTCATGTGGCTCAACTTGCTAATTTCGTGCCTAAGTTAATATAAACAACCTTTTCGTTTCATTTAGGCTATTTTTGATTGAACATTAAATTTTTAATGGATTAGAACGAAATATAATCAAATCGAATGATAAATAATAAAATAGAATATAAGTAGATGTAATATTAAAAAATTGTCGTTTTGGAAGGACAAAAGAGTTCATAATGTAACAGTAAAATGTTGTTTGGATGAAGAGTTTATAATATAATATAATGTAAAGTTGTTTATCATTTTTCATTTCGTCCTAGACCTTCAAATCGAAAGTTTTCATTTTTACTATTTAAGATAAAATGGGATGTAATATGAAACTCACCTCTTTTATCTTATTCTATTATAAATTTTCTACTCAAATGATTGAATAATATTATATTCCATTTCATTCTATTAATAAAACTCTCAATCAAACATAGCCTTAAGCTCTCCTCCTCTTCTTTGCATCTTTTACTAATATATATTTATTTTCTGATATAACCCTTGAAATACTTGGCAGAGTTCTTTTAAATCTTCAACTGCCATCTAACCCTTTTTACATAATCTTTTCCATTTATATCGGAAGCAATGTTACAAAAAAAACAAAAACTAAACTGATGAACGAATTTTCTCGATAAGCAAGTTTTTTTTTTTCAAGTCATTTTTAGTGCCTAAATCATTATAAAAGCTTAGAATTTGATATAAATGTAAGATAAAAACAAAGCTTAATGACCATCATTTGATGGTTACAGTGATCACCACTACATAAATACTAAAAAAATTATTTTTAAAAATGGTTTCTTATTTAATAAAAACATGAAATACCACGTGCCACCACTACTAACCACATTTGATCTTTCTTATCTTGTTCAATTATTCAATAGACAGTTCCCAAGATTTTTAAGTTTTGGAATCAAAATATAATTGTGTCCATCATCTTATAGGTGTGTTTAACTTTATTATTATCACAATTTACCATAAGTATAATAATATTTTTATAATCGTATTTGGATTAATCATAATTACCGTAGTAATTTACAACTTAATTAGCGGTCCGAAAAAGAAGTTTTGTTACTTTATTGATTCTTATAAGGACCGGAGTAGAAGTTTTAGGTTTTTATCAGTTCTATTAAAAGTTGATTAACAAATTATATCTGTGCATACTCCTGTATTAATTACGGTTAGTTGATCGATAGCAATGACGATGGCGACGGGGAATGGAGGTGGTAATTGTTTTTTTTTTTTTGAAATTGGAGGTTGCAATTGTTAGTAAAGAATTCAGAACGAGGTTTAGTTGTCAAGATATTTTATTGAACCTGAACAAGGTTTTAAGTTCAGGTCACACCAATAAATTCTAGTGAGGTATCATATCTAAGAAGAAAAGTTCTAAAATTTCATATCTCAGGAAAAATGTTGTAAAGTAAATACGATGATTTGGATTAAGGGTTTAAATCTTGGTTGATAATATTTTAAAAATTATAACTATAAACATTGAGGGGCTCTTGAATTGCAGTCGTGGCCGGTATTCAAAACCTTCCTTCAGCATTGATATTAAAAAAATAGTAATACAAGTATATGCTAAGAGTCTAAGACATTCATTGTAAATTTATTGGTTGAAATGTGTTTAATTGGATTGTGTAGCTAGTAATATTCCTGTAGCAAAAGGTGTTGAAGACATCCTGGATCCAGCAGCATTTACTGTTGTGAGATTACTCATATCTGCCATTGTGTTCTTGCCATTTGCATACAAAGCTGGAGAAGATGCCCATACCCGTAATGCAGGGTTAGAGTTAGGGTTTTGGCTAAGTCTTGGGTACCTCATGCAAGCCTTTGGATTGCTGACATCTAATGCTGGGCGTGCTTCATTTCTATCATCCTTCACAGTAAGTATCAATCTATGAATCATCATGGATTAAACTCTGTGAAAAGGTTCAATATCCTGATGGTTTATTTGGGGATTGATTTATTAGATAATTTTGGTTCCTTTGCTCGAGGGCATTTTAGGAACAATTGTTCCTTTACGTACATGGATTGGAGCCATAATGTCGATTACAGGCGTTGCAATGCTTATCTCCAGTGGATCTTCCCCTTGCGTAAGTGTTTTCACTTCGTTAATTATCTCACCATTGTGATCATAATATTTTACTTGATTTGGGACTTGCGTATTCAAGGACCTTCCAAATAATTTTAATATTGGGCTTCAGCAAATAATCTGATCAACGCGTGATCATTCAAGTAATATTTTTGAACCGATAAATTTTTTAATTAAAATTTTAATTTTTGATTTGTTTGGTTTAATAATTTTTATTCTTAAAAATTATAAATTTATTAATTAATTAACCCATTTTTATAAATTAATCAAATTTAATAAAATAAAAAATAAAATTATTGTTTTTTATTTAACACTTTCTTTTTTAATTAAATTTTCAATTTTTCAATAAATAAGAATAATCTTCTTCAATTAATTTTAATTATTTTTAATTTTATTCATATTTTAACCAATTTTTTTATAGTCTCGTACGGGTTGGATCTATTAACTTTAAATTTCATATCCTATTAATTTAATTTTTAGTCCGATTTTTAAAACATTCGATTTAATAATATATGACGTTTAATTTTTTATTTGAATGTCAAAACTCCTGGTTCTATCGCTGGCTTATTACGAAAATGGAAATTGTGGGTCTAAGAATGTATTCCAATTTTTATAATCCCTACGAACATTACCAGAAACTGTCAGGTTCTCTCATATTTGACAACTATATTTGCAGCAGCCTTACTGACAATTGATCATAAAGTCTTGATTAAGAATAGAATTATATTGATTTCTTACATGGCATCGTTCAGTTGGGCGATTTCCTGAATTTCTTCAGCGCAGTGTTTTATGGCGTTCATCTGCTTAGAACTCAGCATCTACTAAGAAACATAAATAAAAGGAACATGTTACCGTTCCTAGGGTGCGAGGTACATACATCAACAAATTCTGATATTTAGCAAAGTAGCAATGCAGATATATATCTCAATGCTAAATTAATTGATTTGGACAACTTTTCGATCTTCTTCTTCTTCTTCTTCAGGTATGCGCTATTGGTCTTTTCTCAACGATATGGTACTTTGCTGGGAGCTGGTTTCTTGGAATTCAAGCATGTAACCCTTTTTCCTGGACATGGAAAATCGTTTACGATTGGTTGATTGCATTTCCCTGGATTCCTGCACTTTTCTCAGGCATACTATCAAGTGGAATAGGCTTATGGCTAGAGGTATTTTAAGTCGCATTAAGCCCCTACATTTCTCCTTCACTAGTATGAACGTTTGAAGGATTCTTGCTTTTAATAGTCGCTAATGAAGGCATCTGAATTTATCAAAAAAATGAAATGAGAAGAACCGTGCAATTGCTACCAAACTTGTGAATTTTGTGTTGGAGTTGAGAATTCATAATTTGTCTATGAAAAGGTATTCAATAAGAAAGAAAGAGTAGGGTAAAAGATAAATAAGAAATATTGTGTAATTTTATAACAAGGGCCTTTCATTTTTCATAAGAAAAGACTGTTGGAAGTTGGATCTTTCATAGGAAGTTGTATTTTGCACAAAGATGTTACACATTTGACAATAACTTATCTGATATATAGAATCACTCAATTGTTGAAATTTCATGAAGAGAAATCATGGGGTAACAGATCACGCTGTAGCTTATTCTATCTCACGCATTTCTGAACAAAGATAATTCATCAAACAGATGGATGCCATGCGATATGTTCCGGCAACGGAAGTGGCAATAATTTACGGACTGGAGCCAGTTTGGTGTGCCTGTTTTGCATGGTTTTTTCTTGGTGAGCAATGGAACTCACTTGGTATGATTGGGGCAGCTCTGATGCTAAGTAAGAGAATAACTATCCTTTATTTTTGCTTTCCTCTTTACTGCATTTAATAAGAAATTAAAATAAAGCAAATTAGACCCTTTTTTTTGCTCGAGTCCCACTTTGTTCTTCTAATAGGTTAACTGGTTTAAATATTTAATGGTGAACTAATGAGTTACGATCATAGATAAAGTAAAGGTTTCGTACTTCAATACTTTGAAAACTGACCTCAACTGGCCGATTCGAGTCGAACACACGAAAAAGAAAAGTATTTTTAATCAGTTTTTTGAGGTTGGACGATATTTATTAGATTAACCTTAGGCTAGCAGGTAGAATCGCTGTTCTCTTTCACACTTTTGCAGCTGAAAGACATCAATCTCGTTTTACTTAAGTGCACTATAAAATGGAAAAACAATTCTTGTCAGAAGTCGCCTTAATTACTTGATTAAGTCCCTTACTGGTTAAGTGTCTGCTTTATTGCAATGTACTGGCTATCGTTCACAGCTCAATCCTACTAATGTCATGGCATCATAACGAGTCATGTAAAATCATTTTGCAGGTGGAAGCCTAACGGTTCAGATATTTGGATCATCTTCTTCTTCAGACAACCGAGATGATGTCTCCACATCTTCAGTTGTTATTTAGTGAAAGTGTGTATACATCACTATACCCAAAAACTAAGTTTCGATATGTAGTCTTTACTCATTTTTTGAGTACAAGTAGCAAAGCTCTCAAGTAAAAGCATTACATGACAAACTTAAATAGGACAAACAGGGCATATGTATAAGGTTCTATTGCAAGGAGTTTAGGGAGATAATTCAGCTTACTCCAACAGTTAGAATTATATATGCTGTTTATTGGTTATCTATTAGTTATCAGTTTAGTTCATCTTTCACGTGTATAAATACTCTTTATTTGAATGAAATAAAACAGATTTTGATTCTCTCTCAATCTGATTTTCTGATATGGTATCAGAGCCAAGTTAATTTGTCTCGATAGTTTGGGGCGGTATCCGGTTATGTCCTTTTGCCCAATATGTCCATCAGATGTCCAGTCCTGCTCTGGACTGAGGGGAGTGTGTCAGGAATCTCACATCGGACAACTATAAGAGCATTAAACAATTTATAATAGTATGCAAACCCCCTCCTCTTGAGTTAACTTTTGGGGATGAGTTAGACACTTTTAACATGGTATCAGAGCAATAGTTTCTGCTCTTCTAAGTTTTCTGGGTTTGTTATACAACTTCCAGATTTTCTTGTTGTTCCATTCTTTACGTTCAAGAAACGTTATCGTTTCTTTCTCGGTTTTCTTTCATTCTCTTTCTTTAAGATCATCGTATTACTATGACCAGCTTCAATGCTTGGAATACCAACACTACAAGAAAAATGTTTAATAGTAACGGAAAATTATCGACGGTATGAATACCGTTGGAAATACCGATCGATATAGCGTTACCGTCGCAGAAAGTAGTTGTGCATTAAATTGTTTACGACCGAAAAAAATTCGGTCGGTGAATTTGGTTAAAATTCATACCGACGCCCATTTCGGTCAGTGAAGGCGTCGATGAATACGTTCAACGCCCTTCAGTAGAAGAAAACGACGGCGTTTTGGATAAAACCAAAACGACGTCATTTTAGTTTTATTTTAAACCACCCCACAGCCTTCTTCTTCCTCCTCGCGCGACCTAGCTCTCTTTTCTCTTCCTCCTACGGCGCTGTCTTCCTCCTACGGTGCGTCATCTTCATCGTTCGTCTTCCTCTAAGGATGCCGCCGATTGCTAGTCGCCACTCGATGGTCGACGCTCACGGGTTGCAAACGTCGCTCCTCGCCCTCATCTCCGACAGGTTTGTTAGTTCTCCTCCCTACCCTCTTTGTTTTCGTAGATCTGCTTTCGTGTGTATTTGTTGTGGTTTTATACCCATTGAAACTGAACGAAGCCTCCTGCTGTAGAACAAACTCCAGTCATTCGATTTGGACTAAAATTTTCGTCGACTGGCATTTGAGTGGTAGTAGTTGGTAGAGTCTACGGTACTCACTCATTTCATAAAATTGCTAATGATAATTTACATTGGAA
>JANJEY010000234.1:17502516-17519432 GCA_024703695.1 Erythroxylum cataractarum | reverse complement strand
GGCTAGGTTGGTTTGTTAAGGTTGAGCTCTTTTTTTTCTTGTATGCTTTATATATAATATCATTTTCTTCAAATTTTTTGATAATCTTTTCATATTTTGCTTCCATCTCCTACAATTGGTTCCTTCAATCTTCTTCCCATTGTGTAATATCTTGTGATCTAGTTTCCTTTGTCATTTCTTATACCCCATTGTCTTATTTTGTCAATAATTAATGCTTTGATACCAAATTAATATAACTCAATTTCAAAAATAAAATATTATAAATTTGGACTTTAGATAGTGTTTGAAGCTTAAAAGTGAATAAGAGAGTGACACATAATATAGGGAGTAAGATACCAAAAATTCAAATCAATCCAAAGTAAGTTACAACTCCTCTTCAATAATTATTATAGTTATTAGCAGACACTCTATCAACTATTTACACATGGCCACCTATTCTCTCTTTCAATATCATCGTGACAATCTTTTAACACCAGTCTATTCTCTTCTTCAATGTCATCTTCATACTTTTCATCTTCAAGGTATAAGAGTGATACATAAAGTGCAGATGGGTGAGTTTTAGAAGAAATATTCACATTATACATACTGAAAAAGAAATTACTTTATATATTACAGTATACAAAACTTTAAGTTTTTAATATTCAATTATTACAAATGCTACTGGTATGAACGTGCAGCGTTCTAAGACTTTCCAATGTTTTCAAATGCTAAAATGTATTAAAGCAGAATGCATTAAACTTTTCAAGCTTAATTTAGATCCTTTAAAATTCAGTAAAGAACAGGCTTTTAAGAATCTGTCTTTGGATTAGGTGCTTTTAGCCAAGGATCTTATTAATTCCTCACTCTTAGAGGAGGAAAAATATGAACTATGTAGTTACATGCAAATCATTGAGGAATATCGAGAGCAACTTAAATAGAAGTCTAGAATCCAATAGTTGCAAGAATGAGATAGAAATTCCAAATATTTTTTCAGTGTGATTCAAGGCAGGAGAAATAGAAATAGGATAGTTTGTATTAAATATAAGAATGGTATGAAGATAAATGATAAAGAGGAACTCAAACGAGTGTCCAGAAATCACTTTCAAGCAATAAATGGGGTATCTACTCACACTGCAAGCCTTCCTAGCTATCTAATCAATCAAATGGTTAGGTCCATCAAACAGGAACAAGAATCTGCACTACTCAGGGAAGTAATAGGTGAAGAAATAAAGGAGGTGTTATTTTCATTTCAGCCAGATAAGTCCCATGGGTTGGATGACTTTAATGTCAGGTTCTTCAAAAAGAAATGGAATTTGTTACAAGTACTAGTTATTCAAGCAGTAAAAGAGTTTTTCAGTAGTGGCAAGTTACTCACTGAAATCAACAAGACTTTTTTCGTTTTAGTGCCCAAGGTTCCCTACCCAAGAAAGCTGAATGAATACAAAAAAATATCTTGTTGCAATGTCCTATCTAAGATTATTTCTAAAATCCTTGCCAATAAGTTGAGAAATACTCTGCTTGGTATTATTCATTAGAATCAAGGTGCATATATGCCAGGGAGAAGTATAGGAGATAATATAATGGTAGCTCAAGAATTATTCAAAGACTATTCTTATAAAGAACATGTTTAAAGTTATGCTCTCAAAATAAATTTAACTAAGGCATATGGCACAATTAATTGGGGTTTCATTATCAATGCTCTCCATGCTTTTGGCTATCCTAGCAAGTTCATTAGCTAGATTTATTATTGCATATTAATAGTTTTATTCAGAGTTAATAAATGGGGAATCTACGCATCTTTATCATTTAGCTAAGGGAATTAGGTAGTGAGATCCTCTTTCTCCCTACCTATTCACTATTTCTATGGAAGTTTGTTAGAGATGACAGAGATATATACTAAGTAAAGCTCAAATTTTAGATATCATTATCATTGTTGTGAGCTCAATATCACTCAACTTTATTTTGCAGATGATCTATTCATGTTATGTGCTAATGAATCTACTTCAATTGAGGCAATCTTAACCACTTTGGTAAGATTCAAAGATGTATCATGTTTGAGGTTTAACCCTCAAAAGATCTTTGCTTACATTTCCAAGCAAAGTTCAATGGATTCCTCAAGGGTGGTCATTGATGCAGGGCTCTTAATACAACTTTTACCTTTTAATTACTTAAGTGTTCCCATCTCTACAAGAAAGCCAAAGGTAGTTGAATGAAAACCTCTACTAGACAATGTTCATAAAAGAATTACTAACTGGAGTAATAGATTTTTGTCTTGTTGAGGTAGATTACAACTAATTGTATCCATTCTCAATAACCTACACACATTTATTAGCTGGCACACATAGCAATACCTATAGGAGTATTGAAAAAGATTGGAAGAAGTATAAGAGACTTCATATGGCATGGACAAAATCTTAGTGGTAATAAGACCTCCAAGGTCAAATGGTGTGCAATTTGTTTACCCAAAGAATATGGTGGATTAGGTATCAGCTTAGCTAGTATAATAAGTAAGGTATTGTCAGCTAAAAAATGATGGAGTATTTGCTATGATAAGGAGAGTCTCTAGGTGAAATGGGTGCACATGTTTCATGTCAAACATGGAAACATTTGATCTGTGGCTAAGAAAAGTACTAAATCCTATACTTTTCAAAAAATATTATGAACCAAATATTTTATTCATTCTCATATCAAGCAATACATTAGAGATGGAAAGGGCATGACATTGTAGTTTGAAAATTGACATTCTCTTGGACCTTTATACAAGACTCAATATTTTTTAGCTCTAACATATTTAATCCCTGATAACACCAAAATGAACATATTTGTTCACACTGACAGCCGGTATTGGTCATTTCATGTAGGGAGAGGAATCAAACCAATAGTAGATTGTATGTCAGATTATTCTTTTGATATGAGGCAAAAGGATGAAGTTAGATGGGAGTTACATAACTCTCACAAGTTTATTGCTTAGTCATGTAAACAGATGTTGCTTGGGCCACTAATCACTTTTCCCTTTCACATGTTGATAAGGAGTTTTGGAATAGCTTAGACACATTCTTTCATACTTTGGATAGCTGCTCGACTCAAGCTAAATACGAGAGATAGGATAAAATTTTTGGATCTTAGATAAGTTCTGGCCTTTATGTACCAGTGAGGAAGAATCAATTAATCACATCTTTTTCAAGTGTTGTTGTAACACCCTACTCCTACAAGACACGTGCCCAACATCTATAGGTGACATATGAGTTTGTGCCCAGCAAGAGTGGCGTACTAGAACACTCAACCAGTTAAAAATTGATATATATATTTTTGAAATCACAAACATAAAGTGTGGAAATCGATAACCAAATCAGGTCCATTTTCATTCATAAACATTTTCAGTTATACGAAACAACCAGTACACAACTCATCAGAGATTTACTAATCACGTGGGGCCTATTACAAATACAAAATACTCTAGACTTAATGTCTTTACATTTCAAAAACCATTTTCATATACATTGTACAACACTTAAGACTGCAATTATCAATACAACATATCGAACTACATATGCAGGTGCTAATTGATCCCGACTTGAAACTCTTACTTGAAGCCTTTTTGGAGACCTTTAGAAAATCTGAAAAGTCACGTTTCAATTTTGATGAGTTTTGCGAACTCAATGAGTGAACCATCATTGATGATTTCACCGAATCACCAACACACATCACATATTGCACAATTATTCATTCTAAGCATACATTTATTATTCATATACTCACATAACATGGCATATCATATAGTCATTCAATACAGCTTTTCAAATCATTTATGAATTTCAGTCTTATAATTTTATATGCATGAGACTCACATTCGTTCTTATTATTGTGACTGAGTGCCTATCACATACTTATACAAATACTAGCCCTAGGGCTCAGTTAGAATAGAATCACGAAGCATAGCTCTATGTGCAAAATCAGAAATCACGGAGCAAAGCTCTACGTAGAAGCGCTTCAAATTGCCTACTCAAGTCACAACGCCTTTATCTGAGCATACATTTTATGACATGCATCAAATACTGAATATGTCATATATCACAATCACATATGATGCTCAAACAAAGCTCATAATCATCGGACCTAAGTCTGGTATTCAACTTTCGTTGAGAATTTACATAGCATTCAAAAATCCATAACAATCAAAACTACAATCAAAGCACTTCTAATACATTTTCAAATCTTGGTCTCCTCGGACAATTCAATTCCGGAATGCATAAACAAATTGCAAACAATTTAATAATATTGGAAGTTTAAACAAATCAAATTAAATCAATCCTAGGAAATCATTTAGTTTGACTCACAGTACGCTCCAAAATGCTATTGCCTGGATCGACCAATAATGTCTGACTAGCATCCAAAGTGCTCCCCTATAACATGCAAAACACATTTACAAATATTACACTTTTGCACAATCATAAGTGTTTAATAATGCACACGAATGAAATGAAATATGTACAATTATGTTCATGACAAATCCGGGGTACTTTATTGCGATCCTTATCAACAAATCATTCAGATATCCAAGCTCTCATTAATACCATGTGTGCTTATAATTTGGACCATAATAAATCAATGTCAAAACCATTTGATAACTTCATTGACCACTTTAGATTTTTCTTCTAATACACATGCTGGTCAACTTTGTATACTAAATATTATAAGGTAATGTTCAAAATTATGCAACACTTCCTTCTAGAAAGTTATTCAAAAATCTCTTAAGTTTCTATTGACACAAAAATCACTCAATTTGGTTCAGTAATTTGGATGATTTGCCTCAAACATTATTGTGTTGTTCACATTCAAAAACAGTGTACTATATACAACTTCCATCCATAAATTCAATATCTTATGGAATGAATTGAAATTTCACTTCTTGAGAAAATTTGTATATCTATATCTCTAGTTTATGCCAAATCAAAAATAATCTCATTTGGAATCCTATAAATTCAGATACAATCAAGATACTGAGGGGTGTTCAGTAAAACAACACCAGTTCATACCATTCCAATAGATTTTCTCACTTTCGTTCAATCAATCTTTCTCAATTCAATTCAGAATGCTACAAAATTTGATGGAGATGTATAAAAATGTCTTAAAAATCCAATGGTTTAAGAATCAAGTCATTTTGAGACCTAGAGAAGAAGTTATGGTCAAAAGAAGCAAGAATGTTCAATAAAAGCCCAAAATCCCAAATGCACGATCGTGCATTTACACGACGGTGCAAATTTCTCTTCACCTCCTAAGTTGCCGTTGTGCATTTGCAAAACGGTGCTTTTTGGCTAACCCTCAATGTCACTGTCATGCTTTTTCATGACAATTCTTTTGGCCTAAAATAAAGCATGATGGTGCCTTTTCACTTCTTCTTCTTCACCGATATCTCAACTTCTAAACTCCATAACTTTTGATCCAGAACTCCAAAATTTACAAATTTTATATCAATGGAAAGATAAAAGAAAGATATACAACTTATATAAAGATAATTTTTATCAAAATCTCTCTAGATCAGTACAAAAAAAATCACAGAAATTTCAGATCGAAAATCCAACTCTCCACTGTTCATTCTCAGAAAATTTTCAGACTTCCACTTTCCAAAATCCAACACTTCAATTTTTATTCCAGTCATTTCCACTCCATCTCAATCAACTCATTCACCATAAATTTCACAATACCCTTAAATATACAAGTTTACTCAAAAATCTTAAAATTATCAAAAACCAAATATCAATTATTCACTCTTCATATTTTGCATTTTACATTCTCTGCACTTTCTTAACACTCTTCCTTTAACTATCATTTATACAATCTTTCTCACTTCAGACCATCATCTTACAATTTTCTTTCAACTCAAAAACCATTCTTTTGGTTATCACATATTCACAGTGTAGAGAAACAAAATATATCATAATATCATCCTTTTTACACTCTATATTTTTCTTCTCAACTTTCATTTAAACACTCATTCTCATCTCAAACCATCATTTTACAATTGCTCTTCAACTCAAACATCATTTTCTTGAACATCCCTAGAGTTTCCATCTACTCATGTATACACATGCATATATATATTTACATGAACAGTGAAGAAAAACCAAAACACAGTATATCACCTTTTCACACTTTAATTTTCTATATTCATCTTATACACCATTTCATATCTATTTCTAACTCAAAAAATCATTTTTACATCACTTAATCACTAGCAATTCATCAAATACTAAGTTAACACTAAAACCAAAATTTCATCCCATCTGCACTGTGTTTATGAATATATACATGTAAACATCATTTTCCATGCATATGATAGTAATTCATCAAATGTATTTCACAATCCCCAACACTAAAGGATTTATTCACTAAGTACTTGTTGAAAAATCCAAAAACTTCAACTATCCCAAAGCCCTAACTCCATGCAAAATTACGTACTCCTCTGTGTAACTGACCAACTTCTGGTTTTTCTTTAGGTAGAAAACACCAATAACAAAGTGGGTTTGCTAAGGCAAAGGAAAAGCACAGAAAGCTATTAGGAGGATATTTGATGAAAACTTTGTGTGTTGGGAGGAAGTCCGAAGAAGGTAATGAAGAAGGAAGAACTAAGACATATAGCTAAACCTTTATCGACTCTCAGATAATTATAACTTATTTCAACAAAATACAAAACCCACTTACTAATTTAGTGACACTTGTCACTTCACTATGGTCTAAGCTCTAACTTAGTTTCTTTTGATACTAACTCCATTAATTCTATCTTTACAATATAACTATCTCCAATCTTCTTTTTATTCCTTTTTCCTATTTTCCATAAAATTTCATAATTCTCTATAAATTTCAAAAATAAATCCCAAAATTAAAAAATATTTCAAATCCACTAATCAATAAAATTTCCAAAGTAAATAAATTCCAAATTCACAAATTTCTTAAAAATCACAACTCAGTCCATTTATACCCGGAATTATTCATGAATGCATGTATAATTATTTTCATGTGTAGAAAAATTCACTATTTACGCTTATGTATATGCCATATTATGCATGAGTATGGAAATGCCTTTCTAAACTCTCATTAATACGTCATATTTACTATTCTATCTTTTCCACAAGTAATGGTATGTTACAATTGCCATACAAGTCTGTTATGGTAAAGATTTCTCAGCTTATTTGAGCTACATGATATGAACCTCAGTTGGGAAGACTATTTGTATTGGATCAATGGGCTAAAATGGGAAAGCAAGGAGGATCTAAAGGTGCTCAAGGTTAGTTTTGCAATGCTTGTACATTTCATATGGATGATGAGAAACACAAAGATATTTGAGAAATCCAAGCTTTACAGTAAGTATACTTGGATGGAGTTCCATCTTAAGGTAAGGATGACTTTTTTCACAAAGTTTCATCCACAACTCATCTCAACTAGTATCAAGTAGCTACTGAGAATATAGACAATGCATGTATGGTCAATGGGTTATGTAATTAAAAGTTTGTTCGTACTCTAATTGATGGAGATGATTATGAGGGTGCATCACAAAATAAGCTAATAATAGTGATCTGTTTGCTTTTCATTTGTGAATTGAGATATATAGTTCAAAACTATTTTCTTGGAAGTAGGAATTTTTGCAAAACTAGATATCTATAAAAAAAGTGCACCAAATATATGTACGATTCGATTAATTAAATTTTGTTGTGAAACTTTATTCCATTTTAATATTTCAATTTATTATATCAACACACTCTATGTATCCTTGTTTAACTAAAATTTTTGTTTACCTCTATTTTTAAGTAGTAGGATTAATTAATATATAAACCATTTTGGCTAATATGAAAATTTAACAAAATTGTTTTATGATTTTCCAAAAAAAAAAACCAGAATAATACACCCTCCCATCATGCTCAGAAATATATATCATATTAATGTACATTATAAAATATTCTTATCTAAGTTGAAAGAATAGAAATGGTTATACATTACACTAAATTCTTCATTTTACGGAAAAAGATAAGTAAACCATTCACTACGAACATTTTCTCATTTTTACAGCTTCTAGAGATGGACACCTATTTCCTTTCTTCAACCTTCACTACAAGAAATCATCTAATAACCAACATAAAATTGGCAACGGTAAAGAAACCATTGCCAATTAGAGACAAAAATCGTATACCTGGCGAAAATCTTATCTAGAAAATTTTCAACTACCATTGGTAGCAAAATTTGTCGTTAAAATTGGAAGAAAATGAGTACATGATGGTGTTTAGCGACAATAATTAACTATCGTCAGTAAATAAGGCAGAAAATGCTGGTGCAAATCTTTTCAATTTACTGACAAAAATTTCATCGGTAATCTGTCGGTAAATTGGCTATCTATACGTCATCGTCCGTCGTCTAGTTCTATTCAATGTTTTTAAGAATAAAAACCAAACGAAGTCGTTTTGTTACACCCTCCCATCATTAATGTGAAAATTTAACAAAATTGTTTTCTGATTTACCCAAAAAAATTAACCTGAATAATACACCCTCCCATTATGCTCAGAAATATATATCATATTAATGTACATTATAAAATATTCTTATCTAAGTTGAAAGCATAGAAATGGTTATACATTACACTAAATTCTTCATTTTAAGGAAAAAGATAAGTAAACCATTCATTACGATCATTTTCTCTTTTTCACAGCTTCTAGTGATGGACACCTATTTCCTTTCTTCAACCTTCAATACAAGAAATCATTTAATTACCGACAGAAAATTGGCAATGGTAAAGAAACCATTGCCAATTACCTACGAAAATCGTATAATTGTTGAAAAACTTGTCTAGAAAATTTTCAACTACCAATAGTAGAAAAATTCGTGGCTAAAATTAGAAGAAAAATGAGTACACGATGGTGTTTAGCGACAGTAATTAAGTACCGTCGATAAATAAGGCAGAAAATGCTGGTGTAAAATGTTTTCAATTTATCGACAAAAATTTTTGTCAGTAATTTTTTTCAGTAATCCGTCATTAAATTGGCTATCTATATGTCATCGTCCGTCATCTAGTTCTGTTCAATGTTTTTAAGAATAAAAACCAAACGACGTCGTTTCGTTACATTTTCCCATTATTAATGTGAAAATTTAACAAATAGTTTTCTTATTTACCCAAAAAATTAACTAGAATAATACGCCCTCCCATCATGCTCAGAAATATATATCATATTAATGTACATTATAAAATATTCTTATCTAAGTTGAAAGCATAGAAATGCTTATACATTAAACTAAATTCTTCATTTTACGGAAAAAGATAAGTAAACCATTCACTACGAATATTTTCTCATTTTCACAACTTCTATTGATGGAAACCTATTTCCTTTCTTCAACCTTCACTACAAGAAATCATCCAATTACCAAAAGAAAAATGGCAATGGTAAAGAAACCATTGCCAATTATCGACGAAAATTGCATACCTGTCGAAAAACTTGTCTAGAAAATTTTCAACTACCAACGATAACAAAATTTGTGGTTAAAATTAGAAGAAAATGAGTACACGATGATGCTTAGCGATAGTAATTAACTACCATCGACAAATAAGGTAGAAAATGCTAGCGCAAAATGTTTTCAATTTATAGACAAAAATTTTTGTTGATAATTTTTATCGATAATCCAATGGTAAATTGGCTATCTATACATCGTCGTCCATTGTTTGGTTTTGTTCAATGCTTTTAAGAATAAAAACGAAAT
Organism: Erythroxylum cataractarum; assembly: GCA_024703695.1. Taxonomy (NCBI): domain Eukaryota; kingdom Viridiplantae; phylum Streptophyta; class Magnoliopsida; order Malpighiales; family Erythroxylaceae; genus Erythroxylum; species Erythroxylum cataractarum. The sequence goes on along the minus strand of JANJEY010000234.1, from coordinate 17,509,712 downwards.
AGTTACCCACCCCCGCCCTAACCTTCCCCCTTCGTTCTCCAGATCTACTGCTATTCTCCGTCATCTTTTCCATCCAGCTATTGCGTCTTCTCCAGTCGTGGAGCTACGCTTTTAGTCAAGTTATGCCAATGTTTCTGCCCTTCATTTTTATGGAAAAATGTCAAACTGTGGATGATTTGGAGTTAGTTTGATGTACAAAACAATTTATGTGTAAATATTTGTGTATGGGATTGAGTTTCTATATGGGTATGAGGAAGTGTTGTATGCTTGGGTTAGGAATGCCGAAGGACACATATTGAGTTTGATCTTCTTTTTTTTTTTGATTTTGTGGATGGATTGTGAATGCCGAAATAGAAGACTGAGTTTGTGTATAAGCATGAGGAAGTGTTGTATGTATGGATTGTGAATGTCGAAGTGGAAGATTGAGTTTGTGTATGATTTTTTTTTGATTTTGTGTATAGATTGTGAATGTCGGATTTGAGTTTATGTATGGATTATGAATGTCAGAAAAGTGTAAGATTGAGTTTGTGTACGGACTATGAATTTTGGATTTGAGTTTGTGCATGGATTGTGAATGTCGGAAAAGTGGAAGATTGAGTTTGAGTTTAGCCTTGTCTGAATTTCATGAATGATTGATTTAGAAAACAAGTATGAATGGTTGACTTCTTCCCTACTAAATATTGATTAATTGCTTATGATGATTGATTTTTGAAGAATGAAATATGATCTAATACATGTTATTTGAAATTGTGAGCTTTTAAGCTTATAATTAAGATTGAAGATTTATGCTCCATTTTCTAAATTGAGTGATTATCACAAAGTTTGATACTTTAACAACTTTTTTTTTCTTATGCATGTTGAGAACATATCATCAACCATTAGTTTTGGTTTGGGAGGTAATTGAATCCTTCAATATAATACGATTAACAACTTTCAAAAAGTTAATGAATGATACATCCTAAACAATCATTCATCGGAATACATCTACTAAGTGATTGTAGGATAATTTATGGACATTATTAACTTAGTATAATATTTTTAAAGTTAAACTTACAAAATGTTTACAATTTGGAAACAAATGAAAATTGTTATGTGTCATCTCAAACATATACATTACCAAATGACAAACATGTTTTACCTACTAATTAAATCGAATGGAAGGGTATTTAAGGATTCTAATACTCCTTTCATTGGAATTGAAACAAGTCTCCATATTTCACTCCACAACCTTTGTCACACTCAACTAATAATATCAAAAGGTTAATTTTATATATAATCAATCATTTAGTACTATAATGCAAAAAACATTTTTATCAAATTACCCGTATCAATACAATTTTATTGATGACTAAAATACTTTTTATTAGATTACCCGTATCAATACAACTTTTTTTCTCTTAGCCTCCCAAAACACAATTTCATAGTAGCTTCTTCTAATAATTATACAAGCCCATAAAAGTTGTTGTGCTATCAATAACATAACCAACGGTCTTATAAAATGCCACTTTTAATGAACTCTTCTTAGTAATAATGATATCATCATCTTCATGAATGTACTTACGTAACAATTAATCTTCTCTCATCTTCTCTTTTACTCTTATTTAGAACTTGGCTTATTGAAACATTTTTATTGTTTCCTTTATTATGAATCTCTATTTTGTAGGTTTGACATATAGATATAATGTTTCCTACACCCCAACTAAAATTATTAGAAAATAGTAATAGAATTATTATTCTCCTTTATTATTGTGTAAGTGAAATTGCTTCACATAAATTTATATGCATATATTTTTTTATTATAAAATTATATGCTCGTATAAGTTTCCCGGTTATTCATGTTTCTAAAATGTGCTTAATAAGTTTTTTATGATTGTTTTAATATATCCCGCTTACAAAACTATCAACATTTTTGTTCTTTATTGTAGGAACGATGTTGTTTGGTAGTAAATATGTTTTGAATGAGAATGAAGAGAAGCTTTTGCAAGTATTCAAATAAGATTCATTTCCTTATTTTTTTTGAAAATGTCAACAATGAATTTGCCCACATTTTAATCAATTCGTATCAGTTTCTACAATTTTCATTGTAGCTCTGTCATCATCTTCTTTCACATACTTCAAAAAGATCCTTTTGCGTGTCGGATGAGGTAAGTTAATTTGTTTTTTACTACATTTTTTTAAACTTGGAATAATTTGGTAATTTGTTTGCCATTTGAACTTCTCATGTGAATGTATTCCATGGCTGATTTAATTTAGGTTGCATGAACTAAAACTTGTTTGTGGCATAAACTTCGGTATATCAATGAATTAATATAGGATGAGTTTGACTTCTATTATTGTTACAATTACATTAATTATGTCAATTCTTTTTTTAGGCTCTCTAAATTGATTATGTTCTGTTTACTTTTTATGTACGAATTTATACTTGGCTTTTATTACAAAAAAATTGTATATGTTAAACTAATGTTTCCTACATTCCAACTAAAATTATTAGAAAATAGTAATAAAATCATTATTCTCCTTTATTATTGTGTAAGAGAAATTGCTTCATATAAATTTATATGCATATACTTTTTTATTATAAATTTATATGCTCGTATAAGTTTCACGGTTATTCATGTTTTCTAAACGGTGCTTAATACGTTTTTTAAGATTGTTTTAATATATCGCGCTTACAAAACTATCAACATTTTTGTTCTTTATTGTAGGAACAATGTCGTTTGGTTGTGAATCTATTTTGAATGAGATTGAAGAGAAGCTTTAGCAAGTATTCAAATAAGATTCATTTCCTTATTTTTTTTACAATGTCAATAATGAATTTGCCCACATTTTAATCAATTCGTATCAGTTTCTATAATTTTCATTGTAGCTCTATTACCATCTTCTTTCACATACTTCAAAAAGTTGCTTTTGCATGTCAGATGAGGTAAGTTAATTTGTTTTTTACTACATTTTTTTAAACTTGGAATAATTTGGTAATTTGTTTGCCGTTTGAACTTCTTATCCAAATGTATTCCATGGTTGATTTAATTTGGGTTGCATGAACTGAAACTTGTTTGTGGCATGAACTTCGGTATATCAATGAATTAATATAGGATGAGTTTGACTTATATTATTGTTCCAATCACATTAATTATGTCAATTCTTTTTTTTAGGCTCTCTAAATTGATTATGTTCTGTTTACTTTTCATGTACGAATTTATACTTGGCTTTTATTAGAAAAAATTGTATATGTTAAACTAATGTTTCCTACACCCCAACTAAAATTATTAGAAAATAGTAATACAATCATTATTCTCCTTTATTATTATGTAAGTGAAATTGCTTCATATAAATTTATATGCATCTACTTTTTTATTATAAATTTATATGCTCGTATAAGTTTTACGGTTATTCATGTTTTCTAATGTTGGGACCCGATTTGGTAACCGGACCCCAACCGGAGAAACGGATAACGGATCGGAAACAAAAACGAAAGAACGGAAGCAAAGCGAAACGAATGGTTCAAAACAAACGAACGGATCATAAGACTAAAACAAAGTCCAAAGCGGATCGAATACGAATGGTTCACCAAAGAGGCGAAAACGAAAGAATGGATCTCAACCCGAAACTAGGCCAAATCAGAAGCGAAACACAAAGCGAAAGTAGCGAAACAAAACGAATCAAATCGGTAAATCAAAGAATCGGATTTACCAAACGAAAGCTAATCGAAAATGAATCAAATTGGTTCGGAATCAAAGCAAACAACTTTCTGACATCCGAAAACTTATACCTTATGAAAACTATCGCGTTGGAAACCTTAGAATAAACCAATTCGAACAAAGCGATTTAATTTCCTCTTTCGAAATTTATCCTCATGAAAAATCTCAATTCATAATAATAATGTTCTTGTATACATTCATACTTATCCAAAAATCCACAAATCATACAAGATAAGCACTTCAATATCTCAATTCCAGCAACACAATTCATCAGACCTCCTGTCCGGAATCCAAACACATTCATATGCAATTCACATACTATATCCATACATAAATTTAAATACCAAATTCCATACACAAATCCATATTTCATTTACATGCCAAAATACATGCGTTCCAAACTTTAATGGCGTTTTCAAGCCACAAGCAACATCAATCATAAACCAAAATAGAAGGATACAAAAATCTCCAAAATACACAACCTAAGCCTAAGCTCTCATTTTTCCAAAAATCTAACTTAAAAACACATCATACGTACACATACAAACAAACAAAAACCTTCACTTTCTTTCACCCGATCTTCTTCTAATCACTTGTGGATGGGAATGAAGGGGGGGCGAGCTTATAGCTCATAGGCAACAGGTTTATAACGATGAATAAGCAAAACCGTTGAAAAGGTTATTTTTGTATAAAAATCATAATGAATTCATAAAATGCTTTATTCCCAAATTCTCAGTCAAAATCGAAAGTTGAACTCAAAACTCATAGTTAAAAATGTCATCACGTCAACATAGCATATCCATTTAACCATCAATACAAAACACTCAATTTATGCAACATACTTGACAATTCAAAGATGCAATGCACAAACAAATGGATCGAGAGTTCCATAAACGAAACGGTTTACACCGTGAACAAAACGAGTCCGATTTATCAGGATCTCGTGGTCTCAAGCGGGCAGCCGAGAGAAGGCTATGGGTCATCGTAAACATGACTAATGAAACAGGTTCTCTCGCCCAAACAAAAGCACATAGTCATTTCATGCTCAATCAATTTATCGAATGCTTCCATACTTTCAAGCTTTTCTATCTTTTCTAAACATACAAAATGCCAAGAATTTTCCAAGGCATAACACAAAATGTTTCAATGCGTTCCCATCTTTATTTTCAAAATCATCAACAAAGTTCATATACCGAAACATGTAGAAATTTTTGCAAATCATTCAAAAGAAACAAAAACAACATTCATGAAGTAATTGAAAACATTCTCGATTTGGAAGAAAACATTATTGGCACGTTACAAAATTATAAACAAGAAACCCACCTCATATCTAGGCTTATACTTGACTTGCTCAAAACGCCTCTTCTCTTTGCAAACAACCTGAGGTATCAAAGGTTCTTTCCCTTGTTCCTCTTGTCCCTTTAACAATAACAAAATCCCACTCAGTAGGGTTTTCAATTGAGAAAATCCCACAAGGCATAGTCAATAAAATTTACTTTAGAAATCATAAACCCATAGCATCCTCAAGCAAATTAAACCAAAATCTCTTTAAAAATTCAAAGATAAAAAATCTTCTCTTAACTTAATCTTCTCCATGTTCGGATTTTCTTCGCTTGGAAGGAAGCTCTTGTCTTCTTTCATCTTTTCCCCTTTGAATATACTCAAAAATCATGCTTGAAGACCCAAAAATTTCGAAACCTAGCTATTTTTCTTCTTTTTTCTCTTCTTCTCCGAAAACCCACTCTTCTCTCTTCTTCTTTTATTTCTCTCATTCCATATAAACCTTAAACCTTAACCCTTTAAGTGAACTTCCAAAATTGCCCCTGAACTTTATTGTCATTCATGCTTACTTTAGGAATCTTTTCTCACCATCAATTTGAAGGAATTTGCTAAAACTTCCTTCTAGATAAATGTTATGCATTGTGTTAATTTCATAATGCCACAAAAATCATTTAATTTGGTGCACTATACCAAAAGTTATGCTCCAAACATTTAGGGTTATTCATATGCTGAAACATTTTCCAGCACTTTATTTCCATCCGAAACTTGACCTTCTTAAAGATATAATTGAAACTCTATTTCTTCATAACAATTGTAGCACTATTTCTCTAGTTTAATCCAAATCAAGAATCACCTCATTTAGATTACTAGAGAAAAAGTTATGGCCAAAATACTTTCAGACCATTACAAAACCGAGACTAAACACTACACCTAACTTCACTCCAGAAATTGATCATCTTAAGGAGTGAATTGAATTTTATTCCTTACGAACACTTGTATATCCATGTCTCTAGTTTTATTAGCAATAAGAATAAATGCAATCGGAGCTCTATAGCTCCAGATATCTCCAAATTACTGAAGCATGCTCAGAAAGTATCTAACTCATAACCTTTTTAATCGATCTTCCAACTTTGATCCGATCGATCTTTCTCAATTTGTTCTCAAAAATCATAAAATTTCTTGGAGGGATAGAGGAATGTATTACAAATCCAAAGCTTCAAAAATCAGGTCGATCGGATGTTGGACGGAAAAGTTATGGCCAAAAGAATGGAGGGAGGTCGAATCAGAAAGACAATTTGAAAATTGGTCGCACGGACGAGCTGAGCGATCGGCGAGCGGAAGAGCTGATTGATCGACGAGCAAAAGAGCTGAGCGATCGGCGAGCGGAAGAGCTGACCGATCGACGAGCAGAAGAGCTGAGCGATCGGCGAGTGGAAGAGCTGAGCGATCCATGAGTAAAACAGCTGAGCGACCGGTAAGCGGAGGAGCTGACCGATCGACGAGCAAAAGAGCTGAGCGACTGGCGAGCGGAGGAGCTGAGCAATCGGCGAGCGGAATAGCTGAGCGATCGGTGAGCAGAAGAGCTGACCGACCCCTAACTTCTAAAATCCATAACTTTTGTCGCATAACTCCAAATTTTACAAACTTGGTACCGATGGAAAGATAAAAGATAACTCCACCATTTTTATGCAGGACTCAAAAATAAGTTCGGTCTCTAAAAGGGTCAAAAAGTCCACAAAAAGGGATTGTTTATCAACTTTATCCTAAACAACATCAGAACTTCCAAACCTTATAACGTTTCACTCCCTTATCCAAAAATTCCATACCTTAGATCAATGCAAAGATAAAAACAAGCTCAATAATTTTCATGAAGACCCTAAGAACAACATCTAACTTTAAGAGGGTCAAAAGTTCACTCAAAGTTTCTATTCTCTAACGATCATGCCAAATAGTAACAGAAATTTCTAAAAATCATAACTTCCTATTTCATAGTCCAAAAATTCCATAGTTTACATCAATGGAAGTATCAAAACATAATCTAAAACTTTAAGGAAGCACATAAAGGCAATCTTAACCTCTAACTAGGTCAAATTTTCTATAAAAGTTTCTACCATGCTAAAAATCACTTGAACAATATCAAGACTTCAAATTATCATAACTTCTAGCCTTGATATCAAAAAAGTACATACTTTATGGCGTTAGAAAGCTAGAAACGTA
>JANJEY010000234.1:17302597-17317049 GCA_024703695.1 Erythroxylum cataractarum | reverse complement strand
AACCAAGATATGGCAAACATACAGATGCATGTTCAGTGGAAATACTGCATCTGTATATGTCTAGCACACTTCAACAATGTTCATCTCTAAGTGTAATTCATCCCTACATCTTAAAACATCTCTTTTGCTTAGTCTATCTCTTCTAGCTTATTTCCTCAATATTTTATTTTTATTCCTACTTCTATTTTGACTCAACTCAAACATAAACAAATCACAAATCCATGATTAAACATAAACATCAAAACACAGACTCTATTCATGCATATCCTTCACATTTTTTTGCATTTCTTCTTTCATTTTTCTGCACTCTTCTAATGCACTTTTTCATTGATCTTTTAAACTCAAAAATCATTTCATCTCTATCTTAAGACATTTTGATCATCAAATATTCGAAAAACACATCTATATTTTCATCCTAAACTCACGGTGTTCATGAAAAATAACAATTTTCTCATGATCATGCAATGACAAATAAATCACCAAATTTGATTCATATTTTACCACTTATAAGGATTAACAATATACTTACTTGTTAAAACTCCAAAATTTTCAAAATCTCAAGAAGCCCTAACTCTTCATACATCCACGTACATCATCTTGAAGGTAGTATGGGATTAGGTATTTTAATGACAATGAAGGAGGTAACAAAAATAAATAACAAGTGAAAAATGAAAGCAAGATTTGCGTGGCAAGGGCAAGACAATTTCTGGAAATAATGAAGTTTCCAGAAGATGAAGATGTTATGAAGAAGAAGAATAAGACAAAGTTAAAACAATTAGTTTGGTCTTTCAAGTTAAAAAGGAACGTGGGTTTAAAACTTGGACACTTGTCCAATTTTTAAGGTTTTAACTAGTTTCTCCTTTAACTAGTTCAATTATCTCCAATTTTTTGCTACAATTGTCTCCAAATTTTCAAATTCATTTTCTCAAAAATTCTAAAATCATCTCTAAAAATTTCTTTAATATTATTTAACTCATTTCTATTTCCATTTATCAACTTATTCTCCAAAAAACTTTTTTTTAGTCTAAAAATATTCAATATTTTCATAATTTATTCCTAAAATTCATCAAAAATTTAAAATCACTAAACACACTTTCCAATTAAATATTTAGTACACGTAAACTACAATTCTCAATAAAATCACCTTTCACATATAAGCTAATTATAACCGAAATGTCAATGAAAGTATGTACAGTCCTTTTAATGTGAGCAAAAATTTTAATTCACGTGTATGTATGCTAACAATATGCACGAGCATGAAAATGCAGTTTTCTTAATCTTTCATTGATCTCACATGTACTGTAATTTTGGGTTTTAACTCTTAATATAGGAGCGGGATGTTACAAAAATCTTAAAGCTGATGGTTCATGTATAAGATTTGTGCACAATAGCTAGCTACTGCTATATATTCAACTTCAACTTCAACTGTGGAGAGTGTTGTTTAATTTTGTTTCTTTCAAGACCAAGAAACTAAAATTCCTCTAAGAAATTAGCATTAGTCACTTTTGCTTTTTCGATCAACCTTATCACCTGCATAATCTACATCACAATAGCTAACTCAGTTAAATGAGTCAATTTTTGGATACCATAAGTTGAAATCCATAGTTCCAAGAAGATAACAAAAGATCCTCTTGATTGCTTGATGGTAAGATTTGAGTGAAATTGTGCACAAAGACACATGCCAAACATAATATTAGCTCTTGAACTTGTAAGATATGGAAGTTAACCAATCATTACTTTGTATTATGTCTCATCAATAGCATTGCCAATGTTATCCTTATCAAGCTTAGTTCTAGCATACATTGGAGTTACCATCGTTTTGGCATTTTCAAAATGGAATTTCTTGATAACTTCCTTTGTGTACTTGTCTTGACTAATGAAGATTCCTTTTTTGTTTGTTTGCTTAATTTGCAGTCCAAGAAAGAAACATAACTCTTCCATCATACTCATTTTAAACTCACCCTGCATTAAAGTTGAGAATTCTTCATAGAAAAATGGATTAGTAACACTAAATATTATGCCATTAACATATATTTGAACAATAAGTAAATCATTTTTCTTCCTCTTAATAAATAAATTTTTATCTATCCTCTTTCAAATTTATTCTCAAGTAAGAAGTTACTTAACCTGTCATATCTCGAGGAGCCTGCTTTAGACCATACAATGCTTTTGTCAACTTCATCATATAATCTAGATGGTCAATGTTCTCGAAACTTGGAGGTTGCTTAACAAAGACTTCTTCATTACTATATCCATTTAGAAAAGCACTTTTGATGACCATTTGGTATAATTTGAAATTTTTATAAAATGTAAATGCAAGTAAAATTCTGATTGATTCTAGTTTAACAATAGGAGCATAAGTTTCATAAAAATTAATGCCTTCATGTTGATTGTAGCCTTAAACCACAAGTCTAGCTTTATTTTTTACCACCTTACCATTTTCATCGAGTTTGTTTTTAAAATCTCAACAAGTTTCAATGAATGACTTATTTTATGGATAAGGTGCTAAATTCCAAACTTAGTTCTTATCAAACTAGTCCAGTTAATCTTTTATAACTATAGTCTAGCTTTCATTAACAAGTGCCTCTTCTACAGTCTTTGGTTCTAATTGTGAAATGAAGGCATCTTAATTGATTTTTAAAGAGGATCTATTTCTTAGACTTTCAAAAGGGTCTCCTAGAATGTAATGAAGTGTATGAAGACCTCTCCATTCTCTTAGTGTCACTTGTTGAGTAGGTTCCTATTGAGGTGTACTTGGAGAAGGAACCTTTAATCTATCTTAGGTTCAGAAGGACCCTCATGATCTGTTGATTCCGAAGGCTCTAGAAATGCAATGTATGGCATACTTTTAGGAACCAAAGTATGTTCATCATCATCTAAATCAGTAACTATTGTTGAGTTTAGTGCTTCATCAAATACTATATGTATTGATTCTTATATCCTCTTGGTTATTTTGTTGTAAACTCTAAATCCTTTGCTCATATTGTTATATCCCATAAAATAGCTTCATCAGATCTTGCAACAAATTTTGCAAGGTTGTCCTTACTGTTGTTTAAACTAGAACACTTGCAATGAAAAGCTCGAAAGTAGAAAACATTTCGTTCTCTTCTTTTCCACAGTTCGTAGGGGGTCTTTTTAAGAATAGGCCTTATAAGACAACAGTTCAAAATGTGACAGGCAGTGGATACAACTTCTACCCAATATATATGAGGTAGACTGCTCTCACACAATATGGTCCTAACCATATCAGCAAAGGTCATGTTCTTTCTTTCAGCTGCAGAGTCCTTGCACATAAGAAATTATAAATTATACCATTATCATCACATAAATCTTCAAATTTTTTGTGATAAAAATTTTCTCCATGATCACTTCGAATTGAAGTAATTTCATACTCTTTTTCAATCTAAATTTTTCTGCAAAACTTCTCAAATACTTTAAAAGCATCATCCTTATTTTTTAGAAAATAAACCTATGTAAATCTAAAATAATCATCTATAATAACAAAACCATAGTGTTTACCACCAAAGCTTTGAGTTCTAGAAAGACCAAATAAATCCATATGAATAAGCTCAAAAGGTTGGTTGGTAGATACAACATTATTGGGTGGAAAGCTACTTCTAACTTGTTTTCCTTTTAAACAAGCTTCATAAACTTTATTATTTTCAAAATTTAAATTTTGTAATCCTCTCTCTAAATCTTTTTTTGACAATTTTGATAAAATGATCATACTAGCATGTCTAAATCTTTAATGCTAGATTAATGAGTCCTTTTCTAAATACACGAAACATTTAACTTTTTGAGAAGACATGTATTCCAATTGAGCATAGTAAATATTTTGTTTTTTTGGAGCAATAAACACAATATTATCATTATTATCAATTATTTCATAATGAGATGCATAGAAAATGACTGTATCTCTTATCATATAATTGACTTACACTCAGTAAGTTATATTTCAAACCATCAACTTAAAGAATATTATCTATAGAAGTAGAATTGTAAGCTCCAATTTTACCAATTCTTGTGACCTTTGCCTTATTTTTGTCAACAAAGACATTACCATGTCTTTACTTTCAATATAGCTGAAATGTGATATTTCACCTACCATGTGTCTTAAACAACCACTATCAACTATCCATTGATTTTCTCTTATAACTATTCTAAAGCATATCTCGTCTTCACCTAAATCAGCCATAAGGCAAACATTGCTTACTTCTTCAGATTCTTCTCCATTAAAGTTTTCAAATTTTTCATCAAACCAAGCTGCAGTAGTAGATTGCTTTTTGGGTTTTCTATTCTCTACTTTTCTTTTTGAAAAAGGGGACAATATGATATGGTATGTCTAGGCTTTTTATAGTGATAGCATATGATTTAATTATTTTTGTGTATTGCTACTGCTACTATTGCCTTTTAACAAGAACCTGTTGCTTCTAGTTTTCGTACCTCCTTCTCTTTTCTTTTTTAGCTTCTTTATATAGAAGCGTGCATACTTTCTAACTATAATATTGAATTCATCATCTCCATCTATTTGCAACTAAGTGTTGCTTTCATCACCATTTGATTGAATTGATTCATCAGTTGTTTTTAGAGCCATTTCTCTTCTGTAGGAGAATCCTTCATCTCATTTAAGTTCGGTCTCATGAATCATCAAATTTAACAGTTGAGTGAGATAATGTCTAGATCCTTTGCAGTTTATAAAGCAGTTACTTTGGGTCTCCATTCCTTTGGCAGTGACCTCAAGATATTTGTTACGAGCTCATCATTAAGATATATCTTTCCTAAGTTCTTCAAATTTGTGATGATGTTGTTGAATCATCCAAAGAATTCATCTATGGTCTCTCCCTGTTTCATGCAAATTGTTTCATATTGATTTACTAAAAGACTTATCCTATATTTATTTACCTCATCTGTTCCTTCAAAGGGAACCTTAAATTTGTCCCACATTTCTTTTGTTATAGAAAAGTTGGAAATCTTTTCATACTCTTCTGGAGAGAGTGCACAATTCAGATGTTGTCTTGCTTTAGCATTCAATTGTGCATTTTTTCTATCAACATCAGTCCATAATTTTATGTTATCAATAACACGAACTGTATGTCCCATTTTGATGGCTTGCCAAACTTTAATGTCCACATATTGAAGATAAATTGTCATTCCTTCCTTTCAAAATGAATAGTTATTTCTATTAAAATAAGAAGACTTTATAATAAACTGTCCTTCAAGACTTCTCATGATGTTTGCCATGATCTATCAAGTGTTGTAAAACACCGTAAATGTGAAACCACATCTTTAATACCAAATGATAAAGCAAACATATACAAAAGGGGGTGAATTGTGTGTGACTTGAAAATTTTTTCAAGTTATTTTAAATTAATATAAATGATTAGAGCCTATTAACACAGTAGGAACCTGTTAAATTTTAAAAAATAGAAGGAACCTAATAAAATGAAAGTAGCCTATTAAGCTTTAAAAATAAAGGAACCTTCTACAAATCAAAACAACAGTAATTGAAATATAAAAATTTAAAAGTTAAGGAAAAAGAAAGAATGACACAACCAATTTATACTAGTTCAGCTTACAACGAAGTTTACGTCCAGTCCCCAAGTATCTAGCTTGAGCATTTCACTAATAAATCTCTAAGTAATGATTTGACGAGCCTCTTTAAACTAACAAGTATATATTTTTCAAGGTTCTTCAACCTTCTACATTAATAGTATTTAGCTAGCCTCTACAAGCTCTTAATAAATGAAAATAGAATTTGCACAATCTGAACTTCAAAAACTAACAATCTCTATCAATAGATTATTTTTCTTTTCTAAGTTACAGAGGATTTGTTATGGATATGACTTTTAAGAATATTGATGCTACTAATGAATTTCAAGAAATCTTACATGTTTTATGAATGCAGTAGCTTTTCTTTAAATAGGCATTCTTTTAAACTAGCCTTTGCTTAATTATTTAACTAATTGAATATGCCTTAAATCTCTTTAAAAAATATCTTTGATATCATCTTTGGCAGTATCTTCAAAAAGCCAGACATTTTAATAAATATTTCACTGTATCTTAGAGCCGACTATTGAATAGAGTAAATAGTAAGATCCTTTGCTTATACAATAATAATAGGAGCTTATCTAATCAAGATTTAGTGGGATCATATCTAAATAATCAAATAACTTTGTTAAAACAATCCTGCAAAATAAGAAGCATTTATCCTTTTATTTTAAATAGATAAATAAAAGATATAATCCTTTTAACATCGTTATCTTTTTTAATAAATCCAAATAAATTTGAATTTTGTAAATAAATGTTATTGATTATTATCATCAAAATCATTAATTTAGAAACCCTTGAGCTAACAGATCTTTCCCTTTCACCACTACTTAATAGTGTGATGTAGCCCTTTGCTTAAGTAAATGGCATTGAATCAAGGATATAGTACTAGAACACATACAAATAGTTAGTAGCAGACAAAATTAATGTCACAAAAGTAGATGTAAGTTTTTTATCCACTTAAGTTATTGCCATTAGTTCATATCTTTCACAATTCCATCAAAATGAACTATTAATAACAACTATACTAGAATAAAAACATATTGACAATAATTATAGTAAGACACCTTTTGATATGCAATACCCTAAAAGATATTTTCAATAGTTAGACTTTATTTTCAAAGAACTTTATGAATTTAATTAGTGGTATAAAAAAATTATGTATTATAGTATCAATTAACTAGTGATATAAAATTATCTTGAATTGTGATTCTAGTATTACAGGGTTCGAACTAACATCAAAGGTTACAACGGAAGGAATGTCTTCTACACTAACACATATAGGCTCAATTATTTAATATTTAATAAACAATCATTTTATTAGCATGTCATACATATAGGCTCAATTATTAAACATATATATATGGCATGCTAATAAAATGATTATTTATTTAATATTTAATATTAATAAATTATAAAATATTAATTGATAATATAGAAGTACCATGTACCTTAATTATTATTCAGATTTTATCTCCTAAGGAAATCAATTATTTTACATCCGTACAATATGAAGGACTAACATACACTATACATTAGCTTAACTAACCGTGAAGTTTATTTAGAATGAGGAAACTGATTGTAAAATTACATCTTTTGAGTTAACTTTTTTTTTTATTTACAAAAGAAAATTAAAAAATAACAACAATAACACCTAGCAGAAATCCTGCTGACAAGCGGGGTATAACACTACAACTAAAGGACCTTTGACTACTTTTTTTCATGAAAATTCTAAAAAACCGTTGCCAAAGGGTAAGCCTTTGGTGACACATTTTGGAAATTGTCAAAAGCTACTTATCTTTTGGTGATGAATCTCCAAGAGGTAAGCCTTTGATGACAATTTCATATATCATCCTGAATGGGTGACTTTTGGTGACGATTTTTGGAAATTGTCACCAAATTCTTAACAAAAAAATAACTTTCTTATTTGTAATTATGAATTCTCTATCTTTGACTTGGTCAGTTTGTGACTGAACATCATATTGAGAAAATTCAGATTCAATATTATTGACAATGATTTTAAGTGTAAAAATAAATTTAGCTTTAAAAAATGTCAAATCATTTAAATAATTTATAAAACTATAATCTCAAAATTAATTAATATTACATAGATTTGTACTTTTTATTTTTTTCTTTTTCAAATTATAAAATGTGAAAAATTTATATGGTGCAACCAAATTTTTAAATAGTTTTAACATAAATTTTGTAATATAATGATATATGATTCTTACAAAAAGGCAATAAAATTGATATATGGTAAGTAATACAAGATTTAAATTGGAAGTTTAAGATTTCTTATAGACAAAACAATAAAAAAAGTATCACACCTGTTCCATCGAAAAGAAAAAGAAATAAATTTTTTTTTGGGTTCTACGTGACATGAGACTTAGTAGATAAGATAAAGGAGTTCCTTATATCTGGATTCCCAAAAAGGCTCCTTTCATGTTTGAAGGCATCAATTGAAACAGACAAATATCTTCCCTCAAGAGTTGTTTATTAACACCCTCTTCCAGCAACTTCTTGACTTTAACTAAACTAGTAAAAGATAGATTGAATGATTTCTCAGATGCAGTGTAGATCACTAAATCAGATGAATCGCATGTACCATGCTTTTCACCTAAGCAGTAAACAGTATAGAACAATCACGTTAATTTCTCCACAATCCTTTGAAAAATTAAATCCTAAAAACTTAAAAAAAAACTAAATCGAAGAGTATAAGGAACCTAAATTCAACCACATGCGTACTCGATTAAATGACTCCATCATTGACACAATAAACAGACATAGCTTTTGCAATGGACGATTGTTCCAGAACAACCAATTCCTTATACAGACCATCGAGACATTACCACCACCTCCATTTTCATGTATGTTCTCTTGAAGATTCAAGGAAGCTTTACATAATACATGGTATATACAATCACACATTCATCTAGTAGGTTCCTAATGAAAAATGAGGTACAGATAATAAAGAAAGAGATATAATTCAAATGATACTAAAAACCTTGAAGAAGAAGATCTTCCATTGGAGGAAAGCGGTGATCAGAATTTGAAGAGCAAATTTGTTGTGTATCAATTTGTTATGCAGGATGGAGAATTAAGCCAAATAACTCCCATCAGAGCTCATCCCACCATTGGGAGTTTGTCCCTTTCTTTTGATTAATATTCAAGGGGCCTCTTAGCTTAAATTTGGTTGTAATCCTAATCGAGATTGAATGATCTCTTACCTTAAAAATGGTGTTACTCGTAATAGACATTGAATAAAGTCCTTTTACCCAAAATGTAGATGGTTCAAGATTTTTAATGACAATTTTATTTGAAGTCAATATTGTTAGTCCATATCCTTAGAGGTAATTATTTCGATTGCAATTTAACATATGATATGATTATTTTAATCAATAAAATCACTCTTTATATTTTTTTACTACATTTGATGCTTAATACAAAAGGTAAATTTCTTGGAATGCAATTGAAATTATGATGAGATTATGACTATGATATTCAATGTGCATTTATATATTATTTCTAAATTGTTCCTATTTGTAATTTCAAGAAGAGGAGATATTGATAGAATGGTAAAATTAACAGACATTATGCGTCTTTCTTATAAAGAAACTAATTATATTTATAAATTAAAGTATTAAAAATTTTAAACAAATATGTGATTACTTATTAGAGAATAAGTTTACTAAACTGGATTGATTATGAGGATCTCAAATAAAATATTACTTAAGCATAGTGAATTTTCTCATTATAAGAGTTGTGTAACTAATACTTAGACTTGAGATTATTAAGGCATCATAAATAAGAATTAATATGTTTTGAGAATATTTATGACCTTGTAATTAGAGTAGCTTGGTCAATAACACTAAGATATAGTGTGAAATCTGCAGAGATAGTTGAAGTAGTAAATAAAAAATTTTCATCCTAAAATAATTAAGGAGAATATTTCACTGTTATTAGTTAATAATAATTTAACGAATTCTCTAGTTAAAGTGAATTGAGATTTTTAAAAAAATGTTTTCAATTACTAATTATTAATTAGCAAAAATAAACATGATAGATTTAAATAGAGTAGACTCTTAGACCATATTTTATGTCTAACTGGAAAATTAGATGATAAACAGATAAAATTGTATGTCATAACATGCATAAATAAGTTAAGTCAGACCACTTTGACATTCGCAATATTTAGATGGTCATGATATATTATTAGATTTCAAGCTTGATCTATGATTATAAAAATTTAATTGGAGAATTAATGTTAAATTAAAATGACTTTTAATTTATCTAGTTCTAATTATTAAATATAATTATAATTATAATTGCTGTCAACATATTAGAAACTTAATAAGTCACAAGTAATAAGCAGTTAAAGAGAGAAAATTAGTAAAAATAAAGTTGGCTTAATTTTAAAGTTTATGAAATTTTAGAGATCATATAAGAGATATTTAATTTTATTAAACTTAAATTATAATCAGAATCAAGTTAAACTTCATTCATGACTAACAGTTTAACTTTAATAAGAAAGAAACTCCAGATTTTTCTATAAATAAGAATTAGATATTGTGGAGTTTGTATTCCTTTATTTTCCTTTCCAACATCAAATTCGCTTACTCTACTTTGTGAACGCTATTTAAGGTTGAACATTTAAATAGTTTGTGGTTAACAACATCAAAAGAAAAGTTTTGAAGGATTCCAAATTGGGCATATTTAACTCTTTTATTTCCTATTTACAATTCTCAATTTATTCAATTAAAGAGATCTATTGAAAAATTGTAAAAAAAAAATTGCATCCATGATTCGATCATGGTTGATTTATTAACAATGGTATGAAAGTATGATTTAATTGATTAATTACTTGATTGTTATTTCTTTATTATCATTGCTTTGATAACAAATTAAGGCTTTAAAACATTATTTGATCTCCCATCATCTTTTCTTTTGCTGGAAACGCATCTATTTGTTTTTGTTTTTGAAAACCTAATTTTATGACCCATAGTTATCATATATGGAAGTAAAGTGAATATGCTTCTGTTTGTGTCTTTTTGGTTTACGAATACTTAACCGTATGTCCCCTAAATTTTTAAGTTTATGAAAAATATGTTTGAAGTTGCTCTTAGTATCCATTGTTTTTGGGGAAAAAAAATTTACATGCCCCATAGTTTCAAGGTTCCTATTTTGATTATGTTTTTGGTGGTTTGATCATATTTTTCCTCACAACAGGACATCGACGCTGGTGAATCAATGGCGACGAAACTGGTAGCAATAGTCTCCACTATATGGACAAAAAACTGCCCAAAAAAGCAGATACAACACGGTTAAGGAGAAACAAAGATGATTGAGGCCAACACCAACAAAAGATGATAACTAAGACGCCGTTAGAGGTAAAAGAGAAGACGATGGCCGTTGGAGATGAAGAGGTGGTAACTATAAAATAATGGAGCATGTGTCTCACGGACAAAATACATTGGATGTCTGACATATTTGGCATGTGTCACATGCCCATCAACATTTGCCTCTTAGTAAGTGGTTAGCACATGCTCAGTGCTAATAGTCCCCACCTAATTTTCATTACTTTGCTATTTCTCAACTTAATTTTAGTTAAATTATTTTTCTTAATAAGATTAGGATTAAGATTAAATTAGTTTCAATTCCTAATAAATCTATAAAATTGTTTTCTAAGCATTTGACAATTTGTTTACAATGAGTTTTCTATCATGAATACTTGTGGTATTTAACTTATTTTTCATATTTAAATAAATTAAATTAAATTAAATATCAAAAAATAATTAGATTCATGCAAAGTTTTAAAAGATTATCTTTTATAATTTTAACTTTAAAATTATAAATTCCTTAATTAAATATTAAGTACACATTTAATACGTGATTGTTGGTTTATATTATTTAAAAATAAAATCAAAGTTCTATTTATTATAATATACATTTAAATCCTTATGAGAATATCCCACTTGATAGTTCATAGGTAATATTAACCATTGGAAATTATTAGTTTGGTCAGTTCAGTGATCATATCTCCATATGCATCATCTATATATGTAACTTAGTAAATGAGATCTACTAATATCCATCCAATACACACTATTACATACATATTGATGTAACTGGATCATTAAAGTCCTTGTTTGATATTCCTATGATCAAGAACACTTTTAGATTAAACCCTAAAGGCTTGGCTCTCATTATCGTAATCTCCATTATGATGGCAAGTGTATAAATTTAATTAAGGACTTATCATATCAGAATAAAATACAATAAACATAATATGATAACATAATCATTTGCCATGTTATTAAACAAAGTTAATAATTACAAAACAAAAAACGTTCAATCTATTACATAACGATTGAGTTATGGGCATAATTCCAACAATCTCCCACTTGACCTAGACCCAATCGGTCATGAACTTCAATTATATTTTTCGTTTGTGCTTATCAAACTCCTTTGATCCAAAGGCTTTAGTGAAAGGATCTGAAGCATTCCCCTTTCCTTCAACCTTTTGAATTTGTACGTCCTCATGCTCAACAATTCCCCTAATTAGATGAAACTTTTGCAGAACATGTTTGGATCTTTGGTGTCACTTTGGTTCCTTAACTTATGCAATAAAACTAGTATTGTCATATAATAAAGGAACAACTTCCTTTATCGAAGGAGCCATATCAAGTTTAGTTAAGAACTTTTTCATCCAAACAATTTCCTTAGCTTCATTGCATACAGCTATGTATTCTACTTTAGTATTGAATCAACTATAGTAGCTTGCTTGGAACTTTTCCAACTCACTGCTCCTCCATTCAAGGTGAAAATATGACTAGAGGTAGATTTGCTATCATCTTTTTTTGATGCAAAGCTAGCAGTGTAGCCTATTAGCCTTAATTCATAATCTCCATATATGAGAAATTGGTCCTTAGTTCTTCTTAAGTGCTTAAGGATGGTTTTAACCATTTTTGAATGTTCTTAACGCGTAGGCTACATCAATTCTTGTACCAATCATGGTATACATGATAGCTCCCACTGCGCTCGCATATGGGACCTTACTCATATGCTCTCTTTCTTCTAAGGTTTTAGGACAATCTCCCCTACTATGAGCAATTTCA
Source organism: Erythroxylum cataractarum (assembly GCA_024703695.1). Taxonomy (NCBI): domain Eukaryota; kingdom Viridiplantae; phylum Streptophyta; class Magnoliopsida; order Malpighiales; family Erythroxylaceae; genus Erythroxylum; species Erythroxylum cataractarum. The sequence goes on along the minus strand of JANJEY010000234.1, from coordinate 17,304,387 downwards.
GTGCCTATCGGTAGATAACCTTTTCTGGAATTTTCCATATGATACCTTTTTAAGATAGTATCAATGTACATAGATTGGGAGATCCCTAGCAGCTTCCTTGATCTATCTCTATAGATCTTGATTCCAATAATGTAAGTTGCTTCTCCCAAATCCTTTATGGAGAACTGTTCAGATAGCCAAATCTTTTTCTTTTACATGGTCGGTACATCATTTCCTATTACCAATATGTCATTTACATATAGCATTAGGAAAATAACTATGCTCCTACTAACCTTCTTGTACACATTGTTGGATCGAAAAATTAAGCATGCAAGATTTGGCTAAAATAGTAGATTTTAAAACTATTTTTTAGAATTTCAAATTTCAGCAAAAACAATACAACCAAATCAACATGCCAAGCTATACATGATACGATATAAGGAAAATAATTTACATAAGAACAAAGTGATAGAAATTTATCGACTCCTTCGCTACAGCTTTAACTCCTCGCTGTGTTATCCTATCCTGTGCAATATATCCTCTCCTAGGTAATGTATCCTCTTCTCTTTCTTGTATCCTTGACCAATCAGATATAGCACTTGTTCTCCTTGGATAACTTAGTTAACAAGGTCCTTTGGTGGAAAAGGAGAAGAAAACTTGAAGAGATTTTGTCTTATAAGAAAGAAGTCAAAGATGAGACACCTCTTATGCAATTTTCGACTATACCATGCAAGATAGGAGAGAGAGAGTCCAAAATTGCAAGAACCCTTCTTCTCTTTGTCAATTTCAGTTATCATCAAAGAAAGACACGAATTACATCCAATGCATCACTTCACTCTTTAATCAATCGTAAAGAAGCCAATAAATGAGACTCTTCTCATTTGTTTTAAGATGCCTATATGAAAAGACCAAAAACCAAGAAACATCTCATATTTGGTTTTTATGATGAAAGAAGGAAGATGATCCATCAAATGAACATCTTTCTTCTTTAATCCAATGAATGCTAAATGGTTACATGCTATCATTAAAAGACAACCATTAAACCATTTAATGATAATATCATTACTCTATTTAATGATGATAAAGCATGTTAAAAACCATCTAAAATATAGCAAAGCTACACATTTAGCCCATTAAAACTGAAATTCTACCTCCATTTATCTTTAATAACTTTGTTTTAATTTAATTAATCAAATTAATCAAATTAAACCAAAGCCTAGCCCATTTCTAAATGTTCATATGGGCTTATAATTAATAATTAATTAAAATAAGCCCAACATTCAATCATAGGCATTAAAATCTCTATTTGTACTTCTTACTTCTTGATAACCTTCCTAGAAACCAAATGGAGAATCTAATTAAACTTATATAATTCAAGCTCCAATATGTCCGGAATTAATTTAAATCTCTTTAGAATTAATTTCAGCTTATTAACTAAATGTCATTCCACTAAAAACAATTAGTTGAACTCATGAATTACTAAATATTATGAGAACACATGTTTCAAATGAGATGTCTAATTGCAAACTTTAATATGAACCATATTATAGCCATCCGTATAATAAAGGGTAAAGTTACCGTTTTGCCCTTATGTTGGTTTTTCCTTCTAGATCTCTCGTTTTACTCTATAAAGTGATTAACTCACAATCTCTCATCTTGGTGTTAAGACTTGATGGGTTGCTACTATATCAAACTATTTGTTAGAGTAGTGCCCTAAAGGCAATCCCCTTTAGTGCATTTTGTTCATAGTCATGTACAGACTTTATGAATAAATAAAGCAAGGCATATTTCATTTATTTGATGTTCATTTT
>JANJEY010000234.1:17179499-17193143 GCA_024703695.1 Erythroxylum cataractarum | reverse complement strand
TCGCAGCAAGAAGAATATCGTCAACATATAGAACTAATATTATGATGGAAGGGTTTTGGTTCATGAAGCTTAGGAAATGCATGAGTTTAAGTATTCTAGGATCAATTTTAGTGAATGTATTCCAAATTGAATTCCTATTGAATGGGATTTTTGTCATTGTTAAAGGAAATCGAGAAATGCAAGAGGAGCAAGAGGAGAGGCATTTTTAAGCAAATTTTAAGTACGGAATTCAAGGTGGGTTTCATGTTTATAATTGAGTAAATAAGCCATTAAAGTTTCTTTCAAATAAATGGAATTGAATGTTTTCAACTACTTTATAAATGTTTTCAATTGTGTTATAAATGTTGCATTTATTGCTTCTTTGAATGATTGAGAAATTGCTACATGTATGGTATGTAAATTGTGTTGATGGTTTATGGAATCAATTTGAAAATGTTTTTGAAAAGATGTTATGTTAAGAAATCATGTTTCGAAAATATGCCATTTTGGGCAACAAGTTTACAAGTGGTGAAATGCATGATTATATAGGTTTGTGGTGGTCTGTTCTATTATGTCAAGTGCACTTTGACTTTATTAAAGGCTTCTCTCACCTACCTGCTAGTGGCCTAGAGCTCATTCTTGAACTCTCTCATGTTTACGACTATGTAAGACCATTATATGGAATTGCGATAGTACATTCTATTTATGACTACACAAGACCATTATGTGGGACTATGTTAGTATGTTCTATTTACGGACCTACTCAAACCATTTATGATGTAATTATGTGTTTAGAATGTGTTGACAAGTTTGATGAATGCATGACTTATGTTGCTTATGAATTGTTTGATAATGCGAGAATTTGGGAACTATATGTTTTGTGGATTTTTGATGCAAAGTGATTATGATAATGAGCATTATCAATGGTTTTGCTTGTTTTTCGATTATAAATTTGTTATCCACGAGATTTTAAGCTCACCTCCCATTCTCCTTTCCATATTCAAGTAACGAGCAAGAAGCTGAGTAGTAAAGATTCACAGTATCACTCCAAATTTGCCTACTTTTGTATTTTTAAGTTTGATTTTGTAAACACAAGGTTTTAGTCGCATTTCAAGTATTTTTGTTTCAAGTATCTTTTGTATTTTTGGATTATGAAGTTAATGTTGTATAATAGATTGAAATGCTCATTAAAGCTTTGTAAACTCTTGTCTTTTAATGTTAATGAAAAATGATTGTGTTTTGCTCTCGATTCTCAAAGTTTGTATGTTGCATTTTTCAAGTTTTTCATAAGGGTAAAAAGTGTATTCTGACTTCATGAAAAAAAAAGTATTTACCTAGGTCGAATTAGAAAAAGTTGTCTTCATAGAAGTTGTAGCTTATCCTCTTATATTTCCAAAAGTATATAGTTTGTAATTTTTGGACTTCGGATGAGAAAGTTATGTTAGTTACATGATTACAGGTGTTGGCAGTCTATAACACTATCCTTGATAGGTTTTCTGTCTGATCTTCAGAGTTCGAAGCGGCGAAGCCAAAAGTATGCCACAACGAACTTTTCCAGAAGAGTCTTCCTTCAATTTTTGCTGTTGCAAAGCTAAAAGTTGGCCATGACGAACTTTTCCTTCACCTTCAAAATTTGTCTCAGCAAAGCCAAGAGTTAGCCACGACGAATTCTTTTTTTTAAAGCAATTTTAATTTTTGACTTTTTCCCTTTTAGAAGCAAAAACTTTCTTTGAGGTCTTCACAGAAGTTGTAGATCTAGAAGTCTTCTTCGAAATCATCCTAGAATAACCTCCATCCGACATCTCTAGTGAAAGTTATTCGTATTGTGCCAAAATAGGTACAATTATAATTATGGGCTTATAAATGTTTTTCTATAATAAAGGGTACTTCAGATGGACCTTGAGTGTTCATTGTGACATACTTTTTTGGAAGGGCAATTGGATATTTTTTTCAACGTTTGTTGTGGTGAACATTTACTTTACTGCAGCGAACCAGCCATACTGCCTGGGAAAGTTTTCTTTATTTTCTTGAATGTCTTCCACTTTCCCCTTACATGATCTTCACCTGATAGTGCTCATGTTTTATGACTCCGGATAGTTGGACTCTAGAAATGGGGTCCAACACTAGCTAACATATCATTATTCACATCGAAATCATCCGTATGCAACTGATCTATAATCAAATTTAAAAAATCCAAAAATTCATTTAGATAAATCATAATCAAACTTAATGAATCTCCCTCTCACATAAACCATATGAAAGCATATTGCCCAAGCTCATACAGGTTACAATATAGAGAGAAACCAAGATAAAACTTGAAAAACCCGAATAATAGAAAATTTAAAACTTCCTATGAGTCTCAAAAAGCATCACCATTTTCTCAACGTAACTCCATAAATCAAAATCTAGAAGAAGAACTCTCAAACCATTAAGCAGAGCCTCATTTTCACATCAAATATACTATTTAACAAGTAAGAAAAAGACAAACACACACCAATAACCTAAACCTTAGAAAACCAATAAATTAAAAATTCAGAAAGTATAGACGTTAACTCCTTCAAACCACTTTTTAAAACATAACCAACATCAATAACTTCAAGAACATAAAGTGAACAGTTCGTGTGCACCTCAAAGAAATTCAAAACTGGGCTTATTCCTCGTCACTTTAACTCTGTCAATGAATATCTGGTTGGTTTCTCCATCAGAAGCAACCAATTGGTCCTCTGTCTAACTAGTTTCTCTTCCAGTAGCAACTAATTATGAATCTAGATAGTTTCTAATTTTAGCTTCATTGTGTCCTTGTTTGATATATGAGGATTATTTTGAAAGTTTTCTTCTACCACCTTATTAATCTTTTGATGCCATAGATACATATAATCATATGCAGCTGAATTGCAAGAAGTAATAGCCTGTTGTTGCAACAATTATCCACCAATCTTTTGTCACTTACTAAGCACTCTCTTTGTTCATTCTAACACCTTGCATCCATCATTTAGTAAATTTGTCAAACAACCCATCACCACAAAGTTGAATAATACTTACCAATTTGGTTTTTAAACCATCCATATGAAGCACGTTTTTCAAGGGAGGTAGTCCATCTATACAAAGAGCTCCTCTACCAATCACCTTTGCTTTCTTTTCATCACCAAAAGTAGTATAACCATCCATACAACTTTGATAATCCATCAAGTTGTTTCTTTCTCCTGTCATATGAAGTGAACACTAACTGTTAAAATACCAACCATTATGAGAAGTAGATCATATGTATTTAAGAGCTACAAGTGCTTATAATTGACCCTTTATACCCTAAGCATGCTTTGGTAACATTGGTTGTTGTTGAAAGTTCATAGAAGAGTGTTAGGATTTTCGGTTTTGAGCCCTCTGAAGTTTGAAATATCACTTGTAACAATTCGATCTTATATGTCTGTTTACCCCAAAATAGTGATATTAAGGCACAAACTTTCGATTCCTCTTTGAAGTTTCTCCTTTAACAAATTTAGCTTCACCATTTTGGCCATTATTCAACTTAGAACATTCACTTTTCTAACCAACACCTTGAAAGTCCCTTTTTCTCTTACTAATTTCCAACAATTGTTCTAGCTTTTCAGTACCTCTATTTGGCATCCTTATTCCTTTTTCAATATTGACTAGCTTCAACCTTATTTTATCAAGCTCATCTATTGTAGATAATAACTTCTTCTTAGGATCTTGAATGATATTCTTCATGGTAGATTTTTCCTTCTTTAGGTTCTCATTCTTCTTACACATTTGCACTCATTTTGCATACATTAACTCATTTTGTAAATATCCTCTTTTATGTATTCTAAATCACTGTCATCACTATCATAATATGAAATATAATTTTGGACTAATTCATTTGCATTTTTTCTAAAATTTTGGTCCGATTCATTTAATTTTTTCCTGTCAGTTTCTTCTTTGGTTATTGTTAAGTAACCAACTGGATTTATGTTGTATAAAGCAACTAACTTAGCATAATTTCTCATAAATTTCTCTTCACTACCATGCTCACTTTTAGATTTATTCTCACTCCAAGTGCTCATATAAGGCTTCTGTTTTCTCTTCTTCAAAGTGCTAGCACATTCTGCTTGCACATGTTGGAAGCTTTGATATTCACGATGCACATTCCACTTTTACATGTCTGAAGTCTTAACATTCATGACAATTTATTTTCTTTACCTTTCTTTTACCCTTTTGAGTTTTTGTTTACTTTTTAAAATTAATGTTTGATGAATTCCCACCAAGCTGCCTAAACTTGCATTTATCTTTCTTCACTTTCTTTAACCACATGTTGAAATTTCTTTTCCATAACTCTGTATTCTCATTCTTATCAAATTCATCTCCTAAATCATTCACAACTTTTCCAATCTTAGCTTGCAATGTCAATCCTTTGTTCTTCTCTCGTTTATCTCTCAACAAGTTCATCTCAAATTTGGTTAGAATCTCAATTACCTTATCCAAACATAATTCCTTGATATCATGAGCTTCTTTGATGACTGCAATTTTTAGTATAAATCTAGGAGGAAGTGATCTCAATGACTTCTTGACAAGTTTTAGATTTGAATTTTTTCCCAAGTTGATGTGCTTGGTTGGCAATATCATGCAACCTTACGTAAGTTTTCAATAGTTTCACTATCCTCCATCTTAAGTTTTTCAAATCAAGTGGTCAACATTTGAAGTTTTGAAGCAATCATCGATTTTGATCCCTTATATATTGTTTGTAATGTATGTCATAGCTCTTTGCATGATTCACAAGCTAATATCATACTGAAATATCCATCATCTATAACAATGAACATTGCATGTATTTGATTGAGAGTTATCAAGTGCTTCCTCTTCTTGATCACTTGTCCACTCAGATGAATCTTTAGGTACCACCTAATTCTTTTAATTAATCGTCATTGGATGTGACCAACCATTCAATACTAAAGTCCATACTTTGCTTCCTTGTGCTTGAATAAAGACTTTCATTCTAGATTTCCAAGCAGGGTAATTAGAAACATCTAGTAACAATGCTCTAGTGATTAATGGCCCTTCTCTCATAACCATAATTTCGAAACACAAATCTACACCAACTTGATGTATCAAGTTCTGATTAGGTGACCCAAGCTTCAATACCAATTGAAAATTTTAAAGGATTTTTTTTCACAAAATTTGGTTCTGCCTCAATTGCTTTCAGCTATTTTTGTCGGTCACTTAATGGAAAGCAACTGTGTCAGTAATCATTAATATTCTAGAAAAATACAAATAGTTAATTAAATATGTAACAAAAAAATCAACAAACAAGATTTGGTAAAGTAGTTCGACACACCTTGCCTACATATATGGGGCCTTCACCCAGTTTAATCAACTTTTACTTATGATACAATAGTTTTCCCAAGGCTTAATGAGCCGACTCACTCAACCCTTGACAATATCTCTTATACTCACACTCTGTGAAAGTAAATCACTCTTAATAGCATGATCATCTCGTGCTAACCTCAATAAAAGATTTTAGTAACAATGATTGTTAATAAAGATGATAATAAAACAACTCAAGTGATTGAATCTAAAATAACATAAACAAAAAAGACATTTGAGAAAAGAAAGCAACTCTCCTAAATATACAACTTCATCAACTGAAAGTATGGCAAGTTGTCCAACAAACATTCTTCTATGAATGTTCGATATTGTCACTGAAGCATTCCACACACAACAGCCACAAAACTCAACAAACTAACAATTGGTTCATCATTGAAATGTCACAAATAATAGAGCTGCAACATTGCAACATTACTGGATGTTTTTCACCACTTAAACAATTCTTAGATAGCCCAGGAAAATCACAACCACTAGAGGAAAACGTAGCTACCCAATATAGACAGAATCCCTAAAAAATCTAGTTGCCTTAGATACCACAATCACCAAAATAGGCTACCAAAGATAGGTCCAAAATCACTAAAATTCTACACATTATCCTTATTAAGATATGGTGGATTTATCCCAATTAAACCTATCATCATTAGGATTTTATCCTTTATGCAATCTTATCTTCAAGAATTCAACATAAGCTAGATTACTTATCATAATGATATACCACAATTATCCAACTATGTCCAATTACAAATAATGCCCAAAATTAATTATTAAAATATCTTAACAAATATCTTGACATTTTTCATATTATACAAATGGTAAATAATAAAAATTATAAATTTTACTTAATTTTACAATACTAATCAAAATTATTAAAAGTAATAGAATGGTCTTCACAAGGATTGGACAGGCCACAAAGCTTTTCTTTGCTTGCTTTATTAGTTAAGCAATGACTCTTATATCTACTTCATTATTACTGTAGTGACGGTATTAAGTTAAGTGTAGATAAATCAACATTTTTGCTATCTTTATTTAATAAACTATTATGTCTTTTAGGGGTCTCATTTATGCAATGTATTAAATATGTCTCCTGAGATAACTCATTAACAATGGGGATAAAAATAGGTTATTTTAATAAAAATTAAAAGTTTAATTATTTGTTGCTATTTTTTAAATTTTAATTAGTATTACAAAATATAAAATTCATAATTTTTAAGATTTACTCTTATATAAATTAATTTATATTACCTTAATCATTTTGTTTTATGGGAATTGGGTTATACTAAAATAGACTTTGGAATGTATCGGGCGATTCATGCAACTTAATTTTAATAATAAAAAATTAGTTTTTGGCATTTATTTATTTAACCAGTGAATAACTAAAACAATTACATCATAGATAAAAGAGAAAGCAACAAATTCAAAATGTTCCTCATAGGTTCTCAGTTATTTAACTATTTTGAAGGCTTTAGTGAATGTGTGTGTGAGAGAGAGATTTGAAAAGAAAATTAAAAATATTCATTTAAGTCTAAAAATTAGTTACAACTTCCTTTCAACAACTATTATGATGATTAACACATATATATCAAATATTTACACCTGGTATATCACTTCTATCTAACTTTTTCAATCTTACAACATTGTTATCAATTTACACTAGTCTCTCCATTTCTTTGATGTTGTCTTGGCACTCTTTAGCATTGACCGCTCCTCTTCCTTGATGTTGCTTTGGTACTCGTCAACTTTGAGCTATAATATTGTCTCCCTCCTCAATGACCTTGTCCATAAAGTTGATGTTGGCATATTGTATCTATAAATCATATAAAAAGGTCCATAAAACATCAATAATTTTTTTAAGCGAGTATTATGTTAAAACCTGTACTGCTAGTTTGTTTCAAAACTTAAACATTAATCTAAAAAGATGGTAAGTAAAATTTCCCATCCATTATGGAGTCTTAAAAGGTAAATAAAAAAAGGAAAGAAAAGAAGATGAATTTTAGTTTTTCCTCTATTGCGTACTACTTTACCTATATAGTTGGAGATTAACATAAACCCACTCATTTATTATAAATTTACGTTTTGAATATTTCTTATTTGTTACACTTCATCTAATTATGAGCATACCTAATTGAAGTGATGGGATCATGGCAGTCACAAGTCATCTAATAACATGAATTCTTCCATGTATTAAGCAATGCATGTACACAACATAATGTGACAACTAACAAATTTCACGAAAGCATAAACTGAATTCATAAGTATCAAAATAATAACAGAAAATAACGAAACATATATATACATAATATGATCTCATACTAACAAGGAATTATTTATAACGCCCATCCTTTCAATATGGACAGTAAATGTCTTAGATCGTAATCCTTTAGTTAGTGGATCCTCTACCATTACATCAGTTCCAATATGCTCAATTGATACTTTATGATTTTGCACTTCTTGTTTTACTGATAAGTATTGCAAATACATGTATTTAGCACCTTTAGAATACTTGTCATTTTTATAGAAGAAGACGGCCACAGAATTATCACAATAAATTTTTAGCGATCTAACTACGTTGCCGACTTACCTAGCCTTAAGACAAAGTTCCAAAAGCATAATGCTTGAATAATGGCTTTAAAGCATGCCATAAATTTAGCCTCTATAGTAGAAATAACAATCATAGGTTATTTTATATTCTTCCAAAAAATTGCCCCTCTTGCTAGTTGAAATAGATAATTAAAAGTAGATTTTCTTGAGTCTACCCAACTAACGTAGTCTGAATCTGAATAACCAATTACTTCTAAGTGATCTGATTTCCTATATGTGAGCATGTAATCTTTGCTGCCTTGTAAATACCTAAGTAATTTCTTTGTAGCTTTCCAATGGTCCATTCTAAGATTACTTTAATATTGGCCTAACATTTCAATAACAAAACTAATATCTAACCTAGTACAAATCTGAATATATATTATACCCCAAAATACAAATGTATAAGAAATATATTTCATTTCCTTTCGTCTCAAATCATTCTTGGGATATTTCATTTCATTAAAATTATCCCCTTTTTGAATTGTAACTACCCTACTAAGAATTTTTCCATCCTAAATCTCTTTAATAGTTTACTAATATATCCTTTCTGAGACAACCCTAATAATCTTTATGGCCTATCACATAATATTTCTATTTCAATCATATAGGATGCCTCATCTATATCTTTCATTTCAAAGTTATTACAGAGAAGTTTCTTTACATCATGTAACTAGCCTAAATCATTAACAACCAAAAAATGTAGTCAACTTACAGTAACAAAATAATGAACTTGATCCCACTAACTTTATATCTATCAATAGTGTTTTTAATAAGACCATATGAATTAATGGTGTCGTTAAACTTAGGATACCATTGTCGGAAAGCTTGTTTTAAACAATATATTGATTTCTTTAATTTAGACACCATATTTTCTTTTTTCTGTAGTCACAAAGCCTTCCTGTTGATTCATATAAACTTCTTCTTCTCATTCATTATTTTAAAAAGCAGTCTTTATATCAAGTTGGTGAAGCTCTAAATCATAATGAGTTATTAATGGCATAATAATTCTCAAAGATTCCTTTTTTGAAACTAGAGAAAAGTTCTCTTTAAAGTCAATTCCATCCTTTTGAATATAAGTTTTGGTTGTAAGTTTGACTTTATACCTTTCTGTATTACCTTTCGAGTCCCTTTTGGTCTTAAACCATTTACAACACACTGATTTTGAACCTTTATGTAACTCAACTAGCTCTTATACTTAATTATCATCTACAGATTTTAATTATTATTTCATAACATTGAGCCACTTTTCAAAATTATTATATTTCAAGGCTTCTTTAAATTAGACTAGATCTTTTATCAATGCTCAAGTTACACTCGTGCTCAAGTGAATACACTATATAGTCATTTGATATAGCTGGTCTTTTCTCCCTTATAGACCTTTATGATATTGTTTCTTATGGTCGCATTTGATAATTTGTGACTTGCCCATTATTTACTAGTCTTCTTATGGGTTTAGGATATTAACTTGTTGCTTTGGTATATTGCATGGCTATGATACAATAAAAGGAGCAACAACTTGAGAAGAGACATTAGGTGAAGGATTTTCCACCTTAATCTCTTGAATATCCACCTTTTATGGTTCCCCACTCCCACTGATTTGTCCATTTTCAATAAACCTAGCATTACTGTACTTAACTATTCATATACTCTTGTTAGGACAATAAAAAATGTAACATTCGGATTTTGTTGGATAAAAAATGAAGCAACCATTAATGGTTCTTGCATCAAGCTTCATTTCACGAGGATTATAAATCCTTATTTCTATTGGGCAACTTAAAATTTCCTAAGTTATCTTCTTTTTGAGCCTCTACTTTTATCTTACATGCTCTTTTTCTTATTTTTTTTAACCACTTTTTCTCGATTTTTATTTTTTCCATGACTTTAAATTATTATCTCAAATAATGAAAATATACTTTCAAACTATAAACTAGTGTAGGATGAATAAAAACTCATAAATAAAAGGCCTAGAATTGTTGCTAGAAAAATTTTACCTATGTGAAGTTCTATGCATTTCTAAGGAATTTTGGGATGTTAGCTTCACAATTTACTACAAAACAAACAAAATGGGAGAATATATGAGAAAAGCTTTACATATAGGAGAATGATGGTGTACTAAACACTTACCAACTGCAAAACAAATAGAGAGGAAGAAGAAGAAGACAATTTTTTGTTAGGTGACCAATTGCCCTTCTATTGTCTTCTTATATATATATATAGATACATATAGATACATATATATGTATATGTATATATATATACATATATATATATACATATAGATACATATAGATGTATATATACATATAGATGTATATATACATATATATGTATATATACATATATATGTATCTAAATGTATATATACCCCTCTGTTAATTTGTTTTATGGGCTAGGTTGGTTTGTTAAGGATGAGCTCTTTTCTATTTCTTTTGTGGGCTTTACATATAATATCATTTTCTTCAAATTTTTTGATCATCTTTTCATATTTTGCTTCTATGTCCTACAATTGGTTCCTTTAATCATCTTCCAATTGTTTAATATCTTGCAATCTAGTTTCCTCTGCCATTTCTTATACCCCATCATCTTATTTTGTCAATAATTAATGCTTTGATACCAAATTAATATAACTCAATTTTAAGAATAAAACATTAGAATTTCAAACTTATTGATTTAGCTAATTTTTTGAAGTTTAAAAGTGAATAAGAGAGTGATACATAATAGAGGGATAAAGATACAAAAAATTAAAATCAATCCAAAGTAAGTTATAACGCCTTTTCAATAATTATTATAGCTATTAGTACACACTTTATCAACTATTTACACATGGCCACCTATTCTCTTTTTCGATATCATCGTGACAATCTTTTAACACTAGTATATTCTCTTCTTCAATGTCATCTTCATACTCTCATCTTCAAGCTGTAAGAGTGATACATGAAGTGCAAATTTGGAAGTTTTAGAATAAATGTTCACATTATATATACTGAAAAATAAATTACTTTATATATTACAGTATACAAAACTTTAAGTTTTTATGTTTTTAATATTCAATTATTGCAAATGTTATTGGTATGTATGTGCAGGGTTCTAAGACTTTCCAATGTGTTCAAATGCTAAAATGTATCAAAGTAGAATGCATTAAGCTTTTTAAGCTTAATTCAAATCCTTTAAAATTCAGTAAAGAACATCCCTTAAGAATTTGTCTTTGATATAGAAACTTTTAGCCAAGGATCCTATTAATTCGTCACTCTTAGAGGAAGAAAAATCTGAACTGTGTAGTTTCTTGCAAATCATTGAGGAATATCGAGAGTAACTGAAACAGAAGAAATAATCTAATAGTTGTAAGAATGGGATAGAAATCGCAAATAATTTTTTTATTGTGATTCAAGGCAGGAGAAATAGAAACAGGATAGTGTGTCTTGAAGATGAGAATGGTATGGAGATAAATGATAAAGAGGAACTCAAACGAGTGGCCAGAAATCACTTTCAAGCAATAAATGGGGTATCTACTCACACTACAAGCCTTCCTAGTTATCTAATCAGTGAAATGGTTAGGTCCATCAAACAGGAACAAGAATATGCACTATTCAGGGAAGTCACAGGTGCAGAAATAAAAGAGGTTTTATTTTTCATTTCAGCCAGATAAGTCTCATGGGCTGGATGACTTTAATATCAGGTTCTTCAAAAAGAAATGGACTATGTTACAAGTACTAGTTATTCAAGAAGTAAAAGAGTTTTTTAGTAGTGGCCATTTAGTCACTAAAATTAACAAGACATTTGTTTTTCTTTAGTGCCCAAACAAATATGCTATATAAGAATATTTCCAATAAATTCATAAATACTCTGCTTGGCATTATTAATCATGGTCAAGGTGCGTATATGCCAGGGAGAAGTATAGGAGACAATATAATGCTGGCTTAAGAATTGTTCAAAGACTATACTCATAAGGAATATGTTTGAAGTTATGCTCTCATAATAGATTTCACTAAGGCATATGGCACAGTTAATTGGGGTCTCATTATCAATGCTCTCCATGCTTTTAGCTATCCCAGCAAGTTCATTAGCTAGATTTATTCTTGCATATCAACAATTTTTATTCAGTGTTAATAAACGGGTAATCTATGCATCTTTATCATTCAACTAAAGGAATTAGGAAGGGAGATCCTCTTTCTCCCTACCTATTCACTAATTCTATGAAAGTTTGTTAGAGATTGACACATATATTTTTTTAGGAAAGCTCAAATTTTAGATATCATTATCATTGTTATGAGCTCAATATCACTCAACTTTGTTTTGCAGATGATCTACACATGTTATATGCTAATGAATCTATTTCAATTAAGGCAATCTTAACCACTTTGGTGAGATTCAAAGATGTATTAGGTCTGAGGTTTAACCCTCAAAAGAGCTCTGCTTACCTTTCCAAGTAAAGTCCATTGGATTCCTCAAGGGTGATCATTGATTCAAGGCTTTCAATACAACATTTTCTTTTTAATTACTTAAGTGTTCCCATCCCTACAAGAAAGCTAAAGGAAGCCGAATGCAAACCTCTATTGAACAATGTTCATAAAATAATTACTAAGTGGAGAAATAGATTTTTGTCTTATTGAGGTAGATTACAACTAGATATATCCATTCTCAATAACCTACACACATCTATTAGTTGGCACACATAGCAATACCAATAGGAGTGTTGAAAAAGATTGACAGAAGTATAAGAAACTTCATATGGCATGGACAAAATCTTAGTGCTAACAAGACCTCTAAGTTCAAATGGTGTACCATTTGTTTACTCAAAGAATATGATGGATTAGGTATCAACTTATCTGGTAGAATAAGCAAGGTATTGTTAACTAAAAAGCTATAGAGGATTTGCTATTATAAGGAGAGCCTCTAGGTGAAATGGGTGCACATGTTTCATGTAAAATAAGGAAGCATTTGATATGTGGCTAAAAAAAGTACTCAATCCTATACTTTTCAACAAATATTATGAACCAAATATTTTATGCATTCTCATATCAAGCAATACATTAGAGATGGAAAGGGCATAACATTCTAGTTTGACAATTGACGTTCTTTTGGACCTTTATGCAAGATTTAATATTTTTAAGCTCTAACATAGTTAATCCCTGATAACACCAAAATGCATATATTTGCTTGCACTGACAGCTGGTATTGGCCATTTCATGCTGGGAGAGGAATCAAACCAATAGTAGATTGTATGCTAGATTATTCATTTGATCTGAGGCACAAGGATGAAGTTAGATGGGAGTTATATAACTCTCACAAGTTTATTGCTTAGTCATGTAAACAGATGTTGCTTGGTCCACTGATCATTTTTCCCTTTCACAAGCTGATATGGAGTTTTGGAACAACTTAGACACACTCTTTTATACTTTGGATAGTTGCTCGAATCAAGCTAAATACTAGAGATAGGATAAAGTTTTGAATCTCAGATAAGTTTTGTTCTTTATGTACCGGTGAGGAAGAATCAATTAATCACATCTTCTTCAAGTGTTGCCATGCAAGTCTATTTTGGAAAAGATTTCTCAGCTTATTTGAGCTACAAGATATGAACCTCAGTTGGGAAGACTATCTGTATTGAATCAATGGGATAAAATGGAAAAGCTGTTAAGTCAAAACCAGACTTCACGTATTAAATAATTTTGATAATAAACAAAGAGAAATATACTAATGAAAAGTAGA
>JANJEY010000234.1:17043290-17057903 GCA_024703695.1 Erythroxylum cataractarum | reverse complement strand
ATTTGGAGTTAAATTGAAAATGTTTGGATATAAGCAAGTGAAGGGTCGGTTGAGAGAGCATGTTTCGGGTATGAACCTCTTTAGGTTTTTGGAGTATATTTTGAGTTATATAACTCCGTTTAAGGTGATTCTTGTTGCGAAACGATCTTGAGGTATAGAACTATAACTTATATGAAGAAGTAAACTTATGGTTTTGATATTTAAATAGTGTGCGCTCGCCACGAATGCGGAGCGACAGCTTAGGACCCTGCAAGATTATAAGCACAAGGCTTCAGGATTACGAGAGTTAGGCAGTTGGATCACGAGATTCGACATCTATGGTGTCCAAGCAAGTGTGATAAGTATGTGTTCCATGTAGTTCGGTCTCGGATCCAACAGTTGGGGTCCGGTCTACGGGTCGGGTCCTAACATCACCACTTGATTTCTTTCTTTCGAAAGACCATAGTTGACAAATTCAAGAAGTCTATCAATGCCTTGTTTAGATATCACACTTTCTTAATTATTTCCTTGATGAGTTCAAATTATTCAAATTTGCATTTCCAGTCTTAACAACACATATATCAGACCATAACAATACTTCCTAACCATATCCATATAGCATTGTGTGATTCCAATAACCATAAAATACATCATAAATCCATAGCCCCATTATCGTTATAGTAATTGAGGGTTCTCATCTAATTACATCTTGAAAAAGGTGATACACTCAAAAACAAGTCATCTGTTTCACTTCTCATTGGTGTTAATACACTTAACTTTCAAATCCTTCTCAATATATTCACAACTTCGATGTGATCCACCAAAATTCATTCGTCTTGAAAAAACAATTATTTCACTCACTAACGGTATCACCAGGATAACGATTATTATGCCTATAGTCACTTTGCACTATACATTAATCTCATATGCTGATACACTCCAGACATGTAAGTTTTATACCTGTCTTCGATAGTCAAGACTACAAGGAACTCAAACATATAATCACTCAGTTCGATATTCTTAGCCTCCCATTACTCTTTCTAGGTACTTTTAATAGGACATCTCTTTATCAGGTAGTACACATACTTTTTTTTTCAATTATAATTCCTCGAATCCTCAATTTGGGCTTTCCTAGTCCCTTTTTACAAAACTGATGTTACTTTTCAATAGCGAATAGGACTTCCTTTTTGTTCCATTTTAACACAACATTATACATTCTTTATTGCACTAGATTTAGTAACCTAAAAATCCACATATGTGGTACTCTGCTATGGAATGTTCTATTCGATGTAATTGATTGTAACACTAACTTTATTAGGACATGTTCATCTGCACAATCCTTTCAATCCCTTTCCAATACCATCTTTATCTCAGTATCTCCTAATCTGTCTATTCATATGTATATCCAAACTGTTTCTTTACACATCATGTTTCCAAGCTTTCAAACCAATTACTATTGCAAAAATTTTCAAGTCATGTATCCAAATTTAGCTCATGAAGCTATCATTATCCCTAGGTACACAATTCACCTTATACTATTGCAGCCAATTCCATCTTAATCTTGATTGGGAATCTCAGTTTTATATACTACAAAATCTCTAAATCCGAATGGCATACGTAACACTGTAGTTATTTTGTTTTAATTCTTCACTGACACGACTTACATATTTTTCCTCAAGTATTCAATATATTCTCTTTACCTTTATGATCACAGTCACTAACTAATATCATTTTGCTTGAATCACGTTAACCTTCAATATCATAATCCTATCGGGATATTGTTAACTCCGATAAATATAACCTCAAACTCAGTGTGCTTAGGTTTAGTTCTCGTAATTCCTTAAGTAACTAATTCCTCAGTGCAGTAGTATTACCACATGTTATTCTCAAGTTTTTTTTTCCAATGAACTTCCTTTTTCACGACTGATTTCAGCAGTTCACTCGATTCCCTGTGATTCCATATTGACTTATTCTAATGTCTATTCATTCATACCTGTTGTTCCACAAATTTCAATTTATCTGTAAACATGGTAACACCTTCATCAAGTATCATTTATGGTTCCTAAACATATTTACACTCTCAAGGTTTCTCTCCAATTAAAATTCAATTTCTAGTCCAATTTTTCCCCCAAATTTCAATGGCTCAATTTAATAAATCCTAAAATCATTTATCAAATTTTCAATGCCATTGGACAGTCATTTTTACTACCGGTAACCAATCAGTCTGCCGCTTGGCATTTTTCCTAGTCTGAAAAAGTACCCCGAAATTTCTAGAAAAAAATTATAAAATTCCTCAAAATTTCATAACTCACAAAGACTTACTACAATTAATTTTTCAAGCACAAAAATCACATTTATGACCAAAATACCGGGAAATATTATGAATGCATGTACAGTCATTTACATGTGCAAAAGTCACTATTTACAAGTATGAGTATGCATGAACATAACAAGACAATTTGAAACATTCATAACCCGTTCCAAATTATTATTCTACCTTCCCATCGGTGATGAGATGTTATAATATCAATTTAGGATCCAAGCATCGATTATAGACAAAAGAAGACAATGGAGTAAAATTAGATCCCAAGATATTAAATAATTGGAAAAAAAATTAAGGAACAGATGTGAAAGTCGGAAGCAAATTAATGTGAAAAGATAATTAAAAATTGAAGAAAATGATATTGCAAATACTTGAAAATGGTACTCAAATTCATCACAATGTGGAGAAAGATAGAAGAATACTTGAGATGAATACGAACAATTTAAATAGTTTAATATGGATGAATGAGCCTAAATTTTCAAATGAGAGTAATTCTTTATGTTAGATAAAACCCGATAGAACTTAAGGTGCGCATTGTAGCAATGCACTATATTACGATACTACTTATTGTTATGAAATTCATTTCGTACCGGCTAGTATTGTCTTGGCTCAAAATTGGTACGATATTTTAAATTTTAGTATCGATTTTAAACGCTGCTCGGTTCTAGCCGATTTCAGCTATACCGGGTAGTACCAGCTGGTATGTAAAATATCACTGTATAATATGACAATGAACTATTTTGTATTTTTTAAAAAATTCAGGGACTATTTTATAAATTTAAAAAATTATCCGAAACGGTACTCGATATTAATCGATACCTGTATAGTATTATACCAGAACTAAATTCAGTATCAAGTCCGATACAGTATTCATAACGGTGATACTATTGTACTTGACGAACATATCACCAAGGTGGACAGAGTACCTGGTAGCATTAAAATAATAGTTTGAATAATCCATATTTAATAATCCAATAGAGAGTTGAAGGATTTGAACTAGAGTACAAGCGTGAAGGATTACTGTGCAAAATTGATTTGAGTCCACGAGTTAGTGACATGAGAGCCATATGCTATGTGAAGGAATTTGGGGATAAAATTAAATATTCAGTCAAGCTATTCAATCCAAGGAACTTCTTGTTGGTACACGAGGAATCAGTAGCGTATATAACAAAGAGGAATCAACATTATTTTGCAATAGATCAACCAGACAGGTTGGCAATTAATGGCATCTTTAGTTGAGTAGAATAACTATTTTATTACTTATGTATTATGATGAATAGTTATTCTTTTATTCGATTAGCAAAATTCATACTGAATAACTAATCATAGGTTTAGTTATTATGCACTTTGAGGAATAACTAAAGATACTTTTCCTATCTTTACCTATTAAATGTGGAATAGGTAAAAATAACATTTCTTCCTCTTATTATTATTATTCTTATTTTTCTTCTTATTGTTGTTGTTATTATTAATTTCTTCTTCTTTTTATTATTAATTTTTTTAAATAATAATAATAATAATAGTAATAATAATAATAATAATAATAATAATAACAATAAAAAGAAGAAGAAGATTAATGATGATGATGATGATGATGATCATAATAATCATAATAATAATAATAATAATAATAATAGTTAGTGGAGAATATGATGGTTATTTTAATCTTTTTATTAGTTAAGTTTTCAAACCAAACATTGGCATACATTATCAATAGAGATTATTATGAATAAACCAAATTAAGTAATACACATTCCATTCCATTCCTTATCTACTTTATTCCTAAGAAAAACCTTTTCATTTCTTATCTATCCCGATAGGTGAACTAAACACCCTATAAGAGTATAGTACATATCCCAAGCACCAAAATTTCAACATCGTTTTTCATCAAAGCCTTCATTAGCGAGCAAGGACATGAAGGCTTCTAAAACAAGTAGTTGAGAAATTGATGAGCTTATAACTAAAGGCTTTTGATTTTGGTGCAAATAGAAATTCTCACTAGGAAATAACTGCAAAAGTAGGCAAATTCTATATATATAGATTTGGTACATGAGGTTGATGAAGGTGAAGGAAGGTAGATGGAGGAGAAGAAGTTAAAGATCAACCACTCACCATTTCAATGCAAGGCATGATAGGCACTATAGTTGCTTAATTTTGACAAATGAAAAATTAATTCATATTCTAATTAATTCGGGTGGCTCATATATTTTCATTCATCAAAGCTTAATTAAGAAGGAGGGGGTTATTAGAAAATTGAACTAGTAGTAATCACAATAGGTAGATATATGAAGCTTTACAATAAAAGATGCATGAATTCAAGTTTAGTGATGAATGGGCATTTAATATCGATGCCTTATTGATCAAAATTGAGGGCGGTGATATTGATAAGTAGAAATTATCCTTATGTTATATTATTTATATACGAAATTTGAACTAAATTATTGCATTTTCTTATTAATTATTTAAATTATTTAATTTTATATTTTATTTCTAAAAAGAGTATAAACTATATAAAATTTTTCTTGTAAGCTTGGTGGACTTAAAGAAACAAATCTTGAAGAAAATCTGACTCAAAATAAAATTAAGGCAAAAAAAATGTCCAAAATTAAAGCAAACAACCCACCAAAACAAAGAAGCATCCCAGTTCAAAGAAGCAGAGGAAAAGCAGATGAAACAATAGCAAAAAAGGAAGCTCATTAGACACCTCCAAAATGACGTAGTAGCACCCAAGTGAGAGTAACATGTGGTAGCCAAGAAAAGCACTAAAAAGTAATAACAAAATGCAGGATAAAAGACCAAAACGATGCAACACGGTGGAAGAATAAGCAACAGAGAAAATGCAACGGAGTCTAGAGGGAAGATAGGAACCAAAAGACATTGCCAAGTAGCGATGACAATGGACTAGGTGGTCCGTGGCTACATCCGTGGCCCAACAAGCTATTGGTCAGGCCTGATAGGGCTAGCCCATCTATACATTTTATTGTTTTGCATATTTGCTTTGGGCCACAGGCCAGGCTAGGTTAGGAAAGGCCTAGTTTGAGCTAGGCTCATGGCTCGATCGGGTCAAGACTGTCATCCCTTTCACCGAAAGGAAAATGCAGCATAGTAGAAAAGGAAATAAAATGTAGCAATAGAGAGAAAACGCAACATGCTAGTAGCCAGAGACAAATGCAGAAGCAACCTGCAACGGAGAGGAAGACCACTAAAATGCAATAGCCAAAGGACAAAAATACCAATAATAGAACAAGCAACGTTGAGTGGAAGAAAGAGACTCACCCACCCGACATTATCTCCATCAAATCTCTTCAAAATGGAAGAGAAAACAAAAACTCATCCTAATCTGTTTGAAATGGAAGAGATAAGAAGAAAAATCATCGAAGATCTAGCAATGTGCGACTCTTGGAGATGTTTCAGAGGCTATAAAAATAGAGGAGCACTGGAGGGAAGGATGAGCATGCAGTCCACACAAGAGTGACAAGTCCACAGAGGCTTTGCTATCCATACAAGGTGGATGAGGCTATGAGTTGTATTAAAGAGCGTCTGGGTTGATAGGGAATCAATACCCATTTTGAGTTGGTTCAAAGTTAGTGTTAGAACATTTTAATGAGTTTTTCTTGGAACCCGTATTCCCTTTGTTTATGGTTTCTTATACTTATGTTGATTTTAATTGTTAATTTTAATTTAAAGATGAACTTTGAATATTTGGATTATTAATTTTATGAATTCATTTACTTATTACTGATTTAATTTAATCTTATATAAGGATGAATTCTTTGATTTATGATTTATATTCTTTATATGGTTAGGACATCCTTGGTTATGTGAATGTGAGGCTTAAATCATTAATTCATAATGCATTGTATGAACTAGAGCTTAATTGTTCTTCGAATAAATTATCGGTGGTTGGGTATCTCTTAGTTCATAATGTGCTTTGAGTGGGATTGAGTTGGTTTGATTCTAAAAATTGAAGGGAGAAAAGTCAAAGTTAGTTGGTTAGTTTTCTGCGCTTATATCAAGCGTTCATTTGTTAATATTAGGTTGGATTTATGCTTTGTTCTTTGATTCCTAGATTTAACTTGAATTGTTTTAAACTTCAAACACCCCCCTTTTGTATATAAGTATTAGTTTAGCTAAATTTATAGGTTTTATTTTTTTGAATTGTTTGGTTTTCAAATTTTTCCTAATTTCAACTTATTAATAAAGTGAAAATTATATGTAAAGATAATTGGATGAAAATGGGCAGCTTGGATAAAATCTTTATATGTGCTTCTCAACTTGAAAAACGCATAGCTTAATGTATCGTGGATATTTCATAGGAAAATGTTGATTAATATAAATGGCGGCAAATATGAAAATTTTCTTTCAATGGTTTACTAGTTTATAGAAAGGTTGTTTTACTCGTTGAATTATGTAATAATATGTATCTTGATTGAATTAGATTTGTAAATGCCAAATTATGATATAATTGTTCCTTTTAAAAGTATTACGATAATTGAACTGAATTAGTAAATTAACTTTCCTCTTGGGATCAACTCTTATTTTCTCTATACTTAATTGATTAATAAATTCAAAAGTAAAATAAGGATTTAATTTATATACGGCTAATGACACGGATCAAAATTTGCCTTTTCTTGAAAAATATTTTCCTACTAGTAAAACAAGATCTATTAAGAAAGAAATATGCTGAATTAGACAAAATATGAATGAGTTAATTTATGAATATTGGAAAAGATTTAAAAGATTGTGTGTAGTTGCCTTAATCAGCAGATTAGTGACCAATTATTAATACAATATTTCTATGGGGTCTTTTACCACATGTTAGGAGTATGACAGATAAAGCTATTAGAGGCACATTAGTTAATAAAACTACTACAAAAACTATACAATTAATCTCTAACATGGCTAAAAATTCACAACAATTTGGAACTAAAAACGAGATTAATCAAGTTAGGAGTGTTAACGAAATAAATGTGCATGCCATTCATGATCAACTAAATGAAAAGTCTCAATAAGTAGCTCATTTGACTACTTTAGTGTCGAAACTTGTAGTTGGCGGTATTACCTAAGCTCATGCTTGTGGAATTTGCACTAATCTTACGCTGTTAATGCATGTCCTTCTTTGCAAGTTTAAGATGTGAATGTTGCAGATAGTTATCTAGGATAATGAGGGTTAGAAAGATCATCCAAACTTTAGATATGGAACTAGGACAAACACACCTAATTTTGTTTGTAACCAACATTATGGCAAAAAATGCTTTAGGTAATTGATAAAAGAGTAGCTATAAATATAATTATTGTTACCCTTTTATTAAGGCAACAAAATTCATATTGCTAAACAAGTGATGTTGCTATAAATATAGGGCAATAAAATTTTTTCATTTGGAAACAAAATATAAAATGTTGCTTTAAGTTTTGACTAAGGCAATACATTAGTTTTAAACTATAGCAACAATGTTAAATAAATATTGCAACACTTTAATACTTTTTAGGCAACAAAGGGAAATTTTTTGGTAACAATAAAAGAAAAAATTTATTCTTTCGTTACCAATAATATTTAATGTAAAAGCAAACTCTTGTCATTATGTAAGTAACATCCATATTTACATTGAAAGGAATATAAAGATATTAATGTACATCTTAATTGCATACGTACTATAAAATGTAAACAACTAAAAAACTGTGTTTATATATAATATATAGTGCATAAGGACTTGAAAATTTTGAAATTTATCATCTTAAAAATACAAAAGCAAATCACATATGCATTTATGGTTACGAAATACAAAAGCAAAATCTACAATCCTCAATAATTGCAAGGAAAATTACATGTGCTTCAATAACTCTTTATCAATTGTAGAATTCAAAGTCGATGTCAGGCTTATTCAACTTGGCTTTGTAACCTTTCCTTTGGAAGTCTTAACATACTTATTCTTTTGTATTGCATGCATTCTAACTTCTTATGTGTTTCCACGCCCCTTTGAGACCCCGAAAAACGGACAAATTCCTTTTCTTATGAACACATACAAGATTTGTCACTACAAAAAAAAAAGTCTTAACATACTTATTCTTTTGTATTGCATGCATTCTAACTTCTTAACAGATAGCTCCAATTTATGAGCAGATATCCATTTATGATGAGGGGAAAAAAACAAAGCATCATTAGAAGGCAAAGTATACATTTCGTACTTGTATGAAAACTATTAAAATATAAGAAGTAGTTGAAATACACACATCAATAGTATGTCATCAATCCTATTCTTGATAAAGGGATGGGAAATGTTTACTTCACTTCCCATCAAACTGATTCACAGATACCAATATTCTCTGTCCAATCTACTCGATCAAGTTTCTCACTAATTGGATTCACCAAATGTAGCCTGAAATAAAATTTCTCATCAAACTTCACAAAGAAGTACTCAACTCATTCAATCAAAGAGATCACTTTCATAGCACTTAACATAAGTACATCTATAACAATTTTTACCTAAGAAAGATGATTAATAATATCTTTGTTAGGTTTCACCTTAAGAGGCTACCTTGTCTTGACTTCAACACTTATTAAAATTGGGTAAAATGAATCTAATAGGTAAAGATCACCTTTATAGAATCTTTAAAGCCCTCATCCAAATTTTTCAAAAAGCTTTTGTGATTCACATACCTCTTTTCAATCTATGAACAACATGATCTTCAAATGGTGCTGACCCAAATCAATTCTCAAAATAGGAATCTTTTCTATTTCTTGCCCAATCTTTGAGTCATCATCAGTCAAAACTGCAATGATTTTGAATCTATGCTTCAACTAAGTTACATTTTTAAAGAAAATAGTCATAGATTAGATTGCTAGTGGATGTTAGGATAATATCAAATATTTAAAATGTTGGTAGTAAAGAGAAATGAAAGAGGTAACTTCCTATAGAAATTATCTTTAGAGAATTCTTTAAGACAGGAATATTATGCTTTGCTCATAATTACAGAGATTTTGAATGCATGTTGTAACTAAAATTATAAAAGTGCATAACATCAATTTACATTTTGAAAGGAAAAAAATCATCAAAATTGCATGAGGATGTTGGCAAACTTACTTTTTGATTCGAAGAATTGAAATCAAATAATGTTTTTTTATAAAATATGACAATTATCATAGTTAAATGGCTACAAAAGAATAAATTAATCCAAACAAAAACAGTTAAGATGAATTATGCACAAAAGATTTCATAATTTTAACAATTCAAGCTAAAGTAATCGAAGGAAATAGACCCAAGCAACTCGAACATCCTCTACTTAAACATCTCCTTGCTTCATCTCAGGCACTCCTTGACACTCATCAAAGTAAAAATTTATGTCAAACCCCAAACAATTCAACAACTCTGTTTATTCCTTTTTTCCTTATTTCACACTAATTATACCATATATTATATAATCATTGATAAAATAAATGACGCATACCAAATCTAGAACTATATTGGCAAATAACATGAGCTTATTTTTTTCCATGAGACCCAATACAAAATGATTCTTGCATTTTTTTTACTAGCTAGGGAGAAACAAATAAAGATAACGTAATAAAGCAGAGACAACCATTGATAACAAATAATCTTCAAAAGTATATATGAATTGATAGTTAATAATTAGTAACAAATATAATGTCACAACCACACTCTAACGCAGAAAATCCAATCCTCAAATTTAAAGAGAGCATCTTTATCAAACAATAACATAAAAATTAATCTGAAACACTTAAAATAGATGAAGGAAATAAAAACAAATAGATAGATGCATCAAATGGATCAAGATCCAAGATGGACAATGAGGAAAACCTTCAAAGGAGGAACACTGCTATAAGGACACAAAAGAGGGAGATCATCAAAAGCAATAGAAGACGATGAAAAAGAAGAGTTATTAGAGGAAGAGGAGGATGCTAAACATGAGTTGTAGAGTCTGCTTCCTTGACCACTACCAAGCCTTAAACTCAACACTATCTGATCACGTTATTGCATTTCTTAATCTTTCACTCAAAGATTGAATCTCCACCTTCGAAATCAAAGTATATATAGAGAAAAGGATCCAAAAAAAGCAAGACATAGAAAAAATTACAACGAGCACAACCAAAAAAGATGACTATTTTCCTATCTGCAAGAGTATCACATAATTATATCATATATTATATAATCTATGAAAGAATAAATGAAATATACTTAATCTGGAAGACTATCGATTTCCAAATATGTTGGCAAATAACATGAGCAATACAAATAAGATGGCAAAAAATAAGCTCATGTTATTTTCTGCATAAATAAATATGTAACATTATTGTAGTTCATTTAATAAAAACAAATTAATGTAGTCTAGAAACTAGATTAATAGATTCAATCCTTTTTATAAACAAAGTCAATGGCATAAACTTCTCATATTAGATGCAATATATTAGCAAATGGAAAAATAAGCAAAAATAATTTGCAATTGATCTCAATGCAAAAGACAATAAGATATAAAGAGTTTGACAACTTCGTATAGGTATATGTTATGTGTACTTTGGAGCAATTGTATCAAGTGATTTAATTCTAAAAAATAAAAATTAATGTGTAATTTAATTCTTCTAGACATTCTTTGAATATTCATTAGTAAATAGAGAAATTTTATATTTTAAATATACATTAGTAAGTAGTTATAAAAATAAATATGTAACATTAGCAAATATCATTTAGTAAATAGATGACTAGAATTATAGCAACAATTCTAGATGTTGCATATATAAGACTTTATTGCACCTTTTTTTTAATTTTGTTGTTTTTTCTTATATGTAGCAACAAATTATTATTATCGTTGCCTTTTAATATTAGTAAAGGTGGCTTTTAAAAACTGTTGCATTATATAATTTTTAGCAACACATTTTTAAATTGTTACAAAAATACCATTGCCTAAAGCTCTTTTTGTCATAGTGCAAAACAATCAAAGTTCTTCTTTTATACCTAACCCACCTCTAAACCAACCCATTGGCCAATCCTTAGAAGATATGGTGAAACAATTAGTTAACCAGATTGGACAAGTAATCACTCTGGGGGTAGAATATCAAAAGAAGACAAATGCACGTTTACAACACTTAGAAACCTAAATAGGATAAATTTGCACCAATCTATGCAATGTAGAAACCTAATTATCTAGGAAATTTCCTACTCAACCTATCCCAAGTACTAAAGAAAATGTTAGCACAATATTACTTGGAGTGGAAAAGAAATGAGAGAGCCTTGACAATGGAGGAGGATGTCAAGCCAATGACATAAATTGAAGGCGCTACTTGGGAAACAACCCAAGACAAGAAAAAATCAAATTTCAATTTCTTTCTCTTTGGCTCATTATATATATATATATATATATATATATAAAACCAAAAAAGAGGACAAACTTAAGCCTAAAT
The DNA here is from genome assembly GCA_024703695.1 of Erythroxylum cataractarum. NCBI lineage: Eukaryota > Viridiplantae > Streptophyta > Magnoliopsida > Malpighiales > Erythroxylaceae > Erythroxylum > Erythroxylum cataractarum. The sequence goes on along the minus strand of JANJEY010000234.1, from coordinate 17,046,186 downwards.
ATTTTATATATTTGTTTTGCTTGGATATTTCTTATTTTACATTTAGTTGTTACATTGAGGATAGTGTAAAGTTTAAATGTAGGGGGTATATAAAGGCATAACTTGATTGTTTTTGTGCAAAAATTGAAAAATGAAAAATAGGGTAAAAAATTATTTAGAAAATTGGATTGCTTGCTTAGGCTATTTGCTTTTGATATTATTTTATTTTATATGCATGCATTAGCTTTTATCCGCACAAGAAAAGGAACGACAAATTTTAACATTATGGTTGATTGATTAGTAATTTGTCATTCGTCCTCGAATTTTTTTCTTTATTTAAACATGATTTAAATAAATTATGAGGTTTTGATAGATTAGTTTTTTTTGGAGTTAATTGTTATGTTAATGTTAGTAGAATTTATTTCATGGGTTAGTTGAACTAAAAATTGGTAAGAATGCATGAGGGCAATTTTGGCATAACGCTTAAGCATTTAAGATCGTAAAGCATTAAAGGAAGGGTAAAGTAGACTTTAGCACTCATTAAGGGTAGAATAGGAAGAGGAAAATGTTGTCTTGCATTGGAGAAGAGAAAACGTGAATTGAAGATAGAAAAAAGGGAAGAAAGAAAAATTAGAGAGAAAAAGAAGAGGTTTCGATTTTGAGAGAAAGGAAGGAAGAAAAAGCTAGGGTTTCATCATTTCTTAGTTTTTAAGAGGAAATTTGAGGTTCAATAAGAAGAGCAAAAGAAAGACGAAGAGAAGAAATTTCATTAAAGCGAAGAGTATTGTTATTTGGTGAAGACTCAAGGTAAGCTCATTTTTCATCCTTTAGATTTTTGAAAGGGTTTTACTTCATAAAGCCCAGGAAATGCATAGGTTTAAGTACTTTAGGATCAATTTTAGTGAATGTGTTTTCTTTGAGTTCTCAATTTGAATTCCTAGTGAATGGAATTTTGGTATTGTTAAAACAAATCAAGAAAGCCAAGAGGAGCAAGAGGACTGGCATCCTGAATCAAATTTTAAGCAAGGAATTCAAGGTGGGTAACATGTTTATAATTGATTTAATAAGCCCTTAATTTTTCTTTCAAATAAATGGAAATAAATGATTTCAACTACTTTATGAATGTGCATTTATTGCTTCTTGAATGATTTGAAAAATTGCTACATGTTTTGTACATGAATCTTGTTGATGATTTGTGAATTGAATACAGAAATGGTTTTTGATGTATGTCATGCTTATGAAATTCATGCTTCAGAAATGTGCCATTTTGGGCAACATGTTTATAAGTTGTGAAATACATGATTAAGTAGGTTTGTGGTGGTCCATTCTGTTATATCAAGTGCACTTTGATTCTATTAAAGACTTCTTCCACCTGCCCGCTAGTGGCATGGAGCTCCTTCATAGACTCCCTTATGTTTATGACTACGCAAAACTATTATGTGAGATTTTGATAGTAGGTTTTGTTTATGAATACACAAGACCATTATGTATGAATGTGTTAGTACATTCTATTTATGGCCCTACCTAAACCATTCTGATTTGCTTATGTGTTTAGAATGTGTTGACAAGTTTGATGGATGCAAGACTTATGTTGTTTATGAATTGTTGATAATGTGAGAATTTAGGAAATATGTGTTTTAAGGATTTGATGCAAAGTGGCTATGACATTGAGTAGTTTTAATGGTTTTGCTTGCTTCTAATTATAAACTTATTACCCACGAGCTTTTAAGCTCACCCCCATTCTCCTTCCTATATTAGGTGATGAGTAAGAGATTGAGTGAAAGAGAGTCAAGGCATCACTTCGATTATGCATATTTTTGTATTTTAAGCTAGAATTGGTAAAAACAAGGCTTTAGTCACATTTCAAATATTATTTGTTCATTAAAGCGGCACTATTTGGCTGCATGGCCTTGGATTCTGCAAATCTGGCAGTAGCCAATATATGGTTTAGGAGGAGGTTTAGATCCTGGTGAGGTAGTGGAGCCTACATTAGTAGTAGCACGTGTACGCTAGATGGTATTGTGTGGAGGGTTGGTCAAGCGCCAGTTTTTATTGGATTTGGATGTGGGATTGGCAGTGGCTGGATATTGGTGCTGCTCATCTTTGTTTGATTGAATAGAGACTTCAAAAGTGAGAAGTTTTTCATGGAGTTCTTCAAAGGTGATGGAGTTATCTCGTGCTTCGACAGCACGAACTAACTCTTTGTAGTCATCACTGAGACCATCGAGGATTTTATCAGTTATTTCTTCTTCATCAAGTGGGGCCCCAAGAAGAGCAAGATCATCTGCTTTGGCTTTGATTAATTGCATAAATTCAGTGATGGTTAGGGATCCTTTGATGATATTTTTGAGTTGATTTTTGATTTGTTTGATGCGGCCACGAGAGGGCTTGGCATAGGTATTGGCTAAGATAGTCCAAGCTTCTCTAGAGGTCTTGGCTTTAGCAATGAATGGAATGATGGTTGGTGATAGGGAGCCAATGATTGCATTAAAGATCAATTGATCCTGACGGGTCCAGAGAGTATGATTGGGAATTGGTCTGGTTGTATTAGATTGTGTAATGGTGGCTTCTGGACAAGGTTTAGAGCCATCAATATAGCCAAGCAGATCGTAACCAATAAAGAGAGTTTGGAACTGGAGTTTCCAGGAGAGATAATAGGTGGAAGTGAGTTTGAGAGGAGTTTGTGCAGCAACATTAATAGCGATGAGTGTTTGGTTCAGTTCATTGGTTTGAATAATAGTTGGACTAGTGTTTTCGGTGGCCATGGAACTAATAACGGAGATGATGGATGAAGGGAAAGGAAAAAAAAAAGGAACGGATCGGCTAATGCTCTGATACCATGAGAGATTAAAGCTTGAGTCTTCTATTGACATTCACAGTAGTTATATACAAGAACAGAATAACAACTCTTTTTCTA
>JANJEY010000234.1:16251125-16268797 GCA_024703695.1 Erythroxylum cataractarum | reverse complement strand
ATAGAGTAACATTTTATATCTCAGGGTTTAATTAGCTACTTTCGTATAACACAGGGGTCGCTACAGCAATTTTGTCTATTTCAAAATGAGATTACTTCCGCATTGGTGTAGTGCCAATAGGTTCACAAGTTGACCACAGAGAACATGTTTCTTCAGGACATTAGGCCAAACCATACTAATGTCCATCATTTGGTCTCTTGGGAGCGTCCTAAATTTGGATGGATTAAAATAAACACTGATGGGAGCTATTGTGGTAATCCAGGGGAGGCTATTGCTGGAGGGATTTTGCGGGATCATAGAGGTGTTTGCTTATTGGCTTTTTCTTTTAAAGTGGGATGGTGTTCAATCATTAATGTGAAACTTCAGGCAATTTGATAGGAGCTTCAGTTTGCTTGGGATGTAGGTTATTATCGAGTGGGGCTAGAGTTTGACTCTCAGTTTGCCATCTATTAACTCATCTAGCTTGGGTCACCACCCGTTTGGAGCTTTGGTAGAAAATTATTGGGCCCTGATCATGTGCAATTGGGAGTGTCATATCAGAAATATCTATAATGAGGCAAATTTTTGTGATGATTTCTTGGCCAAACAGGGTTCAACGGGGATTTTGGATGTTCAATATGAGAATATCATCCTGCAGAATTATCTGCCCTTCTTGAGAAAAATTTGATTAGTGTTGGTTTTAGTCTTTAGTTGTTTGTTTCATTTCTAATGCACCAAGAAAAAAAATTGGCATGCTACAAGTGCAGTTCTTTTGAAGGGACAGAAAGGTAATTTCCAACTTCAAAATTCATTACACTTTGCAAGAAGAATACGTGAACAATGAAATAACCTAATTGAAACCTTATAAAAGATTTCCTAATTAAAACTCTAATCGAAATCTCCTAATGGAACTCTAACAACCCAGTAAATCAAAATCCTTAAATTGTAAAACCCTAGTTAAAACCTTTACCGAAAGCCCCGAAATTGCAAATCATTATTTCATAAAGCTGACAGATGGATAAACATGAGCATAAAAGCCATCAGACGCCCACGTTTTCCCTTCTCTTCATGCGAAGGGACAAAAAGGTAAATGTATGATTAATTTGGAAGTTTGTTCACTATATATGTTGATTAAAATTTCAATTAAAAAGAAAGTCTTCAACTGAATAAAGATTTTCCAAGTTCAACTGAATAAAGATTTCCCAAATTATCTTATCTTCTTTTTTAAGTTTAAACACTTAAAAGAAACATCAAACGTAACTGAAGTCTAAATTTTCGTTGATAAACACATTAGTCAGCGAGATACGATTCCTTTTCATCTCTCTGTCTTTCCATTCCAATTTCCATACCCCACATCGCCCACTCTCTCTCTCAATCCATATATATCTCTTTTTGTCTTCTCGCTAGAAACCGTATTATATACCAAAAGTGAAGAAAATTTACAAAAAGGCTACAGAGAACAGAAATCGAAGGAAGATGGAGTCTTACGAGGCCAATATGAACACCAGCAACGGCGAAGATCACTCACTCTCCGCCTCCAATACCTACCCTACCGCCGGCGATCACGGCTGGCAGAAGGTCACCTACACTAAGAAGCAGCGCAAGCAAAGACCTGAAGACTCATCCGCGTTCGTCAATCCGGCTAGAGTCGGCGGCGCCGTCGACAAAACAAACGTCTTCCACTCCTTGGAGCAAAAGGCGGAGGATCGACACCGCCGGATCCTCGAAGCTCAGCGCGCCGCTGAAACCTCCCTCGCCGTCGCCGCTAATGGCGTGAAAGTGACAGCAAAGCACGGATCTGACGATGAGGAGGAGACCGACGATGGCGAGGGCGATAAAGGAATTGAGAAGGTTGGTGAGAAGAAGCCCAAGCAGAAGAAGCCGAAGAAGCCGAAGGTCACGGTGGCCGAAGCCGCTGCTAAGATCGACGCCTCAGATCTCGCCGCGTTCCTTGCGGAAATTTCGGTCTGTATTTGGCAGTTATTGTTTGGATTTTTTTTTTTTTTGAAGTGATTGAGGTTGAGATTCGATGTTGTTGAAATTCTTTAGGCCTCATATGAGGGACAACAAGAGATACAACTTATGAGATTTGCTGATTATTTCGGAAGGGCGTTTTCGGCAGTGAGTTCTGCGCAATTTCCGTGGATGAAAATCTTCAGGGAGAGTACGATTGCAAAAATAGCCGATGTGAGTTATGATTTAGATCTTTTGAGGCCTGGATTATGTCAGATTTTAATCAGTTGTTGTCTACTGTAATTGTGTTGAATTGCATTGTTAATGTTGGATTTGGTATGTGTATTGACTTTTAGTATTGATGTTTTACAATTTTGCAATCTGAGCATTTAATTGGTGAAATTGCCTCATCGGTAGATGCTTTGAGGGATGGGAAATGCGATTGCATTTGCCTGATTCTCTCATTTGAAGGCTTTGATTGAATAGCATCGGTTCTCACATACTAATTGGGTTTGTGCATGATTGCTAAGTATATGACTGCTACCATATTGACGTTTTCCTGCATGTGATTTGTCATTACTCAAGGCACGCCTTTGATAGAGTTTGTGTTTTACTCAAGGCTCACGTGATCTATGGTCTTAAAACATGATTTGGCCAATTGTCTTTTTGTTTTTTTTTATTAACTGCTACATTGCCCTTTTCTTGCAATTGGATGGCAACTCTTACGATTTTACTAGTCATTGACCTCGTAATGTCTCAAAACCAATATGCTAGTTCATTCTCCTGCAGATTCCCCTGTCTCATATTTCTGACACAGTTTATAAAACATCTGCTGATTGGGTCAATAACCACTCAATTGAGTCTCTGAGTTCGTTTGTCATATGGGCTTTAGACAGCATACTAGCAGATTTGGCTGCTCAACAATCTGGTTCTAAGGGCTCCAAAAAGAGTGTGCAACAATCTTCATCAAAGTCACAGGTAAACTTTGTGCAACGAATCCTTGTTGGCCCTTGATTTCTTGTGCTTCTTATTTTGTCTTGGTGGTGTTATAGGTTCATTGATTTGCTGATTGCATTGGTTCTTAATTTGTATCTTGCAAATATAATGATTCACATATTCGCTCACTTCCTTTCGTACTTTCTACTTCATAGTATCACTTATAATGATTGATGAACAACCTTGGCATTTTCTTGGGCTTTCAAGAATTATGGTTTGGAAAGAGAAAAAATAACATGGCTAGTTTAAGGATTGGTTTTATAAGCTTCTACTTGCAAAGCAGTCTCATTGCTTCTCACTGTCTGTGTCATCTCTCTTTTGTACTGCAAAAGTTTCAATATACATGTCCTTAATCCATTACTCTGCTCATGAACTGTTCTTTAGAATCACCTGTCTTCCTCTTTACATGTTTATCATAGTTAAGATCCTAAGTAAGTCATTTAACCATTATGAAGTTGACATCACTTTGAAATGACAGGTTGCAATCTTTGCTGTACTTGCAATAGTACTGCGTAGAAAACCTGATGCTTTAGTCAACATCTTAACAACATTGAGGGACAATGCTAAGTATCAAGGACAAGATAAACTTCCAGTTGTTGTATGGGTGGTAGCACAGGTATGTGAGTGACATAGAAGATTTGAGATTTTGGAGGATGAGTGCCTGTGATCACCTTTTTACAAACATTGACTGTATTCTTTTATTTAGGCCTTGCAAGGAGATCTGGCTGTGGGACTGTATTCATGGTCTCGTAACCTGTTGCCTATAGTCAGTGGAAAAGGTTCAAATCCACAGTCCAGAGATTTAATTTTACAGTTAGTTGAGAAGTATGCAACTTCCACAGTGTTCTCCTTTTCCTTTTCCTTTTCTCAATATTGGCAAAAGTTTGAAAATTGAAAAAAATTTTGGTTTTGATTTAGGATTTTGTCTTCCCCTAAGGCCCGAACTATTTTGGTGAATGGTGCTGTTCGAAAGGGGGAACGCTTGATGCCTCCTTCTGCATTGGAGATCCTGATGCGAGTTACTTTTCCTGCTCCTTCAGCTAGAGTAAAAGTGAGTGTGACACAAGTATCTGCATTTTATATACTAAGTGATATTGTTTTTTCTGCTCATATTCTTCTGGATGTGATATGTGTGTGCAGGCTACTGAGAGATTTGAGGCAGTATATCCCACTCTAAGGGAGGTATCTCTTGCTGGCTCTGTTGGAAGTAAAGCAATGAAACAAGTAGCACAACAGATTCTGACATTTACAGTTAAAGCGGCAGGAGAAGGTGGGCAACTCAATCTATTTGGTTTCTGCTGTTATTTTGGTGGATCCGAATGGAAATATATTGATTTTTAAGATGAATTTGTCAGGCATTCCTGAATTATCTAAAGAAGCTGCTGGTGTTTCCATCTGGTGTTTTACCCAAACTGCTGATTGCTACAAGCAGTGGGTGAGTTGTTCTGGACCTTTTATGAGCTGTGCTTTTGCAGTCTCAGTAATTAATTACTCCACCATGTAACATTGACCTTGGTATTGTCATAATTTGGAGAAATCAGGGCAATATTTATCAAGATAATCTAGAAGCTAGTATTGCTATTCTGAAAAAATTATCTGAAGAATGGAAGGAGCTCTCTGTGAAACTGGCTCCTTTTGATCCTCTTAGGGAAACTCTGAAGAATTTCAGGCAGAAGGTAGTTCCTAATTTCTTCAATCATACTGACCTTTACTGTTGGATGTAAACGGACTGATTCTTGTTCCTCATTATTGGTTTATCCACGTTTGCTTTATAGAATGAGAAAGCACTAACTAGTGGATCAGAAGTTGCTCACCTAGCACTCTACAAGGATGCAGACAAGTACTGTAAAGCTGTTTTGGGAAAAGTATCCCGTGGACATGGATGCTTGACAGGGATGGCCGTGATAGTTGTGGCATTGGCTGTTGGGGCAGCTGTCCTTTACCCAAACTTTGAGCAGTGGAATTGGGAGGAACTGCATGTACTGATTGGCTCAAAATTATCATCTTGAGCAGGATGTGCTCCAATTCCTTCGATGCAAAGCATCAATTTGTCCTTCGAGTGCTGGCTTCCATCAATTTTGTACTCGTGGTTTTGACTAAAGCGGTTCTTGATTAAGTGATTTACATAGTTTGAGAACTAGGCCGTCATACTTTTGCAGAAGAAAACCCTGAAAATTCTGTCAAGGGTGAACGAGGTACCTTTCTATGTCCGTTGATGTACCAATTACCTTTTGAGAATATTTATTTATAGAATTCAGTGATACATGTGGTAACATTTTAATTAATAAATGAATGGTCTGATGACTTGCCAAAGGATATTGTCTCGGTGGCCGTTACAATAACATGTCATGATTTAAACCAAGTGTTTGTCGTTTTGATCTTTGCTGTTCTTGATGAGAAATATTTAAGCATCGTTCCTGGATGTGGATGAGTAGTAAGTATTACATGTAATTAAGGCATGAAATGAATGGCCCTTTGCTATTATGATTGTTGAACGAAATCGAGTGTTCAATCACTACACAAAATCTTGGATTTAACAACTTGGAAAGTAAAGGAAAAAGCTTGGATTTATGCAATGGTGTTGTATTACTTATGTAGCAATACAAAATTGGTCACTCTTTAACCTCAGAAAATTGATTGTTCGCCTAATTCTTGACCACTCATACCTTCCCTAAGCACCCTTTGAAAGAAATTTTCTAGTGTGTCCTTTCCATAACTTGGTGTTTTCTCAGCACTGTACTCCCCAGTCTCAGGGTCCAAAAGCAGCATGCTCTCAGCTGCATAATACCTGCCTATTTTCCCATACTCAGCTGCATCTTCCATGGAAGGAAAGATCTTTGCAAGGAAATCCAGAACCCCAATTGCGAAATCCATTATCCCAATCGGCACTTTCAAGAACATGGGTTCTTTCCCCATTAACCTGAACAAAATCTCTCCTTGTTCAACTGGAGTCAATGCCTTGTCAGGCCCACCAATCGGCAACACCCGATTCACCTTATCCTTATCCAACACACAATCTGCCATGAAAGAAGCCAAATCCCGTTCACTGATCGGTTTGCAGGCGCACAACATTCCATCACCAAACATCACATAAGGCTTGCCATCTTTAACCAACTCAACTTGACCCCCTAAACTCTTGAAGAATGCCGTTGGTCTCACGATGCTATATGTGAATTCACTGTCTTCCTCAGCTTCTTTAATCAAGTCAGCTTCAAACTTCAGCTTTGCTCGCTGGAATTCAAGTAGAGGCTTTTGCACACAAATTGCAGATAACAACACAAAATGCTTAGCTCCGCGATTCCTTCCCGCAATTAAACTGTTTTTTGTTGCCTCATAGTCGATCTTCCACGAGTCTTTGACACCTCCAGTACGACTAGCGAGGCATGACACTACAACATCGATTGGAACACCCAAATCGTCCAATGATCTCTCCAGTGTATCCAACTGGGTCACATCAGAGAAGCACACATTGGCTCCTTCAAGCTGCCTCAAGGTTTCATCTTTACTATTTTTAGCTCTAATCCCACTCCTCTCTCTCGCAATGGCTATAACGTTAAATCCTCTATTGATCAATTCCCTAACTACAAACTTCCCAATGTATCCAGTTGAACCAACCACCAAAAGGTTGATATCTTTAGGGTTCTTGTTTCTAAATGAAGGTATGTGCTTTTCAAAAACTGTAGCTCCTGTTTCGGTAGTTGTTGAAGCTTCAACAGGGTTGAGTGTTTGTCTAGAAAAGATGGAGGGTTGGGACAATTTTACTGAAGAAAGGAAACTTAACTGAACTGGATTAATGAACTGATAAGATAAGCAGGGCTTATAGACTTGGACCTTGGAAGAAAAAGGTAAGTAGACATTGGAAGTGAAACATGACATCTTTTGTGTGTAGACTTGGATCAACATGGCTGGTGTTGAAGAATCAGGAAGTTAAGTTGGTTGGTAGCAAAGCGAAGAGCTCTTGAAAAAAAATCAATGGAATGTGATAGAAAGCAAATCCATGGAAAACGAGTGGCAGGCAGTGGCCGCTTCTGTAGCAGGCTACTATGTAATCATTTCTAATCCAGACGTGGGCTTGGCCCAATCATGAATTTTGATATCTTTACATCCAGTCTTTTTAACGGATAATTAAAAAAATTATCTAATTTTATAATTATAATTTAAATTTTAAAAAATAGCAATTAAATATTTAAATTTTAAATTTTTTAAATTATATCATAATATCAGTATTTTTGTTAAGTTTGGTGACATTACTTATCACATATTTCAGAAACCCTAAATATTTATATACATCAGGCCTAATTAAACTAACTAATTAAGGTTAACTAAACTATGCCGTTTAATTAAATTAATTAATTATATATAACTAAATTATGTCATTTTGGAATTGAAATCCACCACTCAGTTCCAGACCTTATCTCTCTTAGTAATGTCACACATTTACCGAAGCATAAACATTTCTACTCCCAACAATTGTCTTATATGCCTATATTTAATAGGCTAACATCAACCCCATATGATATAGTTAGACAGATCATCGTTTTATAAAACTTCTTCTTAAATTTTAAAATAATCTTTTTTATCACATAAAACTTGTGATGCATTTTTCCATTTGACTCATTCATATCTAATACAATGTACTATATCGACATCAATATTACCATCACTCAAAATGACGGACCTGAGATATCTAAAGCTCGTTCTATGTGGTATGATGTCAATACCAATTGCGACCACCGCCTCATTCGATCACGTACCATCTGGTTTTTTGAAAAGTTGCATTCTAAATATTTCATCTTAGACCTGCTCATTTTAAAACCTTTCGATTCTAATGTATCTCTCCAATATTCTAGCTTGGACTTGATCCCTTCCTTGGTCTCATCGACTAAGACAATATTGTTAGCAAATAACATTCACCAAAGTACCTCTAATTGGATATGTTAGGTAAGTTCATCTAACACTAATGTGAACAACAAATAGCTTAATGCAGATCCTTGATAGAGTCCAACACTAATAGAAAACACTTCCGTGTCACATCCAATCATCCCCATGCTAGTCAATGCTCCTTCATGCATATCCCTGATTACGTTAATATAAGTCATAGGAAGATCTTTTGCCTCTAGATAACTTCCTAAGGGGTCTCTAGGATCTTCTCATATGTCTTCTCCAATTATATTTAATCTTGATTAATCAATTAGTTAAGTCTGATGTATATAAGTGTTTACGATATTTGGAACACGTGACAAGTCACGTCAGCAAGTTTAACAGAGATATTAACGTCAGATTATAATTGAAAAAAATTGAAACTTTGAGTATTTAATTGTCACTTTTAAAGTTTGAACTATAATTATAAAATTGAGCAAAATTTAGGATTTTTTTTCATACTTAAAAGTTGTATTTAATTAAAGGCATTTTTCATTTTCCCAAACTAACGAATTATGGGAAGAAAATCACAAAATAGTATGAGTTGCTGGTTTTGGTTAGACTTTTAAAAATCAGCTCTTGTGGCGTTAGCAAGATTAGAGAAAGGCGGAAGTTGCAACCAATCAGTTGAATTGATTTATTATTTTCTCCTCTATTTAATTCCAGCCAAAGACAAATTTCTTCACTTCTTGCGATGCTATATCAAAATTTAAATTTTAGGCTCGGAGATTAAGACTAAGACCTCGCGATTCATATCTTTAATAACTAAAAGTATAGTTGAGTTTAGCCATTCCATATTGAGATTGAGTACTTATCAGTTTGGTATTAAATAGCAACTAACAAATCCAAAAAAAGATAGGAAGTCCATTTGCTGCTTGAAGTGTAAACTTAACATAATAGATTCTGCTATATATTCATACACATTCTCATCGCAGATGGAGATGGCATCAACAGTATGTTTGTGCAGCATTCATTCATAATCGTCAGGTGTGGCAAAAGGATATCTCAGATAGTAGTTTTTAACTTTGGAAGGATCTTTAGGTGTAGACCATGGATACTTCATTGATGGATCCCTGGGAAATTTCCTGAAGTTGAGAAATGGTGCCCATAGGATGATCCTACATCAGGATTATTTCATTATTAGATCCATGACTATGAGCAATTAAGAAAAAACAAAAACGAAAAAACTCCTTACCCTGGAAAGAAAATGAAGACAAACATGAACTGCAAGTACATCTCAAGCAGGTTTCTCTTGTACCACCTTATCCTTAGCCAGTTCATGATAATAGGCTGTCATATATGATAACCAACCAACATAAATTTCACGCCAAAACATTGTAATATAGAATAAAACATAAATTTCATTGCACTTACTGGCGTTAGAATAAAGTAGAAAAAGGCAACAATCGCCAGCTGAATCAGAACCCATATTGGATCTTCTTCATTGTTCACTCCAGTTACTGCTAATGCTGGCTGCTCAACCTATAATAGGAACATAACCTTAATCATCAACAATCAAAAATAAATAAGATGTTTACAACTTACGGTGGCAAGCACTGCAGCAATCTGGATAGCCAGGTTGGTCTTGTTTGTATCATCGTGGTGTTCCTCGTGCTTTCCGTTTCTGCTTGCTGCGTTCTGTTTGAAGTTGAGATTTTTTGAATGACAGAAAAGAAATGAGAAAGAAACCTTATCTAAGAGAAGCTTGGGTTTGACGAATGAGTTGAAATTAGATGAGGAGTGGAGGGGAGAATTTGTAAAACGATGGGAAAGAGGTGGCAGAGGAGTGGGGAAGTTGGAGCAGAGAGAACAGGAATAATAGGTCATGTTAAGAGCTGCGGCTGTGTCAGTGACGTTATCTTATCGGATGAACTCATAATGAGAAGCGAAAATGGCAGGTAAGTAAGAATGTCTATAATTCATTCATTCAGGGCCACATAAACAAAACAGTTGTCACTTTTCCCTTGAAATGGACACCCTGAAAGTATTTCTGTAAGATGAATTTGACATACACTGTTTTTCCCTTTTACTGTGTATCTCAAATTAATCCTCGTTCTTAAATCAGCACTCACCAGAAGAAAATGAAATAAGAATCACTCTCCTTCCTTCAGATTCTGTTGCTCAAAATATCACCTTATATATATTCAACAGAAACCTAAAAGCATTGAGAAAGATCAACTCCATCCATCTCTACAACTAGACTTCCTATAAAAACATTGTCACCAATTTTACCCACTAAATATTTGCAACACTGTAACAGAGGTCACGCCCAAAAAACCATTCTTTTTCAACAATACCAGCAAGCTTTTTCTCCAAAACCTTTGATGTTCATCTGTTAGCCGCAAAAATGTTGTTTTCAACAACCCCAACAAGCTTAAATCTGCACTCCGTTCCTCTGTACACCCACTTGCAAGTTTCTACTGTTTTAGCCGCAAAACCCAGAAGGAGAAAACCGCCAGTTTCACTCTTTGTTACTGCTCTTTCCAGTGTAAATAGCTATAATCCCATCTTCAAGCCCAAGCCTTTCCCTCCTCGCTCTGTCCTCAAAAGGTTCTGCAGTGATGGTGGCGGCGGCGGTACTGCGGATGCCACTTCTCAACAAAACCCTGCTGTAATCTCTAAACCCTTATGTTATTTCTTTGCATTTATTGAAAAATTTTCTAATTGCTTGTTGGGGAGAAAAAGGTGGTGTTGATGAAAAAGTTGAACTTCTCGTTAGAGTAGGAGAGCTCTAGCTATTATTAAAAATGGAATTTGTCATTAGGAGCGTGCTCATTATAGTCTGTAGTATAAGATTGAGTTGATTAAGTTTTTGATACTGAATCTGGGCAAATGCAATTGTAGTTGAAAATAGAGTGGTGCTAAGCTGAAATTCAAAGTGATTGTCAGAATTGGTTCGTATTTCGTTTAGTAAAAATTGTTTGTTGCATCTTTACTAGGCAATGCCTGAAGGCTACTTATGATGATTTGCCTCCCTCTTTTACCTAGTTTCATATTTGGAAGAAGCAAGCAAGAATCTGTGTATGAACTGGGAATGATTAATCCCTATTATTCTTTTTAGAGCACAAGCATTTGCTTTAGCTTGTGTTCTTTATGGAACTTTGAGATACATTTTAATTGTTTTCTTATGCCAATAAATTTTTTTCCTTTAAACTAATTTTCAGAATATCGAGGAAAGAAATCAAAACTCGCCTGGTTTTGGGGAAGGTTATGTGGGATTGTTTATTCGCATGCTTGGGCTTGACAACGATCCACTTGATAGAGAACAGGCGATAGTGGCACTATGGAAATATTCTCTAGGAGGAAAGAAGTGTGTTGATAACATCATGCAGTTTCAGGGATGCGTCAATCTGACCATAAGCGTTCTCAAGTCACAGTCAAACTCTACAAGTGAGGCAGCTGCTGGCCTTTTGCGGTCCATTTCCTCAATTGATCTATATAGAGATGTGGTAGCTGAAAGTGGGGCAATAGAAGAAATAACTGGTTTGCTTAGTCAATCTTCCCTGATTTCTGAGGTAAAGACTGAATAATACATTTAAAAATTTGTGCATTTTGATGGAACGATGAGTTAGGCTTTTTACACATTTTACAGGTTAAGGAGCAAAGTATTTGTACACTATGGAACTTGTCTGTAGATGAGAAGCTCAGAACAAAAATTGCAAACAGTTATGCCCTTCCCTTACTTATTAAATCCCTTGAAGATGAGGAAATTAGAGTGAAGGAAGCAGCTGGAGGGGTTTTAGCAAATTTGGCGTTGACACACTCTAACCACAACATCATGGTTGAAGTAGGCGCTATCCCTAAGTTGGTGAGAATTTGTTCGCATTCTAAGATAGGTTAGATAAGTTTTGAACTAGAAAACACAAATCCAATTCATAATATGGTCATCTACAAGATGAAATAGATGTGCTTGTGTGCCAAAGTGTTCTTCCCAAGAAAACAAGTGGATTATTTGAGTGACCATGACTGGTTTCTTTATTTAGATTTGACACGATTTCTCAGCTTGGATCACGCTAAGAAGAGATTGATCTATTTCCTTATTGTGCATAATTTCTTCATAGGGGCTCAGCTAATCCTACCTTTATCTGGATAATTGAAATTCCTGAACTGTGGGACACTATTCTGAGTGTGACTATAAACAAATTGGGTGAAGTAGGCTTAATAAAGTTTGAACTTGTTAGGTAACAATTCAACTTAATGTGCCCGTGTGTTAAATAGCACTTGGTAGAGAGCAATAGCTCAGTATTATTCTGAAACAAGAAGGAAGAACCTTCTTTATAGGGAAAACCCCCTTACAATCTCAAGAAATCTTCCAAGAATTATTTCCAATCTACAAGCCTGCCCCACTTCCCCTATAGATTATTATTTTATATCTACTTGTCCTAACAAACTTCTAAGGAATAGATATCTCCTGCTAACAACCTGAATCACTAAAATATATTGATATCTGGCTATCTCACTACTACTTACAGCCTGTCTTCTTCTTCCTTGTATAAACCAACCACTCTCCTCCTTTGTGACCATTATTCCTAGCAATACCGCCCGCTAATGAAATAACCTTGTCCCCAAGGTTAAGCTCTGGAAATTGGCCACGGATAAGCTTTTGGTCCTCCCATGTAGCTTCCTCCAACGGTTTGCCTTGCCAATGAATCAACCATTGGTCACGGGCAGACCCAAGACTATGGCTTGTGTACATAAGTCAGGAGTATAGTCCAACTCAGGAGGTAACTCTTGTTGAACATGTTGGTGCCCGATAGCCCTTTTTCAACTGGGACACGTGAAACGCTGGATGTATATAGGCCTGAGGGGGAAGTTGCATTTGAAATGCGATGGTGCCAACCTGTTTGTCCACCAAATACGGTCCATAGTATCATGCTGACAGTTTTGGATGCAGCCCCTTAGGCATAGACCCTTGCCAATGTGGCAAATCTTCAAATACACCCAATCTCCTACCTGAATGTCATGAGGACACCTTCGAGCATCTGCAAAACGTATCATGTGATCGCGAGCACATTCCAGATGATGTTTCAACTGTGTCAGAGCTTTGTCACAACTCATTAAATCCTGCGCCACAGCTTCCACCAATATTTCTCCAGGAATAAAACGTGTGATTGAGGTAGGAGGTATGCCATATACTACCTCGAAAGGAGAACATTTAGCTGCTGAATGAAAGCTGATATTATACCAATACGCTGCCCATGGTAAATAATCTAACCAAACCTTGGGTTGTTTTGAGCTAAAATAGCGAAGATATGTCTTGATAGTGCGGTTAATTACCTCAGTTTGGCCATCCGATTCTTGGTGATAGGCGGTACTCAATTTTAATTGAGTTCCCTAGAGTGTAAACAATTCTTGCCAAAAATTACTTAAAAGTGTAGGATCCCGGTCACTTACAATGGAAAGTGGAATTCCATGTAATCGGACATCCTCCTTGGTAAAAATTTCAGCAATAGAACAACCTGAGTAAGGATGTTTGATAGGAATAAGATGCCCATATTTGCTCAACCTGTCCACTATGACCAACAAGGTATCATAACCTTTCGATTTGGGTAGTCCCACAATGAAATCCATGCTTAGCTCCTCCCAAATGGCATTGGGGATAGGTGACAGTTGGAGTAAACCTACTGGAGACATAGCTTGATACTTGTTACGCTGACAAGTGTGACAAGCTACTACAAAATCAGATACAACCCTTTTCATAACTTTCCAAAAAATAGATTGAGCTATCCTCTTATAAGTCTTGTAAATTCCCGAATATCCTCCTGTAGGGTATGAAACTCTTGTTAAAGCTTGGGAATCCATTCCGAAGATACTGATACAACTAGCCTCCCTTTATAATATAATCTCCCATTCTCCAAGGTATAAGAAGGATGAGAATCCGGTTCCCTTTTAATTTCTTCTATTATTTTGCTTAACTGTGGATCTGCCTTTACCTCCTTATTAATTTGCTCCAGATCTTGCCAAATTGGACTAGAAATAACCTGTAACTCTATGTCCTCACATACCCTGGAGAGTGCATCTGCTGCCCTGTTGGAAATTTCCGCCTTGTAGACAATATCAAAATCATATCCCAGCAATTTTGCCAACCAATTCTGCTAATTTTGAGTTGTAATTCTCTGTTCAAGAAAATGTCTGAGGCTTTTTTGATCCGTGTAGACTGTAAATCTTCTCCCTAGTAGATATGGTCTCCAATGTTGAATGGCTAACACTAGTGTCGTAAGTTCCTTCTCATATATGGATTTATTCAGTGATGATTCATCTAATGCTCTGCTGTAAAAAGCCACTAGTTTCCTTCTTTGTATTAATGCTACTCCCACGCCTTTACTCGATGCATTACACTCCACCGAAAAAGGGGTGTTGAAGTCTAGTAGCGTCAAAACCGGAGCGCTAGTCAGAGCATTCTAAAGTCTCTTAAACGCTATTTTTGCAGGAAAAACCCATTTAGAATTCCCTTTCATCAATAGATTGGTAGGAGGTTGTGCTATTTTCCCATAATCCTTCACAAACCTTCCGTAATATCTAGTCAGACCCAATAACCCTTCAAAGCTTTGAGAGATGTAGGAATAGGCCATTGTAAAGCTGCTTCAATCTTCTTAGGATCCATAGCAATGCCATCTTTGGAAATAATGTGACCCAAGTACTCAATTCTTAACTTCCCAAAGGTGCATTCTTTTTGTAGTAGCATAGATACGAAGTTGCTGCAATGTATGTAATACCTTCCTTAAGTGAGTGATGGGGTGGTCCCAATCGGTGCTATAGACCAAAATATCATAAAAAAAACTAACACAAACTTTCTGAGGTAAGGCTGTAAGATCGAATTCATAGCACCTTGGAACGTGGTTGGTGCATTGGTGAGACGAAATGACATGACGAGGGATTTGTATTGGCCCTAATGTGTCCGAAAAGCCGTCTTGGAAACATCATCTTCATTCACGTGTATTTGATGGTACCCTATCCGTAGATCGATTTTAGAGAAATACGTGGCTCCGAACAATTCATCCAAGAGTTCTTCAATCACTGGTATGGGAAATTTATCCGGTATTTTGGCTTTATTCAAAGCTTGATAATCGACACAAAACCGCCAACTGCCGCCTTTCTTCTTCAGACTTGGATATGGGTTGTTGGTAGGTCTGATAACCCCAGAAGCTAGCATTTCCGAAACCTGTTTCTCAATCTCATTTTTTTTAGATGAGGATAACGTAAGGTCTCACATTTATCGAATCAACCCCAGCCTTAATTGGGATTTTATAATCAACTAGTCTGTTGGGAGGAAGCCCTATTGGGTGTGAAAAAATTGGCTGAAATTCTGCCAACACTTGTTGTAATTGCTGCTACTGGTGGTGGTCGATTTTTTCTCCTATTTTGCTAGACCAGTTGTCTTCCTTCTCTTGTTTCTCTGAACCAAAAAATACCATAACCGCAACCTCAATTTTAGTAGTCTTCCTTAATGCCTTGGTGGAAATTAAAGATCTCGAAAGATTAAAATCCCCTTTAACAGTGTCTGTTGACCCCAAGTGCGAAAAACTCATGGAAAGATCTTTCAATTGTGTTCCACCTCACCTAATGAAACCAACCAAGTCATCCCCAAAATAATATCCACTCCTCCTAACTCAAAGAAAAAAATCTCCTAAATAAACATAACCTTGCATTTCCTGATTTAAACCTTAGCAGCAAACTTGAGATTGTTGTTTCTGACCGTTTCCCGTCCTCACTCCGAAGCTTGCAGTGGTCTGCACTTTCCAGTCTTGTTTCAAGGCCACCTCTTTGGATATGAAGTTGTGGCTCGCCCCACTGTCAATCAACACCAAGCAGGTGTTCCATCAATGTTCCGCCAAAGCTTCATCATTTTGGGTTGTGTCCATCCATCGGCAAAAAATTGTGAAAGTTCCATCCAGTCACACTGAGCTTCTTCAGCAACCTCCGTTGACATTTCGTGTGTGTCTAGACCTTCTTCTACCTTCGAAACCACATCTTCATCTTCTCCTAAAATGGTCACTCTTAAACTTTTCTCCGAACATTTATGTCCCAGACCAAAAGGCAATCCACGACGAAAACACCTCCCTTCCTCCTTCCTCTTTAATAATTCTGGGTAAGGGAGCTCCCTGGTCTTGCGGTTGTTGGGTGACCCTGTGTTCTCTTAAGTCCCATTATGAGAATTAGACCCCACAGATGACCCACTACGGTTAGGTTGTAGGTTTTCCGCTCCATTCCTCCAATGACCTTGTGGCCGGATCATTACTCGTTGTCCTGCTAACAAACCCTCCAATCGTTGTTATTCCTTGAACTTTGGAAACTATACTATTGCGTATTTGTATGCAATTCGTAAAATTGCCAGTAATGGAAGAATTTCTTCCATAAATCACCTACAGTCATCCTCAATATCGCGAGCAATTTCCATTGCTCGTAAGACCGTAGTTGGTCGCATTGATTGGACCCGACACCTCACTTCTGGTTTGAGGCCACCCAAAAAAATCCTAACAGCTGCTCCTCTGAAGCCTTGGGTATTTGTGCCACCAACATTTCGAACGCCTACAGATATTCCTCCACTGAACCAACTTGTTGCATGGAAGTTAGACTTTCATAAATGTTTCCTTGATTGCCTTCTTTGAAATGCTGCAGCAGAGTGGGAATCAGGGTGTTCCATGTTAACATCAGATCCTTCTTGTGCAGGAAGCGAAACCAATGCACCACAGCCCCCTCCATGTTGATGAAAGTTAGTCGCATCTTTTCTTATTCTTTGATGCGGTGGACCTCAAAAAATTTCTCCGCTCGAGCCACCCAACCCAACGGATTTGTTCCGTCGAAAATGGGCAGTTAGACTTTCTTGACCCAAGAGTGACTCTTGTGGTCCTTCTCACCTTCAACGTCCTCCTCTTTGCTGGCCTCCGAGGATGCTTTGTTGCTCAACCCTTGTCGTTGCATCAATTGACTCAAGATGGCTTCCAAACGACCCATGCCGTTCTTGACTTCCGTCAAGTCTGCGACTTGCTCCCCTATGGTTCTCTCGATTTTGGCAACAGAGTCTTCCAACTTTCCTACTCGTGCCTCCAATCCAGCGGGTCAGACCAAATTGTTAGGTAGCAATTCAACTTAATGTTCCCGTGAGTTAAATAGCACTAGGTACAGAGCGATAGCTCAGTATTATTCCGAAACAAGAAGGAAGAACCTTCTTCACAAGGGAAACCCCCCTTACAATCTCAAGAATTTTTTTGAGAATTATTTCCAATCTAAAAACCTACCCAACCTCGCCCATAGACTGTTATTTTATATCTACTTATCCTAACAAACTTCTAAGGAATAGATATCTCCTGCTAACAGCCTGAATCACTAAAATATATCGATATCTAGCTATCTCACTACTGCTTACGGAAGTCATGCCAACTTGTTATGCGCCCTTCCAATTTCAGTTGGTAGTAGAAAAATTGTGCTTCTCCCAACATGTGAAAGGCTGCCAAACTCACCTTGTCCATGCCGTTAGTGTGCTGGTTTTCAAAAAATTGCTCACAACAATGGAGCCAAATTAATGGGTCCTCTGAGCCATCAAAAGTAGGGAAATCCAGCTTTGAGAATCGTGGAACAGCTCCTCCAGTTGCGGAAACTCTTTCTGGTGGTCTTGCGCTTGTTCCTGCCATCGTCGCTGAAGGTATCGGGCTTGGTCTCACCGTATTGCTGCAGATCTCTCCATCCCCAATCGTGGTCTTGCTCAAATCAGAAACCAGATTTCTCATCTGATCTTGAAACTGTTGAGTTATGTGTTTTAAGTGACTCTCCAAACGGTCCTTCAAATCCGAAAATTTAGCCTCCACGATTGATTCCGTAACAGC
>JANJEY010000234.1:16236134-16251025 GCA_024703695.1 Erythroxylum cataractarum | reverse complement strand
GCATTGATTGGACCCAAAACCTCACTTCTGGTTTGAGGCCATCCAAAAAAATCCTAACAGCTGCTCCTCCGAAGCCTTGGGTATTTGTGCCACCAACATTTCGAACGCCTACAGATATTCCTCCACCAAACCAACTTGTTGCATGGAAGTTAGTCTTTCATAAATGTTTCCTTGATTGCCTTCTTTGAAATGTTGCAGCAGAGTGGGAATCAGTGTGTTCCATGTTAACATCAGATCCTTCTTGCGCAGGAAGCGAAACCAATGCACCATAGCCCCCTCCATGTTGACGAAGGTTAGTCCCATCTTTTCTTATTCTTTGATGCGGTGGACCTCAAAATATTTCTCCACTCAAGCCACCCAACCCAACGGATTTGTTCCGTCGAAAATGGGCAGTTCGACTTTCTTGACCCAAGAGTGACTCTTGTGGTCCTTCTCGCCTTCAACGTCCTCCTCTTTGCTGGCCTCTGAGGATGCTTTGTTGCTCGACCCTTGTCGTTGCATCAAGTGACTCAAGATGGCTTCCAAACGACCCATGCCGTTCTTGACTTCCGTCAAGTTTGCGACTTGCTCCCCTATGGTTCTCTCGATTTTGGCAACAGAGTCTTCCAACTTTCCTAATCGTGCCTCCATCAATCTGGCAGGTCGGACCAAATTGTTAGGTAGCAATTCAACTTAATGTTCCCTTGAGTTAAATAGCACTAGGTACAGAGCGACAGCTCAGTATTATTCCGAAACAAGAAGGAAGAACCTTCTTCACAAGGGAAAACCCCCTTACAATCTCAAGAAATTTTCTGAGAATTATTTCCAATCTAAAAGCCTACCCGACTTCCCCGATAGACTGTTATTTTATATCTACTTATCCTAACAAACTTCTAAGGAATAGATATCTCCTGCTAACAACCTAAATCACTAAAACATATCGATATCTAGGTATCTCACTACTGCTTACAGCCTGTCTTCTGCTTCCTTGTATAAGCTAACTGCTCTCCTCCTTTGTGACCATTATTCCTAACAGAACTTTTCCACACATAAGTCTCAACTCATATATTTTCTGCAATTTAGATAAAAAAATGTTTAGCAAACAAAATAAAGTTTTTTTTCCTGATATAAAATGTTCATGGATAATAAAGTAAATAATGATAAGCTTAACAAAAAACAACGGGGTATTTTAGTGCAACAAGACTGTTATCACATGGTCTGGGATGTGCCAGATCCCTCGACTTGAACATGACACCTACCAATTTGCTGGCTTTCTTTGATATATGTTCGGTCTTAGTTTTAGAAAACAGGATACATAATAAAAAAATAAACTTGAATTGCTTTTGCTTCTGGTCAAACAAATGAGGGTATCTTAATGAACTCTAAATTTGTTTTCATGAGGACAACCAAGCTCGCTTCAGTCAGTACCTTCAATACATCACGACCATTCTTGCTCTGCATTTTAAGTTTGTGACCTCATTGGCTTAAGGGTTTAGTTTCTCGTTTTCATACTTCAATATTATGGAATTATTATGTCATTTAGTCAGGAAAGTCTGCATTTCTGTAGTACCTTGACTGTCAAAATTCATGAACTGGAAGCATTTCATGGTTATTTTATGGTGTCTTGAGTTGTGAATTCACTTATATATCTGTTATAAAACAAAAGAACATGAAATCGAGCAATACATGCTTTTTGAACTTCCTAAAACTTTATTTATATGCTTTAATTGGCGTTAGTATTTCTTGACAAAGGAATGTTTGTTTGTTATAAATAGCAAAATTGTTTTGTATAAAATACTGTTTCTCAAATTCTTTGTTGCTTTAGCAAAGATGATATGAGCATTCTCTCAAGTTGATTTGGAAAACTTGAACTTGTAGATGCTCTTTTAATAGCTCTTCAGTTGAGAGACTGTCAATTAGGAATCATGTGGAGAAGCCTCAATATGGACCTTTTAAGTGTTACTAACCTATCTCAACTTTTGTTGTCAATTGATGGTTTTTCTTACATGTTAAGTAGTCTAATGTCACTTGACACTAAATGCAGGCAGTTTTCTTGAAGGCAGAAGTCGAAGAAGAATCTAAAATCATTAGGAAGGAAGCAAGAAATGCTCTTGTCGAATTTGCTAAGAATGAGTATTATAGGATACTTATCATTGAGGAGGGTCTTGTTCCCGTCCCTCTGATTGGTTCAGCTGCCTATCGGACCTTCACTCCTGCCTTGCATTCATGGCCTAATTTTCCAGATGGTACAAGGATTGATCGTACATTAAAGGGACCTTCAAGATTTGGTGCTTCCGAACTTCTCCTTGGTTTAAATATTGATGATAATAGCACAGATG
This sequence comes from Erythroxylum cataractarum, assembly GCA_024703695.1. NCBI lineage: Eukaryota > Viridiplantae > Streptophyta > Magnoliopsida > Malpighiales > Erythroxylaceae > Erythroxylum > Erythroxylum cataractarum. Next base: position 16,248,707 of record JANJEY010000234.1, on the reverse strand, counting down.
TTGGGGAAGCCAAGATGAAAGCTATAATTGGAAGGTCTAAGCAACAATTTCTTGCTCGTTCTGGGGCTATTGAAGTGGAAGATGCAAAATCATCTCAAACTGAATCATCCTCTAAACGAAAATTTACACTTTTGCCATGGATTGATGGTGTAGCTCGATTGGTTTTGATTCTTGAACTTGAAGATGAGTCAGCCATATCAAGAGCTGCAGAGGCTATTGCTGATTCATCTATCAATGAACATATGCGGAATTCATTTAAGGAAGCTGGAGCTGTCAGCCATCTAGTTCGACTCCTAGACCATCATAATGATTCTATCAAACTTTCAGTTATTGTTGCTTTAGAGAGGTTGTCCATGAGGTACTGTCATTCGTTTCAATGTCAATAAGTCTTTAGGTTCCAGTATTACATAGAAACTTGCAATTTATGCTTCAGCTATTTTGTTAAGGTATGCAAATCACAGATTCAAGGTTCACCTGCACAGCAGCGGTTGCAGTAGGGGTTGCATGAAGTGTCATTGTTATTTTAAATCATATGAAGTACAATTTTGTTTGCCCCTTAAATTTTGATCTCCTATTTTGTAGAATGTGGAATCCTTAACTGGTATATAATGTACAAGATAAAGTGTTTAGCTTCATCAGTTTGTACTTAGAGTGAAAGGTTGTACAGAAAGGTGAAACTAGCAAAGCAATGTTGTCTTATTTCCTGTAGATAGATAGTTGGGGGGATATTAACATAAGTTTTGCCTGGACACACTTGTCAAATCATCTAGGAGGTTTATTTTGTTTCTCTACTATCATATGGGCCATCTGTTGTACAGTCACAGTAATACACAATTCAGCACTGTGCTTTTGTGTCCCAAAAATGTTATATTCCTTCCAAAGCAATTTATTGATATTTGACTGCTTAACATGAGATATTGCTCTAAAATTTGCAGCACTCATATTTGTCGGATTATCGAAGCTGAAGGAATTGTTTCTTCCTTGTGTAACATATTAAAAAACTCCCACGTCTCTGAAAGCATGAAGGAAAAGGTCATTCCTTTCTATTCCTTAATCATTGATTTCTTTTAAACCTTTTCTTCCTGAGCTTACATGATCCTTGGTTGCTTTGTCCTGATAATTGTTGCTGCAATACAGGCCTTGAATTTACTAGCTCGAATGTTAGACCCTAGTAAGGAAATGAAAGAAAAGGTTTGTCTGTTACTTTTCAAGCATATTGTGAATCAAACGTTTACCATAGGCTTACCGGGTTTTATGATGGATTTCAGTTGTACGATGAACCAGTTAATGGCTCTAGGAAAGAATTGGATGCTGCAGGAGGTGGAGCCACCACAATTATAGATAATACATCACTATTAAACTCGAATGAGAGGTTATCTTCATGATTTGATCTTGTTAATAACAGATTTTTACTATCACTGTTGACCAATTTTCACTAGTGCATCTATTGTTAACCACTGGAATGTTTATGCTCATTTTGATTGTCTGCTTGTCTTGCAAATGCTTGTAGTCAAGTTGTGACAGACCCTGTTCTCATTGCTTCTCTTGTTGGCATTATGAAGAGTTCTTCCCCTCATTTACAAAGGAATGCAGCTTCTATCCTCGAGTTTGTGGCAATTAGTGATGCGAGCATGGACGCAATCCTATTATCAAATATCGGTTCTGGCCTAGATGCAATATTTAATCAAAGAATGTTGAGTGGTATTGCTGATGATTCTCTGACTTGACCTAAATAATGACATGCATTATCTTCTAAACTATGCAAAAGTTCAATCAGTCTTTTGTCTGTTGATCTTTTTTGGATCTTGACATTAGTTTTGTGCTTGAGTTGCAATGATAGTTGATGTTATTCTAAAGCTTTTGTAACTTGGGAAAAACAGCTAATAACTTGTTTTCCAGTTACCATATTTGGCTGAAAAGCAAATTTGTGTTAGAACTTTGTAGAGTAAAAGGTTTGTTTTCAGTGCCTAAATAATCACATATTTGAACTAGAAAGATGACAAATTTTGGGTGGGATTTTAGTCAGTTCTTTGATCATTTGTTTTTGTAACATATTTTACTGAATTATTATATTGCAATTATAATTTTTTGATAGCTTATATATTTTGTGCTCTTGATTTATGGCAGAAATGGATTCTGATTTCAATATACAGCATCCAGAATTATATGCTCTTCAAACTGAAGAAGCTGGTCTTGCAGTATCTGCAGCATCACGGTTACTGACAAAGCTTCTTGATTTTGAGCAGTTTCGCAATGCTATAAACTCTTCTTATTTCAGCACACTACTCCGACAAATCCTAAAATCGAGCATCCCTCTTCATTACAAAGATTGGGTGGCTGCATGCCTGGCCAAACTTGGCTCCTATAGTTCTAATGTAGAATCTGAGAGTCCCATCAACATGGAAGTAATTCTTTATGAGACAATCCCAAGACTGATAGAGCAGATGACATCTTTCTCTATTGAAGCACAGGAAGCTGCAGTTGTAGAACTCAGCAGAATAATTTCAGAGGGGGTGGTAGATGCGACTACGACTGTTGCTTCTGAGGGTGCAATATATCCTTTGGTTAGGCTAGTAGAAGGAGGGAGTGAGAGGGCTGTCGAAGCTGCCCTGTCGATACTATATAATTTGAGCATGGACAACGAAAATCATTCAGCCATTTTAGCCGCTGGAGCAGTGCCAGTGTTGAGGAGAATCATACTAGCAGAGAAGCCACAGTGGAAGCGAGCATTGCACTTACTGAGAACACTACCTACATGATGAGATGAAAGCTGAGCTTGGTGCAAGTATTGGTTCCATAAGGAATATTTCTGCCTTTGACAGCATGCAGTATCTTGTATAGAAAAGTGAGTCAGAGTTCTAATTACCGGCATTGACAAAATTTTTGGTTGTGCATATAGGATGGATAGTGATAATCTTTGTCCCACTTTGTAGAGCCTATTTTGAAGTGGATGCATTCACAGGGAGAGGACATTTTCTGATGGCCTGGTATTAACAAGGCCCGGAACAAGTAGCTGCCCAGAAACTAATAAAATAGCTGGCATTCCTTGTCTTACATCACAAGGCATTATCATCATTTGATAGATAAATACATGCTCGAATGTTTATTCTTGCTCTGATGTTTATACTTTGAGGTCTTATATTCATAATTCAGCAATGTTAAACCTCTTTTTAAGTGTGAAAGAAATAGATATTTCATATAGTTTAAGTAATTTTAAAAAATTCTATTCTTAAAAAAAAAAAATCAAGTTATGTTAAAAATAATGATGAAATACACATAGTATGAATATCAGATATGCAAACACAAGACATTTACACAATAACTTGCAAAAATGAGGATTGTGCAAAATATGAATAGTATAGTGTTTGTTTATTAAATTTTTTTCCTTCCCCCTAATTATCAAGTCACATTTTCAATAACATATATAGTAGTGAGTTTTGTAATTTGACAATCGATTATGACATTAAGGATAGTTTTAACGATTATTACCATTATAATAAATAATCTCGATATTTAAACAGTAAATGTTTAATGTTATTTATTGATTATATATGTCTAAAAATTGGATGGTAGATGTGGATTCATCAATATCAGCATGGAGTCATAGTAGAAGATAAATGAGTGCAAATAATTTTTTTTTTTTGATGTGGAACGAGGAGTTCATTCATGCTTTATAGATTACCAAAATTTCTAGTAAAAGATTTGATGATTATTCACAACATAAAATATGTCATAAGAGGTAATTTATTAATGTGTTTAAATTAATATTGAAATATTATATTTATTGTTGTAGGAAGGGGTTTGTTGATTCTTTCTTTGGTATAATGAAAATATGACACAAAGGTGAAACTTATTATTAACTCCCTATAAATTAAGAACAATAAGATGAATGAAGAGATAAAGACGTTGCATTATAAAATAAATGCATTGAAAAGAAAACCAAATAGAGTTTTTCAAAAATAATTTAAAATAAAGAGAAAATAGCCAAAGTGAAAGTGAAGTTATTCAAATTAAAGGGGATGTTGAAACTTATTGTTGGTGAAGTAGAAAAATTATGAGAATTTGACAATCTAGTACATGTCATCAATATGTATTTGCACTTGTTGTAGTCAAGCTTTATAACAATTTTTTGATATGGATATGAGTAGTATTTGGTTTTCAAGCTTGATAGAGAAACCAACATTCAAATGATATACATTATTTTCATTGAATGTTACCTTGTTCTAATTATCAATTAAATATCCATGGTTAAATTACAAGTGTTAGCCTATACTAATTCACCCATATTAAACACTATAAGTGAGATAAGGAAATCAACATAAAGAAACACAAAATAGAGTTATAAAAAGTTATAACTAAATTGATAACATGTAGATATACACGAACTAGTAGCATTTATAAAATGAATATGTCTATAATAATGAAGAAATTATGTTAACTTTAGTGACAATAATGACTTATCAAAAAAAAAATTGCCCCAAATTGCATCAAATTGCAATATCTTTAATTATATTTACAGAAAAAAGAAAAAGAAAATTAACATCATAGATGCTTAAAAATAAAGACAAAAGATTTTTAATATATATGGCCCTAACTTTTGGATTACTTGTCTCCACCTTTTAGAATTGGTGGATGGTATAGAAGTATAATTGGACTTTTGTATGATTAGTCATAGATTTGATATATAGGAGTCAATATTTGAACTGAATATCCTTCCTGCACAACAATTACAAGTTGGTGTACATAATTATGTTCTTTATTGACTATTGGTTAACGTTATAAAATATAAAATATTCTATTACATTGATTGTTTTATTATAGTGTACTTCATAATTTGAAGGCCTTGAAATCTTTCCTCTTCCTGTACCTCTTCTGCGACCTCTCTCTTATCCATTCAATCTACCACTAACTTGCGATGTCTGATTTTCATTTAAAATTTGCGTTTTTTATTATTGATTTGTGATCTTTTGCCTTTGCCTCTTACTTTTCTCCTACTTCTTACGTTATCTGCGTCTTACCCTCTCCATACAAATAGTTTATTTTCAATTCCTTGAACTAGTTGGCTTTAATAGGTGGCTGTTCTTTTATTTATGAGCTTTGGGTTATTGTTTCCTTTTTATGTTGGATTTATTAAGTATTTTTTTGCAATGTCTCGTTTTTGTTAATTATTAGTTAATAATTAGTATATTGAAGGAAACTTTTAATAATCCAAAATTCAAAACTAAAATTTCAACTTCTTTTATTATACCCTTAAATGTCATACTTAATACATCTCATAATCCTCATATACCTAGCCATCTTTCTTGTATTTGGTTGTTGAAACATTTCTTTCTTTTTTTTCTTACAACCAAAAGTTCTCTTTACTATGGGATCTTCTATAATTTCAAATAATGACTAAAATGTTTCACCATCTAAAAGTTGAAGGAAATACTCATAGGCCGAGATAAATTGATTCTTATTGAAGAATTTATCAATATTATTCAATTTACTATTGGAAATTATATTTATGCCAATCCTAAGTTGTATATGTATAAGGATCATGTAATTTCATACAAAATATGTTTGTTCCATGCTCTAATTTATATCCATCAACCTTATTCTAAGTTATATAGTAATTAAAGCTCTTTTGCTTATTCTCTTCCAACTTGGTTATGATCATAAGATAAAAGTTATGGTACCATTTTGAAGGAAAAAGTCCCCTTTTATGGTTCTTTTGGTCGTCATTTTGTAATATTTTTCAAATTGCTAATGATTGACTTCATTCTTCTAAAATCTAGTTATTGAAGGTTCAACACATATTGTTGTCAATGCAATCACTTTTAGTATTAGCTAAAATATGTCTCTATTATCCTTTTAGATATTCGAATTATGCTCCACACATCCCTTTCAAATATCTTTCAACTTTTAAAATTGATCTAGCAATATGTAAAACTAGATATTAAAGTTATCACCTTTCTAATCAACTCTATAGTTAGCATAGATGTGCCTAGCATAGATCTTATGTTTTGCGGAGTAATTCCTTAATAGCATTCACAAGTCTTTGTTAACACGTCCATTCAGTATAGAAGAAAATTAATTAAATATAAATAGCAAAATGAACATAAATTAAACACAATACATAGACATATGATCCATGCATGTCTTTAGCCCTCGAATGCATATACACTATATATTTAAATACATTAAATATTTAAATTAACTATAAAAATATCTAAAATACATAGTTCATAGATCATTTCATGCACGTAATAATTTATTCAATACCTAGTCATGCTAATAAGAATTAGATCAAACTCCTCACTTGAATAAGAATTAAATACATGGTTTGTATATCATCGCATGCACTCAATGATTTGTTCAATACCTAATCATATTAATACTAATTGGATCAAGTTCATCACTTCATTATGCATCATTAGTTCATTAAATAATTTAGTGATTTACTTAGAACATAGGGGAAAACCTTCTATGTTTGAAAATTAAGACAAAATTTTTCCTTGTCCTTATCCACTTCTCCTTAGCTTCCTGTTGCCTTTCTTAAACTCCTTATCACCTAACTCCCTTATTCATTGCTCTTGGTCTATTCTAACTTTCTTTGTCTCATCTTTCATCATCTTACTCTTATTTTTTTTCCCATATGAGCTCTTGATTTAAAACCCACCTAACCTAATGCTTCTTATTGGTTCTCTTACTCATGCTTTCTCTTATCTCAACTATGAAACTCTTTTTCCCTCTTGTCATCTACTTTGATTTGTTCAGATATGGTTACAACTCTTAGTAAAATTGTAGATTTTTTTCACATATTTTGAAGCTCCCCCAAACCTGGTGCATTCTAGTTCTTTATCTTATCACCCTTTCCTACACACTTCTATAATTTCAACAACTTCTTTTGTCCCTGCACCTTACAAATCTAGTTTCTAGACCATGTTTACCCTAGTTACTTACCTTTTTTTTGCCTATTACTTTCATTTCCATTTATGGTAAAGGACAATAATTGGGCCCTTTATTTAATTTCCATCTTTCTTCTTTAAGTTAGCTTAGTATCTAGCCCATTCGATCATGTAAAGTCAGGGGCTCTTGTTCCTACCTTTGATTTAGCCTCCCTTTTACCCAAGTTGCTTTACTATCCATCCGATCTAGTCATGCAAAGTTAGGAGCTTTCATTGCCACCTCTAGTGCAAGCTCCTCCTCACGTAAGTTGTTTATAATAGTTCAACTTTGGATTCTACAAGAAAAATATGGAGCCAAGTTCTTATTGATACAATTGGTGTTTCATCACTTTAATAATTCCCTCCTTCAATTTGAAATGGCCAACCTATAATGGAGCCTCCACTAGAAATCTTAAAGGAAGGTGCAGCTATATGGTCTAGCTCTCTTGTTGGGTTCTTCATAGATAACTGACTAACTTTTCTACTAGTTAATGCATGGTGGCATAAGTCATGAAAAAGTTTCAAAATTTTAGAGATTCTTATCTTAGAAGGGATCCATTTCATCTCTAAATTCTCCACAGAAGCTAAGGTATAAAAGGTATTGGATAATGGTCTATGGCAATTTTATGATCATCCTATTTCCACTATAAATGGTAGTTTGGACATCATTCATTTGATTTGGAAAACAAGAAGATACCACTATTTTAGCACCCCCACTCTTATAAGACACGTACCTAACATCCTGAATAATATTCGAATACGTATCCCACAAGGATGGCATGCTGGAGCACTCATGTCACTAACTTAATCATGATATCATCATTAATACATAAATATCACAATATTTTAAAAACCGAATTTCTTATTTCATTTTATAAAAACCGAATATGTACATTGTAGCATTTCATATTTCATCCCTATATGTACATTATAAAAACTAAATATAAAACACACTACACACGTAAGGAATTATACAAAAATTATATTTAATTTTTCAGTCTCAGCTAACTGATCTTTGAACCATTTCTTCTTTCTAAAAATACAAAAACTATGCTTTTTGTAGAGTCTCCCTGTCACTAGTTTCTTCTCTCGGTCCTGAAATGTCAACGTTGCAATTTTGATGAGTTTTGCAAACTCAGTGAGATAATTATTCTCGATGGTTTATTCAATTCATACATCACATCAATATATACAATCCCATAATTCACATCATTTTATTTATCATTAGGTAATATCACATAGCACTATGTTCACAATTGTCACATTCTCACTTACTTACAAGTCAACAATACATTTCAATTATACAAACATACAAAATAAATGTATATGCAATGCTCATGAGACTCATTTTTTATTATTACGTTGTTGTAACCGAATGTCTAAGTATGTCCCTTATCTATTGTAGATATCGGAGCTCATTGATAATTGTCCCTTATTCGATGGAGATATAGGGCTCATTATATATAGTGAGCCTTTGGTTTTTAATCACACTCTAAGCTTTAAGTTCATTTAAGCGGCTACTCAGGTCATAACTGTCATTATCTGTTTATGCATTCATATAATGAAATGCGTCATATTCACATTCATATTCTCAATCAATCATATGATTTCATATTCACATTTGGAATATATTTATCATCGGACCAGCATTCAACAAAATTGTTTTGTTCACTTATTTCAATTAGATTCACATACAGGGAGCACTTCCAATATCTTATTCATGTATCAAACACCTCTGACTTTCAAATTCCGGAATCAATGCCATCAAATTCACATTTATAAGACAATTCAAAACATAATTTAAAACAAACAATCAATTAAGTGAGACCATATAGATTACTCACAGGTTACTCCAGAAAGTTAATGTCTTGAAGTCCTGGTAATGTCTAGATGTTGATGTTTTAAATGCTCCTCTATATCATGCAATATACATTTACGCATATCACAAATTTGCACAATTATATACATACTCATTTATGCACACACACACACACACACACACACATATATATATATATATATATATATGGATTATGCACATGTTCAAATGACGATCCCAGGAATTTTTCCATTATTATAATCACATAATCATTCATATATCAAAACTCACATACGTATGATTTGAACTTAGGTTTACACCTCAATAAAACAAATTTATTCAAAGTTCATCATTTAATTAATCATTCCAGCTTTTTCTCAAAATAAACTTTCAGATCAACTTTACATTATCATTATAACAAGGAAAATAGAGTATTTAGGTGACACTTTCTTCTAAAAAAATATTCCTCTATGTCTTAAGTTTCTAATGACACTGAGATCATATAATTTGGTTCTATATTTTGAAATTTATACTCAAAATACTTCATACTGTTCTTAAACTATAACAATGCTCTGTACTCAACTTCAATCCAGATTTTGTAACTCTTAAAGATAGAATTTAAACTATATTTTTTTCAAGAAATTTGTATCTGTATGTCTCTAGTTTAATCTAAATAAAAAATCATGTCATTTGGATATCTACAGATCAAAATATGGCCAAAATATTGAAACATGTTCAATGAAAACACTCCATTTATCGTATTCTAGCACACTTCACCATTTTCATCCTAAATTCATTACTCAATCTTTTTCGAATGAATTAAGATGGCCATAAATTTTTTTGAGAGAAATAAAAATTTGTTAGGTGTTTTTTGGTTTAAATTTCAAGTTATTTGGAGGTCATGAGAAGAAGTTATAGTCAAAAGAATGAAGGATGTTCGAAATTGTCACCTTTCGGTAAGCCTTCATTCTCACGATCGTGCATAAGCATGATCGTGCAATCCCAGTCGATAGCACAATGTCACGATCATGCTCATGTATGATCGTGCACTGCAAAACGCCTCACCAATGTCACGATCGTGCACTGTCTCATTTTTTCTCCAAAATCACAAAATGCAAATATTTCTTCTCTCCTTCCTCTCTTTGGTTTAATCTGCCATTTCTGACTAATGTCTATCATTTTCTCTTAATTTTGACTCCCATTTAGCTCAATTTATTCCTAAAAAGTCACAATCTAAGATTGTTCACAAACATTAAAAACTGAACCTATCACTCACGCATCTTCATCATGTTTTTTACAATTTTTTCATTTTCCTACATTCTCTTTCTCTACTGCACTTTTTCATCTTCATCTACACCTTCATTCTTAACTCTAAACTCATTTTAATTCATCTCTAAAATACCCAGAGAAATTCATGTATATCAACAGTGAAAACAGAGTATATGTGTATTAACTTTCATGAATTTCTGCATTCTTTTTATACACATTTTTAATGATTTTTCTAACTCAAAATTCATTTAAACACCATCTTACAATATATTGATCATAAAATATATAAAAACAACATATGCGACATACCTAAAATTTTCACTCACGTTTCAACAAATAAGCATGCTCATTTTATAAACTCCGAATTTTCAACTAACGTGATGCATATTTCATCCTACATATCAAGAAAACCATACGGTACTTGTTTAAAACTCCAATTTCTTCAAAATCATGTGAACCCTTGCTATCCAATACAACACGATAATCAACAGTTGAAGGTTATAAGGTTAGATATTTCAGTGACAGTGAGGAAGGTAACATAGTGAAATAACAAGTAAAAAGGGAGACCAAAACTTGCACTGCGAGGGTGATAAAGTTTTTGGGAGTAGTAAGCTTACAAAGGATGAAGATAGTCACTAAGAAGAAGAAAGCAAGATCAACATAATTAATTTGATCTTTTTAGTATATTTGTAGGAATAAAGGCTAAGTTTGGTAAGTGACACTTGTCACTTGTTCAATTTCTATAAGCTTAAACTAGGTTATCTTATTTAAAGAGTCCAATTATCTCTAATTTTTACTCTAATTATCTCTCAAATTTCAATGGTATTTGTCAATAAATCCCAAAGTCATCTATAAAATTTTCCACTGTCATTTGATTTTTGTTTCTATTATGTAACATCCCATCACCGATGGGAAGGATAAAATAGTAAAATTGGGTTGGGTTATGAGTGTGTACTCGTATCTCGGTAGTAGGGTGTTACATTTAGGTGGTATCATAGCCCAGAAGTACGAACTTATTTGGGCATTTTCTGAAATATGGGGTTAAGTCACATATATTAAAGTCATGTCAAAGCAGACTGTAGCAACTGATCCCTAGTCTGAGTCGTATAGGTATGAGTCCTACGCATGAACATGTGTTAAGTGTTTAAGTGTGAGAAAGGTGATAATATGACAAAATAAGAGTCAATGAAGGTTTATGGGCAATTAGGAATGGAAAAAGGAAAAATGGATACTATGGTTACAAACCCTCGAATGGGATATGAATGTGAATACATTGATATGGGCTGAGTTAGGAAAGACGTGATATCAAAATGAATAATGAGACTTAAGGTGTATAAATTGAGTTGAAAGAAAACGAAATTTGTGATAGCTTGAAGAGGTCAAATATGGACATGACAGGAATACAGGTTAAAAAGGGATAAACGTTTTGATTTAGCATCAGAATATGTCTATGTTTGATCACAAGCTCAGGGATGACTAGGCAATTATGATCCTGAGGTGTATGTCCGATAAAATGGGGATAATTGGAAATGAGAAAAAGGCAGACATAAATTCACTGTATTTGTGTTAATGTGAGTATGATGGAATATTTTCTATCATAAGTGAAGATATTGCTAGGAAGAAGCGAAAAAAGGTGAGATTAAAGTGTGCAATCTGGTTAAAAGAAATAACTCAATTAGACTTGGATTTGAACTGTGATAAAAGTTATAATTTAATGTCATAATATGTCTGTGAGAATGAGATTACATATCTTGATACTTCTGCATTTATATTTCTGAATGGATTGAGAATATACACATGGACGATGAAATAATAGGAATATGATTTTTTTTTCACGCGTGATGAAATGTGATACATGATGTGTTATTATGGAGACAATTAGATATGCACTTTGGTTTGAATTGTATTTATGCATGCGATTATGAAAAAGATAATAACTCAAAGGAGAAGAGTGAATGCACTCAAAAATGTTAAGTGTTCATGATAGGAAGTTGCATTAGAAAAAGAGTTAAATACTGAAAAAAATTGAAATAGAATTGCTGACAACATATGTGTTAATATGAGGAAGAAGTATAAGCCACTTTATTGGCCTACAAAAATAGGTTTTTGTTATGATGATCAAATAGTAAACTCCAATTATTGGCAGGAACAGGGATAGAAATGTTATCTAGAGTAAATTGGAATGTAAGTAGCGTTAGCGAATGTGAGTACGTGGCTACCTGATATAAATACATCTTTAAATAAGATGTAAGGGTTTTGGAATGGTATCTATCGGGGTTTAGAGTATAAGAAATTGTGAAATGCCTCTTTGAGTCTTATTCTTGAGGATGTATTGACCATTGGAGTCATGATACAAATTGATCTTATGAAGATAATATGAAATGTTGAAAGTGATTTTCTAGAAGTAGTAAGAATGACCAATAAGTACTTATAGGTAAGAGGTGATTGACAAGGAGTTATAAACAATATCGAGGTTGGTACCAAGAAATCACTGAGATAGGGTAAGGAAGCCTAGTAATTTTGTTTATGACCAATGATTCCATGACCAGTAGCAGA
>JANJEY010000234.1:16173506-16185229 GCA_024703695.1 Erythroxylum cataractarum | reverse complement strand
ATGTGTGTTAGGTGGTTAAAATGTACTATAAATAGAAGGGTGAACTTGATGTAAGATACACCATTTTTTCATAAGAATAATTCTCCTCTCCCAAATATTCTTCAAGTTTAGTTTCGTTTTTATAACAAAAACTACTTTATTCTTCATATGTAAAAACAAAATATAGAGCATATCTTCACTGGATGTGGATTCTGATATCTCTAGTCATCATCTTTATATATCTATATATATAAGTTATAAAAATAACAGTTGACATATTGTAGAGTTTATAAGAGCCTTGGAAGACTAGACAGAGCATGTGTTTCCCTGAATAACATATATTGAATATTTATTATTTTAATTTGTATAGAACATGGAGATTTTTCTTTAGTCTTTACCATTAAAAAAAAGACAGTGAATTTGAAAATAAATCTTGGAATGTATATATAGACTAAGGATTATTTGACTAAACCAATACGAATTCGTTTTATCTCTCTTTATCTTTATGATTATTTTATATAAATTTACAACAATCATTTATTAGAATAAATAATTCATTAATAATTTTAAATATTATTTGAATATATATTGTAATGTGGGAAATAACCACTTTCACCACCACACTAAACATACAAAGTTTAAAGTTCATTTCACCATTTAATTTTGGCGACTGTATTGGCACGATAAACGAGTTTGATATTGATCTAGCCAACACTAAATTGGAAGATTTAGCAAATTTTTTAATGTTTAGATTTACATGTTTTCCTTTTGTTTAGAAGAAAAAGAAGATTGGTATCAATTTTGAGACCATTCTTACCAAAAATAGTACCCAAATTTGTAGTTTAGTTAACAATTTCCATAAAATTAAAATCGAATCATAAAAGTAACTTTTCGAAATAAGCTTTTTAAATATAGAACATTTCATTTTTAACCAAAACCCTGAATCAAGTACTACCAATTCCTATCCAAATTGTCAGATCTTTTTCTTCACTAGCGCTATTATAAGTAGCAATTTGTTAAAGGAGCGGTTGGTAATGTTAGATTTGTCCATGAATGAATGCAAAACGCTTCAACACCAAATCTTAAGAATAGCAATAAATGCCACCTGCAACTTATGCTTCCAAAAAATTGATGCAACTATATTAAAAGATATTTTCATATAATCCGGAAACATGGGCAGTGAAGATTTGGAGCGTTCAACTGTCAACTTTTGCCTAAACTAAAATCAGAACTCATTTGATGCTTTTTGAGCCTTCCACCTGACTGACAAAATGTGGCACCTTTCATGTGGCCCTTTCTATGGATTAAGATAAGATTCGGACAATTTACTTTTTTTTTTTAATTCGAAGAAATCTTGTAAGCGGGTCAAGCGAGCACACCTCTTTGAGAGTTCAACTGGCACATCACTCCACAGACAGATCAAGCGGACACACCTCATCATTAAGGGCCTAACTAGTTCTCCATCTACAGGTAAAACTTCGGCTATCCTAGGCTCTTACAAGAAAGGCTTGTATGAAATCGAACGTGAGACCTAACTAAAGTCAATCTCCGCTCTCAATCATATAACCACACCCCTTGAGGGCCGGCCAATTTACATACCACAACATAATGACAAACCAAACTACTGGGTATGCTCCTACAATAGAAGATAAAAATTACTTCAACGTTCACCAATTTAAAGTGAAATGCAAAAACTGGCCACATCAAGTACTTATGGCCCTTCTCTAGCTTGATGCTTCAAATATAAATCAAATGATCATAATAGGAAATGAAAAAATTAGGCCCCATGTACTATTATAGAGGAAAAATAAACCGAATACGTTGTAGTTAGTGTTGATGGTACCTTCGTAACCACGCCAAGCCAACCGAAGTGGATAATGCCTGTAAGGGTCCCTCCTTGAACTGAGGCCAAACCATTGGTCGGTACAGGGTGAAGCACATAAGATTAGACCTTGGAAAATATTTGTGGGACTTTAACTAATAAGTTTCAAATGAAATCTCTTCTTCTTTCTCTTAAAAATAATATTTAACGTGACTCTTAAGGGGAGTACAATATGATCTTTTTGGTCAAACTTCAGAAATAAAGAAGATAACAGACTCGATCAATCTATAATTCTTTATACAGGAGGGTCTTGCCTTTGTTTAATTGACATGCGAATTTTACCCCCTTGAGAATTATACGCCAAGGGGTAGCTTTAAAGTCCATCGAGAAAGTGAATTTAGTTTTATTGATTTGAAGAAATATTGAAGAAGAACTGTTAGACTATCCCATAAATGTTTTAATGTGGGCAGAATGTAGAGTCTACTAATAAGAATTGGGCTTGGGTTAACTATTGTCCAAATAATTAGAACTAATTATTTAAATAATTGACCCTTACTATTTATAAACTCTTTAATATTTTCATATTTAATCAATATGAGATACTCTATCAGAACAAGCACATACTTATATTTGGAACAACAACTAAATGCATAGTCGATGGAACAAAATCATCTTAGTGATCAACTGATCCACCTTAGGATTGGGATCTGCAAACTTCTTTTCTTTTTTAGATAGTAAGGAAAAACGAAACTTGGCTAAAGCAAAAAGTCGGCTGGAGGGGCAGAGCACAAAGTTGGATTCCCTCTAGAAATGGGAATTGAACAAATTTATACATAGACGTGTTGTATGCTGTGATCTGTTCTTGCACAAGATGATGATGTTACAATAAGTCCATGACACTTGGTATGAAAAAAGCAAACGGGGATGATGATGATGTTAAGAGTTTGAATACTCGAAAGGAAAGTTAAGCGATGGGGTCGGTGCGTGGTGATGCAGCCATAGCCGACCAACAGCCCATTTGGACCATACAAGCAAATGCTTTCTAAGCTTTCTAATTTCGCAAGCTTTGCCCGATTTTGTCAAAGAAGATGACCTAGCAAAAGCTAGTTAAATATATATACCATTTCAATTAGAAAACTTGAAAAATATACATCTAGCAGCAACTACGTTTAGTATATGGTATAGCTCATTACTCTCCATTGTAATTTCTAACTAAATTAGTTGAGAGGGAAAATTTACTCAAGGGAAACAGAGGAGGGAGCATTTAGGCATTCCATATGGGTCCCACGCTTTAGTATGAGAGTGGTCCACCAACCTACAAGTATGGTTGGTGGGCCGCCTCCATTTTCTTTTTGCTGCTGAAATATGAAGCCAGACTGGAATTGATGGCTCCAAACGCTTTTGGGTTTAACTTCAATAACTCAAAGCTTGTGCATGCTTAGGTTCCAGTTCCAACTTCCCAGCCAAATCAATTCCATAATCCCTCACGAGTCACGACACTTATACTGAATCCAAATGAATTTCACCACAGCTCATATGATTTATACATAAAACTAGACGGTAAGGATGGATTCAATTCTTGAACTTCTTAGTTAGCTTTAGAATAAAGAAATGGAAAATGAGCTAAAATGATTCACATTTTTGTGTCAGCCAATTTGCTATTTGACACTGTTAAATCCTGTTAAAAAGAAAAAGTATGAATATCATTCTTTAATTTTGTTTGACTCAATCTTTTTTTGGTCTTAATTTCTTTTGATTCGAGTATGTGGAATACTTGAGTCTTCTCTGGTAGTCCTTCCTTCCAGTTCAAACCACTATTCTCAAAGTCTGTCTAATACATAACTACTTCTCCGTCTACTTCTCTTCTTCTTCTTCGTATCATTTGTACACGCTCAGCCCTTATTTCCATAAACAGTCCTTTCATTTTCTTTCCTCTCTCTCTCTGTGTTTCTTTATAGTGTTCTATCCTCTAATTCTCATCAAATCTCTTTCTTTCTCTCACTGTGCATAAAACATTCATCAACAATCCATGGCTGCCAACAAATTTGCCACCATGCTACATAGAAACACCAACAAGATTACCCTTGTCTTAATTTATGCACTTCTTGAATGGATTTTGATCGTTTTTCTTCTTCTTAATGCTTTGTTTTCTTACCTGATCATCAAGTTCTCTGATTATTTTGGCCTTAAAAGACCCTGCCTTTGGTGTTCTAGGCTTGATCACATCTTTGAGCCTGCCAAGTTTCACAATTCCTACGGATCTCTGGTTTGTGAAGCTCATGCCTTGGAGATTTCCAAACTGGGTTACTGCTCGAATCATCGTAAGTTAGCTGAAGCTCTTGACATGTGTGAGGATTGCTCGTCCTCATCGGAAAATGAATTGTCAAAGAAGTTTGCTTTTTTTCCATGGATGAAGCAACTTGGAGTTTTTCAAGAAAACGGAGTTGATAACTTAAGTCAGAATGACGAGTTGGTTTTGAAGTGTTCTTGTTGTGATATCAACCTGGACTCAAAGTTTCAGTTTCATGATCATCAGCCGATCAACCCTTCTTGGGGGGATTTGGATAATACCCAGAAAGGAGTTTTCAACTTAGAATTCAAGGTTGATGAAAATGATCATATAGACAGATCTCAGTCTGGTCTCATGGAGGTTACTTTTGGAAGCAATCAGGGGATTGATGAAAACTGCAAGGTACATGTTAGAGAAAGAGAAGAGAAGACACTGGAGGCTTCTTTATTCCTCGTATCTGACTTTGTTTGTGACCAATCCGTTGCTGATGAGAGTAAAAGATCAGACACGACTATGGGAAACTTGCAAGAACCAGTCATAAAGGAAGAAGTCAATGTGTTAATGAGTGATCCATCTTGTCATCAAACTGTCATGGTTTCAGGTGGCTGCAGAGAAGTTATCAGTTGTGAAATTCAGCCTAAGCATCTGGAATTTTACATCGATCAGGATGATTGTCACCTAATTCCTGTTGAATTGATGGGTTCAAGCTCCAATCAGAAGCAAAATGAAAGGAGTGGTGACAAAAGAGCAGAGGAAAGTTATGGTAATGAGGATTTTGTTCTGGAGTTTGATAAGCATGTTGGGACACAGTATGAGTTAGTTGTGGAGGATAATAGCTGTTTTGAAGAAAATTTGCCATTGCTTTCATGCCATGATGGCGAGGATGAACCCAAAGTTGAGTTATTTGAGTCCAGAGAAGTATCTCAGGATGGAATTTCTTCACAAATGCTTGTTGATTTTGATGAAGAAGTTGGCTTTACCTGTGATAATCATGTTTTTCAAGAAAATTCATACCTGGAAGACGATATAAAGGAACCTGCAAATAGTCAAGGTAATTTCTAAGATGTCCTTTAATTTATTACGTGCTTCATATTAAATTCTGATCTAAATTCATGATAAATTTGGCAATGTGCAGTCTCCGAAGAATCATTCCAAGTGCAAGGAGATGAAATTGAAGCGGATGTCTCTATAGGGACAGAGATTCCTGATCGGGAATTAATTGATGATTTTCAAGCTCAAGACTTGAGTCGTCCATATGTATGCTCAGAAGAAACCCCTTCGATTAGTAATGCCGATTGTGATGTACAAGTTGAATTTTCTCATGTAAATAAAGCTCTTAGCTATGGAGATGATGGTTTTCAAGAGAACTCGGACAGAAAAGAGGAAAAAATTGAATGGGGGAACGGTGAAGGTACTTTGAATTTTTCTTTCTATTCATAGTTTGTAATTCATCTAGAATTGGACCTGAATTCATGTTGAATTTCATATATTTGAAGTCACTGAAGAAGCATTGCAAATGGAAGCCAACAAAACTGAAGCAGATGCCTCAATAGGGCCAGAGATTCCTGATAAGAAACCTGTTAGTGATGCTCAAGCTCAAGAAGTTCCTCCGTATTTAAGTACGGAGGTAAACCCCATGGTCACTAGTGCTCATTTTCACCGGCATAACAGCCATGGTAAGCCTTAAATTCTTTGGCAGTCCGTTATAAAAGAAGTCTTTTCTGGTTATCTTTATTGATAAGAAGTTCATTTGTTGCGTTAGGATCTAAGCAAGCTGAGGAAGATGAAGTGGAATTTAGGACCTTAGCACCTGAAATAAGCGTGTCAGTGATAAACAACCATTTTGCATTGTGTTCTGAGGGCGATGAGACAGAAGAAGACAGAATTCCCAACACACCGACTACAATAGATGGTCTCCATCACTCGTATAGGAAGTTTCTATCAATCGAGAGACGAGAATCTGTTACAGAAGACTCACTGGATGGAAGTGTCATGAGTGATATAGAAGCAGCTGATGGAGTTCCGACGATTGAGAAGTTGAAATCTGCTCTTAGAAACGAAAGGAAGGCTTCCAATGCTTTATATGTGGAACTAGAAGAAGAGAGAAGTGCCTCTGCAGTTGCAACTAGTCATACTATGGCAATGATTAATAGACTTCAAGAAGAGAAGGCTGCAGTGCAAATGGAAGCTTTGCAATACCAGAGAATGATGGAAGAACAAGCAGCTTATGACCAGGAAGCTTTGCAGCTTTTGAATGAACTTATGGTGAAAAGGGAAAAAGAGAAAGCAGAGATAGAAAAAGAGCTCGAAGTCTATCGCAGAAGGGTAGAGAATTACGAAGCAAAAGAGAGAATGATGTTGAAGAAAAGGATAGATGGAAGTCCGAGAAATGGAACTTCATCGTCATCGGTCTCTTGTAGTAATGCTGAGGAAAGTGACGGACTATCTGTTGATTTGAATCATGAAGCACATGAGGAAGATAGATTTAGCAATCATCAAGAAAGTGGGAAACAGAATACTCCTCCTGATGCAGTTTTATATTTGGAGGAGTCTTTGGCTAATTTTGAGGATGAGAGGATGTCAATTCTTGAGGAACTCAAGGCTTTGGAGGAGAAGCTCATAACACTAAGTGATGAAGAGGAACAACGTTTTGAGGACATAAAACCAATCGAGCATCTTTACAACGAAAATGGAAATGGATACCACGAGGATTCTTGCTATAGTAGTGAAGCAAATGGCTTTGCAAATGGTCATTACAAGGAAATGAATGGAAAGCATAAAGAACGAAAGATGGGTGGTGCAAAGGCGAAGCGACTTCTTCCACTTTTTGATGCCACCACTGATGCACATATTGAAGATGAGATGCTAATCGGGCATGCCGGAGTTGATTCTGTCGTCAAATTTGACGTGGACAGCAAGAAAGTTTCTATTGAGGAGGATGTGGATCATGTCTATGAAAGACTACAAGCCCTTGAAGCAGATAGAGAGTTTTTGAAACATTGCATAACCTCCTTGAAGAAAGGAGACAAAGGGATAGAGCTTCTGCAAGAAATCTTACACCACCTTCGTGATCTAAGAAGTGTTGAACTTCGTGTAAGGAACATGGGAGATGGTATTCTATAATGACATTGTGTTCACCTTTGTACAAGATCAGGTATGTTTCAATGCCCTCATTTTCACTTCTTGCAACATTTGCTAGAGTTCTAATAAGCAAGAAGATGATTTGTGTAAACATTATATGCAGATTACATTACGGTAAGTTGATTAACAGCGCCGAATTCAAGAGGGAGGCAACAGCTCCTTGCTTGTTCAAGTGGTTAAGACCAAATGCAAAGTTCCATATTTTGAGCAGCATAGTTCATATGGGAAGTCCCTTATGGAGAGGGAGGGTCCTGTGGTGATCAAGGTGGACTGACTGGAGAACATGAAGGTCTACCTATTTAAAAAAATTTGAACTTGTGGTTTTGGTGTCCAATGTTAGCCCAAATTTTTGGTGGGGTTGAGCTCATCATCATCTTTCTGCTGAAAAGGAGGGTGGTGAGTGTATGTGTGTGTAGGGTAGTGAAGCCAAGCTGTCATTTTGTATGTTACTAGGAAGAACCTGGCTTGCAAAGCTGGAGACATCCAACAATGTTTCCAGTGCCAGGTGCATATAGCAATTAGTTTATTGAGACAGATAGGAACAGGGAACTCTTTTTGTCTTTTTTTTCTCAATACTTGTGGTAGGAAAAAGAAGGGGCCTTTCTTTTCCTTTCCCATCTTTGCATCATTTCATCACATGGTTTGTTTATTATTTGAGTTAATTGTATACTATATGTATCCACTTTGTAAAGTATGTACAATTGAGTGTTTCTTTATTCTGTTTGGGACTGCTTTGGTGCGAAGGCAGGCAACTGTTAGATGTACAAACAATATAAAAGATGTATAAATACGGCTTTCACATTGATGTTGCTTTAAGCATAAAAGAAACCTTGGTAGGTACAAGCCAACACAAAGTAATTTAACTCATGAATATGATAGTTTAGTAAGTAAAATTACAAATTTTGTATTTTATAAAGAATGCTGATGAAAGGCCCACGAGTAATGATGATTAATGATGGTTAAGGAGTGATTATCTCGCCTTTTGGGACCCATCTGTCCTGCTATCCGCATCATTCATATGCTAATATCATCTGGACCAAATGATGCCATCCAGATACAGCTTTTGTCACATGCATGAACCTATCTGCAGTTTCCAAAATACCAATCGGATTGGACTTTGGATGTGTTCCTGAAGTTCATTTTACACTTCCAAGCCAAGCTCGCTCAAGGGCTAACTTCAACAAAATGAGAGTCGCAGTTGTTTGAAATGCCATTATGAGACCCCATTAATTTGATCTGAAGTTATCTGTTGGAGAAATTCTTTTGGTAATACTTGAGACACCAGCATCACTTATTATATTCTAACCCCCCTCATCCCTTGGAAAGATTCTTCCCACGTGCACTTGTGCATGAACATGTCTGTTGAGGATAGATATATGAATTTATACAGTCTTCTATTTTATTTTTCTCAGCTTTCCAATAGAAAGTAGCACAATCGGTGATTATTACACTTTCGGCGATGTTCTAAAAGGACATTAAAAGTGAGATCTACATTAGGTCGCTCTCATTATGTTCCTCTTAAGAATTAATCGAATTCATTGTAAAGGTGTCTGCATGTTCTTGCTTGCAAGTTCCTGCAAAGCCAGAGAATTAACTAATAATTAATGAATAGAGATTCCAACAGCTAAAAGGGTTGTTCCAATGGTGATGAATTGAAAGCCTAAGTTGCCTGATCCTACTCTTAGCTTCAACCCTGAACCTATACCAGATATTATCTATTCATGAAGTAATGCCCTCTACTATCATTCAAACAAATGCAACCCATTGAATGGTAAACCTTCTCTAGCACGTCCAACTTCCAAACTTCCCTAACGTGAACAAACCAAACTCATCTACCAACCTAAGTAAAGACCTATCTTGTAGAATCAGAGGCCTTTCTTCAGACTGCTTTGACACTGATGTTAGTGATGACAATTCAAGTTGTAAAGAGGTGCATATTAGGGGCAGAAAAATGGGAAAACTAAAAAAGAAAACGGTTCTTAAAACTTTCACATGATATTCTACGTTGGACTGCACGAAGGTTTAATAATTTCTCTAATAAGTGGATCTTAAACACCTCTTCAACTCAATTTATCACTATCTGAAAATCTAAAATTTAAAAAAAAAAAAATGCTGATGAGGCCTCCGCCTTCATGTCAGCAATGGAGAATTTGTCTCCTTTCTTAAAATCCGAAACATGCTTACAAGTTACAATGGCAGAATTTAATTCTAATAGAATCCTCAGATGGTTAATGTTAACCTACTTTTCTCTTCAAAACAATATATGCACTTCCAAATTACGATAGACCTTTCAAACGGTATGCTCTTTGATCTCAATTTCTCTACCAATCTGTTCACAGAGTCAAACAATCAATCTAGGAGAAGCTAATTGATTAAGTAAAAATTGGATAAATTTTTGGTGAATCCTAGGTCTTCTTCCTTTCTTTTATCTCAGTCAAAACCTCCCTCAAATAAGATATTCGATCGTTCCCCAATTCATATAACATTAGGTTTAAATGCTCAAAAAGTCTAAGCTCTTTTCAAGTTTTTCACTATTTTTGTTGATGGTCTTAGTTTTACTAAAGTTACTAATAATGCTTTTCTCACCTTGAGTATTTAGTTACTGATACATACTTTTTCAATATTCCATGCCTCAGTAAGCGCAAATTTTAAGTTTTTCTCTTAGAAACTCAAACCTGTTTGTTGAAAAAGTTTTGACAAAGATACATGCAAGCTTACAATTCTTCAACATATATTACACCATCCTTTTGACTATATACGATAAAGAATAATTTAATATTGAAATGCTTAGTTTTTCCATGAAAGACTAGATTGTCGGACATGACTATAGTTACCTAGTTGCCTACTATTAAACCCCTAAGTCGTAATAGCGGAATCGTGTAGGCATTAGCGAGCCTTAACCAGTATTCGACACATGGAACAACCAAATAAGGCAAAGACTTACGAGGAGGCAAGGAGGAAAATGGGCAATGTTAAGCATTGGCATGTATTGGTGCATATCGGCAAAAATTTTCAACGAGATGCAAGATTCAAATGTGAGACCAAAGACGACTTGAGGCATATATCGAGTGGAAGGTTAGCCAAATCACACGTATCACAGGAATATACGAGAGTTCTAAGGTGACTTAGTAAGTAGATTAAGCATGATGCGAGTTTTGGACCTTGTATGAGCTAATTTGACTAAGGCTAAGTTCTTGATGAATTAAGGACTTAGTGTGTGCTCAAGTGGATGGACCTTAGCTAATAGAGTTGGCAAGGTAAGCATTGGACGGACCAGTATGCTATTGGCTTGAATAATTCATCATTAACGGATAGAAATGAAGAGATCTTAAATAATGTGGCAGATAAGATCATAGTGGATAGACATCAGCTCTAAGAGATAAAGATCACGTGAAAGGATTATCTAAAGATAAAGGAGATCTTTGTTGATATAGACAGATCATTCCTAGTAGATGTAATCATTTATCTTGTTATTATGATATAGCTTAATTCTATTAGATAGAATCCTAATTAGATGCGGATGTCATCTATTGGCCAGTATGATGTAATCTGATAAGGATAAGAACTAATAAGATTATGATCTTAGCTAGTAAAGTTCTATTAAGATTCTAACTTAATCATCTAGAAGAGCCTATAAATAGTTCATTAGAGCCTTGCTCTTTTCAAATTGAGAGTCAGAGACACTTAAAGACATGAGCGTGGGAGACACTTAAAGATTAAGAGAGTATTTCTTTGTATACTTTGAGGGAAGTAATCAAGGTTAGCATTTGTCGCATCTCTTTCTTGTGTTCTTATTGTTGCCATGAATATTTATACTACAAGAAAAAAGGCGTTTACAGATGGAACTTACCAGCAAAAAATGTTAACTTTTCGTTGGTAATGTAATTTTGCAACAATATTCATTGACAGAAAAAATAGTTGCGAAATTAGGCATTGGTAACGTTGCCGACAGAATCTTGTTTCCGTCGGAAA
Organism: Erythroxylum cataractarum; assembly: GCA_024703695.1. Taxonomy (NCBI): domain Eukaryota; kingdom Viridiplantae; phylum Streptophyta; class Magnoliopsida; order Malpighiales; family Erythroxylaceae; genus Erythroxylum; species Erythroxylum cataractarum. The sequence continues at coordinate 16,174,025 of JANJEY010000234.1, read as the reverse complement.
ATATACCGACGGTACATACTAACTGTTGGTAAATTTACCGATGGAAAGAATCGTCTCTGCCGGTATGGATATAGACAATTTGTGATAAACCGTTGATAAATGCATAGTAAAAATGTGACCATATGCTGACGGTTTGTCAATAACTATCAATAAATATCGTTCAAATTACAGATGGAAACCAAACATCCGTCCATAAAAATCCTAAATATTTAGCGACGGTTTACCACCAACTATCAGTAAATATGACTTAATTTATCGAAGGAGACTTAAATTCTGTCGGTAACGACAATACACATTTTCATCAATTTACCACAATTTCGTCCGTACGTATTTTATTTTTTAAAATCCTGAAATTAAATTTGATTTGGATAATTTTAACAGCTATAAATTAGTTGTGCATAATTTTTTGATTTGTTTATATATTTAATTAGCTTAAATAGAAAATTAGTTGATCATATAAAGGAAAAAATTCTTCATTGATAATAAAAACATTAAATTGTACATAAATTCAAACCAAAG
>JANJEY010000234.1:16111976-16123072 GCA_024703695.1 Erythroxylum cataractarum | reverse complement strand
CTGACTCCAGTTTCTGTTCTGTTCAGTCCTGTTCTGTTTCGCCTCCAGCTACTGAAGACAGCAACCATACGGACAGTAAAATAACCATAATGGTATTTGTTTCATTAATTAGTCATTTAGCAAATTATGTAATAAATAGAGATATATTCACATCTTACGATTAAGTGAATTGTAAAAATGGCTAATTAATACAACAATTTATTAAATTCCAATCTACAAGTGACTATTCATTGCTGCCCTTAAGGGGTGTGGCTCGATTGTTGAGAGCGAGACTTGACTTTGGTTAGGTCCCAAGTTCGATTTCATGCTAGCCTCTCTTGTAAGAGCCTGAGGTAGCCGGAGTTTTACCTGTAGATGGAGAACTAGTTGGACCCTCAATGATGAGATGCGCCCGCTTGATCGACCTATGGAGTAGTGCTTCAATTAGACCCTCAGAGAAGTGTGCCCATTTGACCTGCCTACGAGATTTACTCGCATTCAAAAAAAAAAAAAAAGTGACTGTTCATTTAGTACAAATTCTCTTCCGGGTGGGCCAGATCTGAGTTGCGTTGGAAGCGCTCTACCTCAGGTCTCACCGCCTAAGAACCACATGGCACCAATCCTAATAACGAAGAAAAAGCCAAAGAGGCTTTGCGGTTGCCCCATTCGAAATCGAATATCTTTTTCCTTTTTTTTTCTTTTATACCTTCCGAAAAAGGAACGTCCGTTCCGTTTCTAAACATAGTTATAGGAGTTGACGGAAACACTTGTCCTCCTCAGATAGCGTTCCATTTCCTCGTATTTCAGTCACTGGACTCTTCTATCGTATCTCGTCTCAATCTCTCCATAAGTCTAACAAGGAAGTTTCTGGAGTTGCAGAGAACAAAAGAATGGTAGTCTTCAAGGTTACGCGTGTGCAGACTACTCCTTTCGATGGCCAGAAACCTGGTACTTCCGGTCTCCGTAAAAAGGTCTTCTTTGTTACTTCTTTTCTTTTTGTTTCTGATCAGATCCATTGCATCTCTTTAGTTTTGCTTCCAATTCGCATCAGGAATTTATTAGCTTTATTTCGTAAACATATTGAATTCGATCTATGTCTACCTCTTTTGAACAAATCAATTCTTGGTTTTTTCTTCATCAACTTACTATTTGTTTGGATCGATCTCTCGAGCCTGTTAACTTATTTTCATTTTCAATGAGCTTAAGCATCTGATACACTGTATATCGACTTGTTTTCTATAATCACATTATTTGTGCTTTTCTTTCCCAAGTTTGATATTGTGGTTGGTGTATGTCTGAGATTTCAATTTTTTTAACTTTAACAATATTATGTAGATGAATTCAAGGTTTCTACTCATTCTAATTGGTTGAAATTTGTTTCTTTTATGTTGGGTGACGTCAACCTTAAAGTTAGCGTGGGACTTGTAAAACCACAACTTGTCATCTCCTTTTCATTTGATTACTACTATACGATGAAATGGCCGTGTATGTATAGAATTTAATTTTTAATACAGTCTGTTGTTTACGGGTATTACCATCAGTGTCTTTCTTGTGTAGCTGAAGAGCTCGATTTTCGTTTTATGTGTTCTAAAAAAAAAATCGCTTTCATTGTCCTTAATTATATAATATTGCTTGACATAATGCAGTCTATCTTGGGTTTGTAATATCCTTTAGTTGATATATATCTTCTCTGGAACTAGTGCTATTAGAATAGAGTTTACTTATTAATGTATTTTAACATCAGCATGATTGTTTCTTTCAGGTGAAGGTGTTCAAGCAACCCCATTACTTGGAAAATTTTGTCCAGTCAACGTTCAACGCCCTTACCGCAGAAAAAGTTAGAGGTTAGTTTTTCAGTTCTGTCGTCACAATTTTGTTGCTAGATTTGTAGTGTTTCAATCTTGAAGTATAAATTAAATGACACTGGCTTTATGGTTGTTTGATGCAATGTTAAAATTTTCATTCTTTATATCCAGTTACATTACTAGCTTCTTCCCTCACTGCTAAGTCTTCACCGTAACTTGTTTATACCTTCCTGTGCAGTCTATGCTAAAGTAACTTTGTTCTATCATTGTGTCTCATTCGTTGAATCTTCAATAATACTTGATTCATTACAAAAGAGTGAGTTAAAAAGTCATTTCTGGGTTTTCCTCATATGCAGGCGCCACACTTGTTGTCTCTGGTGATGGTCGTTATTTCTCAAAGGATGCTGTTCAGGTATCTTATGTTTCTTATGTTGCAATTGTGCAGAGTTTGTGTTAAGCACCATTCATCTTCTAGATGTTGTACTGTCTGTTGCATCTCTCTTCTGCCATTAGCTCCAGATAACATGAATAGTTTATGATTGAAGGGCAACCTACTACAGTGCCCACTTAAACGGTACTCCTTTGTGTCAGAGCAAATGTTTCTAATTTACTGCAATTGGCTGGCGTTTTAATTTGTTCTTGAAGGTTTGGATTTCACTTATCTTTCTCATATTGCATCTATTTCAAATATGAATGAAAATGAATAATACTATTGGTTGCATAAAATCTTCTTAACTGCAAGAATGACTCCTTAGCCATTATGTGTAGGCCATAGAGTTCCTCTGTTGAGGCATTTGTTTGATTTTGATTGAAGATTATTTAAGATAAGGTTGCAAGAAAAACTTTTAAGTGGAAAACATGCTTCTGGAAACAGATTATTAGATAGTCCATGTTAGTCTTTTTCTGCAGTCAAGATGGTCTTCATTATTTTATTATGACTTACAGTGCTTCTAAATTCCTAGCATATTTCAATGTATTATTTCTTCTAACTTTCATTTGTTGGCAGATCATTGTTAAGATGTCTGCTGCAAATGGAGTAAGACGTGTGTGGGTTGGTCAGAACGCATTGCTTTCCACTCCTGCAGTGTCAGCTGTTATACGTGAAAGAGTTGGTGTTGATGTAAGTTGCCTTTTATATCAATATACTGGTTCATAATTAAGTCAACTATTATTGGCCAACTTATAGGTTGAACATAAGTAATTTCTTCTTTGAATGTCAGGGATCCAAGGCAACCGGAGCTTTCATACTGACAGCAAGCCATAATCCTGGTGGTCCAAATGAGGTAAAACGTTTAGCAATTTAGTTTAAATGGTTCAGTATTGTTAATAATTTGTCTATTTACTTCTTCTGTCTGCATGAAATGAAAGGATATACAATGTTATACTGCCTTATTTGAGTAGAAAGTCAATTTGGACTTGCATTTTATTTGAACAAATGAAATACTGAAACTTTGACTGCTTGTTATATCCGCTAGTTTTGATTGTGTGGTATTCCCTATCGGATTGCAGGATTTTGGGATCAAATACAATATGGAAAATGGTGGACCTGCTCCTGAGGGAATAACAAATAAGATTTATGAAAACACCACAACAATAAAGGAGTATCTTACTGCAGATCTGCCAAATGTATTTCTGCATCCTCCATAACTAATGTCTCTTTTCTTGTTCCCAGCAATCAATTACGAACTATATGATGGTTCATTTGCATTCAGGTGGATATCAGTGCAATTGGTGTAACTAACTTTAGTGGGCCTGAGGGGCAGTTTGATGTAGAGGTTTTTGACTCAGCGAATGATTATGTGAAATTAATGAAGTAAGCTATTGCTTCCGTCTTATGTTTATTCCTTCCCATACTTCATTGATTTACACTGGCTAGATTGAGTGGTTCCATTCTCTTTCTCTCTGACCCACAGAAAACACATATATAGAAAAGCACTTGTAATGTAGAAAATTGGATCGAACATTATCCTAGACATCATCATGTAAATCTTGTTTCTCTTGAAACTCAAGCTTAAAACGTGGGCATTATCTTTTCCATTCAAGCCTTGATGGGCTCAAAAGTCAGATTATGGTCTCAATGTAATAGGCTTAAAGTTGTTTTTGAGTTCAAATGGGAAGTGGGGTGTTGATGGGTGTATCGAATAGTATTTTTCCCTCAGAATTAGTTGGGTTTCTGAATCACTCTTGAAATCATTTTCATATGGATAGCATACTATTTGTGCTTGTGTTTGCACACATGTGATAGCATACTCGGAGGATTTCATGTTTACTTCTTCGAAAATTTATTGTTGAATAACATAATGTTTATGTTTCTTGTATCTGAACAGAATGATATTTTTATTCACACAAGTTATCAATAAATTTAAGGTTTTTTGGTCACCTTTTAAAGTCTAAAAAGAAAGAAGAAAGAGAGAGTGGTTATGTCTTTAGTTTAAACAGCCATAACCACAGGGATGGTGCTTATTTTCTTCACTTCCTGAACATGGTTGGACAATTTTTGATGTGTTTCTCTTTAGAAGGATGGGTGTGGTGAGATATACTGCTCTTAATCTACTTCCTTGTCATTTTAGAATTACAAGAATCAGAAAAGACAGCACTTCGTCTGTCTTCAAAGGGTTAAAACTACGTGGCTTCGACCAGGACAGGACCAGAGTGAATTCAGTGAATTCTGTGGATATTTCTGTCTGATATGTATGGCTTTGACATTCCTTAACATTTGAAAGAAAACAAAACCCATAAGAAACTACAACACTATCTACTATGAATCAAAGTTTATTGTAAGACCTAGCCTAGCCATGCTTTTGGTGAATCTAATACGAGCAGACCATAAAAAAGCTAAATTTTCTACTAATCCATATGATTTTTTGCTGCCTATAAGCCTGAGATTTGTGTGCAAGGCATTCCTTTTCCAAGTATTGTTCAAGGGTTTAAACAAAAAGTAAACCTCGGTGATTCAAATGATCATCCTGACATGCATGGTTTAACATTGTTTTTATCAAGGAACAAATTATCAAATCTATACATGCTGTTTGTTCAATGTCTTATAATATTTGCAGGCATTCCGTAACATTGTCACCCTGCTAATTGTGTATATGGTTATAAAGTTTTTATAGAACCATTTGACTGAACTTTTCATTTTTGTAGCACCATTTAACTGAACTTTTGAATATAAAATTCATCTTTTTGGAATGGTTGATCTCTTTTGCCTGTATTTAAGTTGTGTTCTCTTTATTCTTTTACAATAAGATGTGTTTATTCAAAGAAAACTAGAAAAAGAAAGAAGTAAGATGCTCAAGTGACTGCTCTTGCATATTATTTCACTTTCTTTTTTTTTTTGCAATGGCTCCAGATCTATTTTTGACTTTGAGTCTATTCGCAAGCTGCTTACAAGTCCAAAATTCACGTTCTGGTATGTAGATGGACTCCCTTTTCAACTACTCTGAGTGTTATGAGTATCAAATATCCTTTTTGACATCAAAATGATTATGATTTTTATTTGACATCAATTTTAAGCTACGATGCACTACATGGTGTTGCTGGGGGGTATGCAACGCGTATTTTTGTTGAGGAGCTTGGTGCAAAGGAGAGTTCGTTATTGAACTGTGTGCCCAAGGTCTTAAGCTTGTGATGAATATCTAGTAATAATTTAGCATCCTTCTCATTCATCCCAAAAGTTAATGTGATCTCTTTTGTATTTACTTGGCTAATGTTAACAGGAAGATTTTGGAGGAGGGCACCCCGATCCCAATCTAACTTACGCAAAGGAATTGGTTGCTCGCATGGGATTGGGAAAATCAGGATCTGAAGGTGAACCCCCAGAATTTGGTGCTGCTGCTGATGGTGATGCTGATCGTAATATGATTCTTGGAAAAAGGTAGTGCCAATGTGCAGCTCTTTTTTTATTGTGTCTATTGAGGAATTATTCTTGTGCCTCAGTTGTGTTTTTAATTCGATTTCATTTTCAGATTCTTTGTTACACCATCAGATTCAGTGGCCATTATTGCTGCAAATGCAGTTGATTCCGTACCCTATTTTTCTGCTGGCCTCAAGGGGGTTGCAAGGTTTAGTACTGTGCTAGTTACCTTCTTCTTTTTGACTTTTTTGTTTTTATGTTTATTTCACGCTGCCAATACTTCTTATGCATGCAATCTTCTTAGTATGTTATATAAATCTACAAAATCGGAAGTTATTCTTAGCTTGAAAGAATGTTTGCGGACTTTTTGAGGCTTTTGTATTTTCTTTCTTCTTTTTGTGGGTAATTAGATCCTTCTCTTTTTTCCTCAGAAATTTATGATTAATTTTTACACTTTCTACTTGTAGGAGCATGCCAACTTCAGCAGCTCTTGATGTTGTGGCCAAACATCTTAATTTGAAATTTTTTGAGGTACACTTTGGCACAAAGTCTTATAGGATTGTCCTCTTATGCTTATGCTATGGTGGCATATAAATGTGCTGTTTCCTGTTAATTGTCAGGTTCCCACCGGCTGGAAGTTTTTCGGAAACCTTATGGATGCTGGATTGTGTTCAATTTGTGGTGAAGAAAGTTTTGGAACTGGTTTGTGTTTTAAGAATTAAGTTTGGTATTTGGAGGTTGCAATTGCTATTTGGTTGCATGACAACTTATTGCTATCAACGTCTGTCAACAGGCTCAGACCATATACGAGAGAAGGATGGAATCTGGGCAGTGCTGGCTTGGCTATCTATATTGGCTTACAAAAACAAGGATAATCTTAATGGAGGAAAGCTTGTAACTGTTGAAGATATTGTTCGCAAGCATTGGGCTACCTATGGTCGCCACTATTATACTCGATATGACTACGAGGTTGGAAATTTCTGTATTGTTGTCATTTTCATTCTACCTAGAAGGAAGTTGGAGTGAATCTCACTTGTTTATGCTTCTTGAAGAATGTTGATGCAAATGCAGCAAAGGATCTCATGGCCCACTTGGTTAAATTGCAATCCTCTCTTGCTGAAGTTAACGAGTAAGTGTTAGTACTAGCTAAGAACAGTTTTGGAGCAAACATGAGTTCTTTTTACTACTTTTGATGACATACCTTTATTCTGTTGGGGCCTTGTGTATATCTGTTTCTCAGAGCACTGTTTCTTGCAATATATCTGATTGTTAAACATGGAAAATCCCTGGCACATGTTCAATAAGTCCTTGTTTTTTCTTGTTAATTCGAAATCCTGAATTTGAATATGTTGGTTCAGTTGCAAATAGCTCTGAATAGATCGTGCTTTCAAATTGGTTAAATGCCTTCTGTCTCAGTGACTTGGTTACATCAGATTTAGTAATCTTTTTTTGACATATGCTACCTCTTTTGATTCGAGCCATATTTCCACTTAATACAAATTCTTTTAGTTTTCTGTGATATTTTGTTTAAGCAATCTGCTATCAAAGCTTGGCTGGAGTTCCCTTATAACATTGAACAGAAATTGGCCCACGTTTTGCTTTGCCTTTCCATTCCATGAAGTCTAGTTCAAGCTTTCTGATGGTTGGGTTTGCTTGCCGGGTTATGTGATGGAAATAAGTGATTTTCATTTTTGGATGGGATTATTTTTAGCCCTTAGTTTGTAATCTAATGATCAATATTTTGTTTTGGTGTGGCCTTAACTGCATGTGCTTTTTTTGGGTATATGCTTAGGTCTTACTAGCATCGTTGTAATAAATATTTCATTTGAAAAAAAAATCATCATCAGTTAGGCAATGCTTCACTTATTTAGCTGTATGGATAATGTTTTTCCCTTGTTATCCCTAAGCAGATAGACAAAAATGTAGGTTGGTGTATGAAATCAAGCTTAGACATATCTAAAAGTAACAGAATTAAAGTCAGCGATAAAAGGATGGTGTTGAATACCTTGGGAAACTTGCACTAATGGGTTAGTGATGGTGCGACAGATCTGATTGCACAGGGCATGCCCTTTTTTTTTCAGAAATTTATAGAAAACTTTTAGTTAATCTCTTCTGGAATCAAGTGGAACTAGTAGAAGTTGTCTGTGTTATGGACAACATGTATCCCCTATTAGGAAAGTTAAGTCTAAAATAACTTAAATATGATATGGTAAATGTTTACAAGAAGCTGAGAACCATGAGTGGATCATTAACTGAGTACATGTGAATTGAAAGAAACTGCAGCTATCTAAGATAAGGTTTTGGTCTAAGCTAAAAAGAACATGTTTTATTTAGCTGCATTGGAGTCTATTTTAAGATTTACTCTTTAAAAATCAACCAAGTTGAAATGACTTTTTGCCCCACAAATTTATTCGATGAAGTAGTTCGTTAAAACATGCTAACTCTTAGAAATGAGCATCTAAATATAAAAAGCAACTGTTATTAGTAGTGTTTATCATGCAATCCATTTTGTTCAAAGACAACCAATTTAGATATGATAACCTAAGTGGGAAAATTAGTTATTGTATATAGTGCTTATGCAGAATTGTTTGAAACTTGCTTATGGTTCAGATATATCTTGAAAATCAACTTTCATAAATGCACACTAATATTGGCATGAACTTAGGTGCTCTTGCATTCACATTTTAAGTTAGAAAAACCTTCATCTGGGCATCATTTTGCTATTGTGGTGCCCTGTTGTATTTTTTGATTATTTTTTTATTTTCTTCTCCTCTCCTTCTTGAATTAGATGCACATTTTGCATTCAGAATTTATGTTGAACTTCATCATGTGATTATGGTGTCCAAGGGGATTTTTAATTCTCTGTTTTAATCTCTTGTTCCTTTGGCTTAATTGCGCACAATCTTACTGGCAATGCATCTTTTTTCTGATAGTATTGTGAAGAAAGCACGATCAGATGTTTCAAAGGTTGTTCATGGTGATGAATTTGAATATAAAGATCCTGTTGATGGTTCTATCTCAAGCCACCAGGGAATTCGGTATTTGTTTGAGGATGGCTCACGACTGGTAAGCCGACTCGCTTTTGCTTTTGTTCCAAGTAGAGCTTGGATTTAGGTGTGGTCATATGGAATAAATAGATATGAACTTGGGATTGAACTTGAGTGCTGTTAGCCATGGCTGTGCACAAAGCTGGTGAGTATTTTGAAGTATCAGAGACTTTAATAATGTGATCAATAACCATAATGATTGATTACTGTTTAAAGAAATTTGCAAAATAAATTGCATAAAGGTGATTGCTGGCTGTTTAGGAAAGTATTGGTCGGATAGATGGGTGTACATAATAATTGTAAACAAGAATTCACATTTTCAAACAAAAGAAAACTCCATATCCTTCCAGTTTTATATACGACATCTTCAACCAGAAGAAAACTCAATATCCTTCCAGCTTTATCTGAAACTCAACATCCTTCCAGCTTTATCTGATGTTCCTGAAATTATTTAGTATTAGTATTTAGGAATTGCGTCACTTTGTTTTTCTCTTCTAAAAGACCTTAGCAGGTACTGGCTTTAAGATCTACAAAAACCATTTTCTTAACGGGATTTGAGTTTTAACTCAGCTTGCGAAGTTTTTATCAATAAATGGGGAAGAAAAGAAGAGACTTCGACCCAAACCTTGTTTTGTTCATGTACAGGCAATTGTCCCAATAAATCACATAGTTGTGCTGGTTAATAAGAATCACGAGTTATCTTAATTGTGCTAGTCTCAAGGGAGGTTTATACAACTTGTGCAAATATGTCTGAATCATGAGTTTTCTGGGTGACATTAAGAATGTTGTCAATTTGTGACAGCTGTAGTGATCCTTAAATTGTACCGTAGTTAGCACCCTACTCCTTTGCTTACATATTGTGGCAACTTGCAGTATTCAACAATCATTACCTTGTCAGTCTTTCTTGTCCCTGAATCTAGTCAATTATAAAAGAGAAAATGGTAGTGGGCTCTTCTACGGTTTTGTTGCTCTGAAGTGAGAGACGGATGTTCTTGGGCTCTTCTAGAATTATGTTGCTCTGAACTGAGACACGTTTTACAGTTGGAGAGAAGAGAGCTGGGAGGGGGAGATATATGCCAGATATTCAATTGTCATACTTGTTCTAAGCATATACTGACAAGTTGACTTATAAACATGAATGCAGATTTTCCGCCTATCGGGAACTGGTTCAGAGGGTGCAACGATCCGTCTCTACATTGAGCAGTATGAGAAGGATCCAGCCAAAACAGGAAGAGATTCTCAAGAAGCGCTTGCTCCACTTGTAGGATATGTTGAACTTTGTTTCCTTAGCTTGCCATGCCTTGTTTATTTTTCTGCTGATATTGATGCATGTGCTTGCAGGTGGAGGTCGCTCTTAAACTTTCTAAGATGCAGGAATTCACTGGCAGATGTGCTCCAACTGTTATTACATAGACGTATGATTTGGTGTGTGAAAATTATTGAATTTTGATGAGATATGCTCAAGTGTATGACAACATATCGAGGGACTTGGGTGACGTTCACAACTGTCTTTCTGTGGCCTGACGCAATGCATAAATCTTAAACCAAATAATGTGCTGAGATACAGTTTTTGCTGAAATAATATGAAATCTTCCTCTTATTATTACTCCATAAGTCTCATTTTGTTGAGCTTTTGAGAATGAAAAAAACAAGAATATGGATTCTGCAGATTACTTTCAAGCATCTTACTTTAGTATCAAAACAAAGAGAGAGTTGCTACGACATGCATTCACAGGGCAAGTTGGAGCCTGTGCTGTTGAAGGATGTTTAATCATCTAGTGATGCATGACCCTGCATTTTTTCTGTTGAACATTCATAGCAGTGAGCTGATTGTTCTGGTCCAGAATGGCCTTTCTTGGCTCCAAAAAACACCTGAGGGAGAATTTAGCTATTCATTCAGCGGAAGACCTCAGGTTCTTTCTAACATTTCCTTTTTTGGGTTATAGGATTCATTGGACCAGCATATTAATTAATATCTTTCTTGTGGGGGGGAGATTCTTCAACCGCTTTATCGGTAACTAACTATATGCTATGATGGATTTCGTCCCTTTAATCAGATTTTAGAAAATCCTAGTTTATTACTCAAAACTATGTTGAAATTAATCAAAGCTGGCAAATATGTTCAGAGACATCAACCTTCAAAAGCAGTCGCACGTTTAGCTATTACTTCTTAAAGTGAAGAGATGGAGTTGGGGTTACGGTATATTGACAAAAAGTGATTTCCCAATGTTAAAAAGTTTTCAAGCTTAAGCTATCTTTATTTAAAAATAAAAAAGAAACAGAACATTTTGACTGCCAAGCTAGAATCAGAAAAAACTAAGTCAACATTCAGACATTTGTTATAAAAGATAGAAATAATATGGTGTACCACTAATTGTAGATGCACCATTTAATAGTTAGTGTACATATGGA
>JANJEY010000234.1:16084906-16102448 GCA_024703695.1 Erythroxylum cataractarum | reverse complement strand
CGTCGGTACATATTTCTGTCAATTTCAGCGACCGAATGGTTTTCGGTCGCAAAATGTTTAACGATAACCCAATTTTTCCGATAGAGACGATTTTTCGGTCGGTATTTCCAACGGTTTACATGCCGTCGGTATACTTCCGTCGCTATTCCTCATTTTCCTTGTAGTGATAATTGATATTCCTTTGGGAAAATCTTAAAGTTCTAATAATCAATTAACATCATTTATTCATCGATTTTCCTAATTGGCATTTCATGGGTGTCCTAAATAAATGGCTATTTTATGGATGATATTTTAATCATTCTAGCTTGGTCAACATAAGATCATTCATATAAATTATGGTTTTTCATTTAAATGCATATAAGACAAAAAGACAACGCAAATTAAATGCATATAAGACAAAAGACAACACAAATTAAATGCATATAAGACAAATCAATTGTTAAGACATATAGATATGGGTAGATCTTGGGAATCACACAGTGTGAGAGAAACAAATAATATAAAATTCATAGCAATATTGTCATACTTCTTCATACTGTTACAAGTGCATAATTTATATCCCTCTCCTATTGAATTTATGGACAGTTATTTTAGATTTCAAACATTTAATTCACAAAAATGTTATATAGGTAAATTCATAGGTGGAAGACATTATTCATAATTTATATGCCTCTCCTATTGCATTTATGGACAATTATTTTAGATTTCAGACACGTAATTCACAAAGATGCTATATAGGTAAATTTCATAGGTGGAAGACATTATTCATCATAGATAGGTTCTTCATCAATAATTATTCACTATTTTAGATTTAAAATTATAGGTTTCTAAACTATGCTCTGATATTACATGTAAGGAGAAATTGATTTTTTTTTCTACATTATAAAAGATCTTGAAACTAATAATTTTCACATACTTGAATTTGATGAAGAAGACATAATGTTTGATCTTAATAACAATTACCTTCTCTGTGTAGAAAAATGGGTTTCTCTCTCCTTCTCCCTTCTTTAGTTTACATGCACTTTTTTGATAAATGTGTAAGTTTTTCTTAAACGTATAACTTAAGGCAGAGAGAGGAACAATTTTATGTTTGCATTTCTTTTAATGTGATACATCCATGCCATCAAGCATCAATGTGTAGTTAATTAATGGATGAGAATTTTCTATATTAATAATTTTCCCTAATAATATCAGCTTTAGGTAGTTGTATATAAATGGGAAGTTACTAGCCTCAATCATTAATTTTTAAGCCACTTGAGAGAGTTGCCTTACGGTAACTTTTAACAAGATACGTTAACCTATGGGCAAACCTAAGAAGTAACTTACTTGTTATTGAGCTTTTAGAAAGGATAAATAATAGTAATTATTATTTAATTATAATTTAAAATGAAATAAAACTTCATACATTAGAATGCAATAAAAATTAATAAAAATGAAATTAAACTTCATACAGTAAAATGAAATAAAAATTAAACATGATGAAAGTGTAAATAGACAGAAGGTAAATGGATATAAATACAATCTTACATGTGTATATTTAAAATAAACTTGATGAGATAAATAAAAAAGGTATAATAGGATTATGACTCATTATGTTACATCAAATGCGCACTCTAATATCGTATCAAGAATACAGAGATATAATGTTTAATTCCTCGTGTATTATTTTGTATCGGTACATCAGTATTAAGATTACATATATTTATGCATACATAACATAGGCTATCATATGAAAATTACGTCTATCTCGTGAAGATTATATATATCAGAACTATAAATGAAGATTACAAATTTAAAATAAAAAAAAAAGATTGCATTATTTAAATTTACAGGATGAAGATAAAGATTAGCTTAAGAAGGGTAACGCGCAGTGAGTCCTTATTAATTAGTTAAGCTTGTCTCTCCCATTCAATAACGTAGGAATGCTTCTAAATCATAAATACTATGGTCACTTTCCCAAGCAAAGGTCACGATCATAATTAACTGGCATTGGTCCATTAAGGCTGTATAAGATAAGATTATGTCACTGATCGATATGAAACAAATCGGCATGCGTCACATTCAACCTCAAGCAATAATTGCTGTGACTTTTTAATTATAATCATCATTACGTTTGAAATTTTAGTATTTGTCATTTGAGTCCATTGATTTTGGCGTTAGAACAGGGACCATTAGTGGATCGAAGAACGAGTCTCAACCACTTTGCTAGACTAACCCTTTTATATCGATCCACATAGACAAAGTCTTGCATTTCAAGAGAACGACGAAAGACAAATACATAATTATACATCACCATCCAATTCGGATTATGCTCTCCGCCGTTGATATCTTGGCTTCAGCGGTCTAATTGTAACCAAGTAAATAAACCAAGCAGCAGTTGTTGAACGTGGATAGTACATAAAGTATATACATAAATAAACAACCTAGCAGTTTTGCAAATTCGATTCTACATGAATATGTACAATTGCATATGTCTGCCTATGTGCTGGTGTATATATTTATATATTTATGATGACTACAGGATTATGTTATAAATCAGGCCCTCAAAGGGTATGGCTCGATGGTTGAAAACGGGGTTTGACTTTAGTTAGGTCCCAAGTTCGATTCCATGCTAGCCCCTCTTGTAAGAACCTGTAACAGCCGATGTTTTACCTGTAGATGAAGAATTAGTTGGGCCCTCAATGATGAGGTGCGTCGCTTGGCCCGCCTATGTGGTGGTGCTCCAATTGAACCCTCAGAGAGGTGTGCTCGCTTGACCCGCCTACAAGATTATTCCAATCCAAAAAATTAAAAAAAAAGTTATAAATCAGTTAACTTTGTGTCAATGGAGTTGGTCTAATGTGGCACTTGATTTTAAGTGCTATTTGATCAGAAGAAATTCAATTGAGGCTGAGTGTGGCTGAAGTTAAATAAATAGTATAATATAATGAGATCAAATTTGTTAATTTGATTGATGCATAATAGCTGTCAATGAATAGGCCAGCTTAACATTACACGGCAAATCATGATGTTCTCATGCAACACTATCTGAATAGACGTGGTATCAAAAGTCAAAGTTCCTAGGCGAAAGAGTAAGTAGCTCTATTCGTTTTCTCTTACGCCCTTTCGTTTATTGTGTCAAATCTCTACTTTTACTTCAAATCACCGACCTCCATTCTTCTGCTTTTCCTACAAATATTTAATTTACTGCTTTATTCTTTTTGACTCGTAATTTTCTCCTCTAATTTCTCTGCTAACTTTTTACTTTTGCTAATGAGCTTAAGATCTATGCTGGGCTTTGGTGTTCTCTACACCTTGTGGCTTACAAGGTGTTTTCTTACAAGAATGGTTGCAATATCGAAATATAATATAAAATCAAAATATTTTAAATTCTCTTTTGAGAGCTAACTCGAAGCCTATAATAGACTATTGAATAAGTTTTATTATTTAAGACGTGTTAAAATTAAGACATAAGTAAGAATTTGAATTTTTTGAGGTTTTATATATTTGTTCGCTTTTTCTTATGAAAGAAAAAGAACGCACTTTTAAAATAAGTTATGTTCATCGATCATGACTAGCAAATTGAGGAAGACCATAGTCTTAACTTTCTCTTATTAAAAAAAAAATATTTTAAAAAAAGAATAGGAAAAGTGCACAATTAAATCATTGTATATAGACAACGAAACAGTGTACAATTATGTTCTTGTCTTGATAATTTATTACAAGGCGTCTTGCATTATGTTCCTGGTCTATGTAGATCAATAAATTTACGGGAAAACAAGTAAGTATAATTTACCACAATTTGTTCCACAAGAAACCAAAGACTAGTATGTGACAACTTAGCCACTTTAGGTCACCATCTTATCACAGTTGCAAATCACGAAAACACCTTTGTCCTCAATCTTCATTCCTTCAACGGCAACTTATAACCCTGACACGAAAGGCACTCCACTGGCCGCAATCCAAGATCCTCCGGCCAAAAGGCTCCCGACAGTGAATTTCCCGGCCTCTGTGGCGCTAGTTAAAACATGATATCCCGGCCACTTAACCCTACCCGAAGTACCCGAGCCTCCCCCAGTGTTCATATACTCAGCATAATACAGGGTACTCAAAGCAAAATTGCCACTCCACGGTAACCAGCCAGAAGGATCGACAAGACTATCCAAAGTACTTTTCATGAACACAGTCCTTGAATATTTCTGCCATGGCCTCCCCAAATATGTCTTAATCGAACCCTGGACGGGTCTCAAATCCGACGCCGCAGTAACCACAGAATTATGTACAACTATGCCGGTGTTCTCATTAGGGTCGGTTCTGGCTTGTGCAGTGACGGTGGTCCATTGGTTACTCATCGGCCTCCTTACGTATATGTTGCAGTTTTGAATCATAGCAACTGCATCACCGAATATGAAGTCTATCGTTCCATAAATGTCACAGTCTCTGTAGAATTGTCTGAGAGCGTACACATATAAGGTGTCCTGATAGCCCTTGAAGCTGCATCTGTAGAAAACTGAGAAATCGGAGCCAGACCGGAGGGCTACTGCTTGGTGTTTCTGTGGTCCTGCCGTGTTCTCGAACGTCATGTCCTTGGCGATGAAGCCATCACCAGAAACACCTAGGAAGACCAAGTAATTTTATGCGTGAGTAAAAAGATGTATTGTTTCTACGTTCTAGTATTCTAGATAAGAATTATGGAATACCATGATGTTCAAATTCATTATTGTTTTCTTTTAATTTTAACTATAGGGACAGCCATAAATGAAGTGATTAATCGTTTACACCAGTTGACTAAAGTTATTACTGTATTGTTTTGAAGCTTTTGATGGTGCAAAAGAGAGAAAATAGATTTAAAGAAAAGAGTGTCGTGTTATTCATACGGAATTAGATAAGATGATATGATATAAGATAATATATTGTCAATTATTCAATTACTAGGTGTTATAATATGGTTGACTATGGTAGCTATGTCCCCAGTTTCCTATAATTGACAACAACAAAAAAAGACTCGGCCTTTTCTAAATGCATGGAGAGATCTTAATGTTACATATCAGATAATTTAAAGGGAAAGGTTTAAATAAACTTAGAAAAAAGCAACGCCACCGATCCATCAATAAAGAAAAGTTGGTATGGTTTTTGTTTACTTCTTCCACCTGATTTATGTTTAAAACCTGTCAACATCTAGACTTGGGTAGATTTTTTATCTTTTTTAACGTAAAAAGACAAATATTAGCTAGAAAGATGTTACTCGTGGGCAGCTATAAATGTCTCCAATTTTGCATGAACAAATAGGGTTTTTTGTTACCCACTTCACAATATAGGACGTATGTGTGTATACGTAAAAGAATATAGGCATGCACTTTTCCACGTAGCTAGAGTGATACAAATAATAAGATTACACAGATAACATGGAGGTTCGTAAGAATGGACAACCAAAACTAGTCAATAGCGGCTTCTAATAGGAATCTGGTGGTCAAATGACTACTTGTTTTAAACTATACAACTTTTATATATAGAGGAGAAATCTTACCGAAAGTCGCTGAGGCAAACGTTGTGGAGCCATCTCGAGCATTCTTATTGCCAGTAACAATCGTAGCATCAATCCCGTCTCCGATAAACATTAAATTCTTAATTTTCTTCTTGATCACTACATTTTCTTTGTAAATTCCCTTTTTAACGTATATAACAAATCTTTGGGTCCCGCTCCGTTGACTGACCGATGCAGCCACAGCTTCTGATATGGTCTTGTAATTCCCAGAACCATCTTGTGCCACCACAATATTGGCTTTTGGTGCAGCACCAGCTTGGAGAAGCCTTCGATCACCGGTGGAAACCCACGAAGGGAAGTCACCGTTAAGTAATCGGCGGCCACCACCTTGTTTTTTGGTGCTGTATAGGGAAGAGGAAGAAAAAGCTATGGCGTTGTTTATGGCCAATGAATTGCTAAGCAACTTTGAGAAGTTGGTTAGCATATATGGAAGTGAGTCCAAATGGGAGACTAAGTTAAAATCAATAAAGCCATTTCGACATGTCTGTTGGTTAGCAGTTGCAGCACTTAGCCAAGTTTGAGCATCGATAGGATTGTTAGAGTTGATTGATCTTTTGAGATGATATACCGTGTCCTGATACAACTCTAAGCAATCTGCCCATGCCAACTTGGCTCGCTGATCAAATGAACTCAAGTCCATGGCAGAGATCAAATTATGAGCCTCCATGGCTTGGGTGGTTGCGACTAAAAGTGACTGGTCACGAAACGCCAGTGGAGTCGCAAATTGGGCATCCAAGACATTGGAGCCAATGAAATGGTTGCACACTTCAGGATAAGGGGTTTGGTTGCATGAACTTATCGTGGCACCACGCACAAATCCTACAAAACAAAATAAAAAAACACTCAAAAGAGCGAGAATGAGCTTCTCCATGGAGCAATGTTTCTGTTGGTATTGAAGAAAAGTGGAGTTTGAGATGATGGAATGATGGAGAAGAGAAGGGCTGTTTATATAGGCCACGTACATTGCTACAAGTTAGCATTGATAGGACAAAAAGCAAAAAGCTGTGGGCAGTGGCGTGGCACAAGATATTTGAAAGGAGATAGTTAGGGTTTACCATTTTTCAATATGCATTGGGACCATGCACGATGCTAATTACTTACGTGAAAAGAGAATCTTCCCAAAGTATAGAATTAAGTTTTACTATAAAACATCTTTTGGAGTTTGGCTCAACTCAAATGAATTTAGAAAGTTTATTTGTGGCTGGCTGTTTTTGAATGACAATTATGGCGGCCGTGTTACGGCATTGGATCTTATGGGTTCTGATTCCCCAGTTTTCTTTTTCTTACTTTTGTAGACACAGCTGTAACAAAATAAGCTTTGAAGAATTAGTCAGCTGAAACGGACAAGTGACATATGGATTTCCTCCTGTCTACGGGGGGAAAATAATTAATCATGTAGCTGTGTACAATTTCAATCACTTTTGTTAAAAGGGTGAAGTGGACTATTATGTTGTAATAAATCGTTGTCAAAGCTTCTAATTAAAGCTTTTGTTGAACCATGTCAATTTATGGCTCGTACATATTGATTAAGCGCGTCATTACATAAAGAAACTAGCTAGTGCTTTATTTTCTAGGTCTTCTTAGAATACAATATTTTGGTCAACTTGATCATTTATGACAAAAAGTTTCTTTGAAGTTTCAAACCCAAACTTATTTCTTCACAACAAAATGAAATATCATAAAAAGTAACCAATCTTAACTTAAACACCTTGAAGCCTGATCTTACGTTAACACGGACACGCAGATGATACTTTTCTTGATAAGTTAGTTCTATGTAGAACCTGGATATCGAAATCTCCAAAAGCACACGAATGACCCGTGACAGTCTTCGGCTCAATGGGGACTTCTTTTTCCCGTGAGTTTAGGTGCAGAAAAGCTGTGGTCTTTCATTGTTCGCTGTCAAGTTCATGCTAGGCCAAGTGGTCATGCGGGGTCACTTATCACCGGAAGGAATTGAGATCAATAGTACATGCACAAGTGTCAAGCTGACAGCCATATATCGTCAATACTTCTCAGTTCATGTATGTTAGGCAATGCTGAAAGTGACTAACTACATGTGACTTACTATGTAAAAGTGCTTGACCAGTAACAATGAAGAAGAATCCATGTAATTAAGGGTCTTTCGGGGAGACTGGAGTTTGTACCAACAGGCAGCAAAATTTGAATCATAATCGCTGCCAGTAATTACCATATTTATTAATGTTTAAATTTTAGGAACTTTATAAAATAAAAAAACTATATGTGACTGTGTCGGTAATCCTTGCAACATTGGATCGCAATCAGAATGGTCGACGGAGTCCGGCAACTGAAACCTTGGATTAATTGCCATTGGTTTTGGGCGAATAATACGTTGACTTGTATGTTTCGCAATTCACACTGCCCACGCATTCCATTCATTTTCTTTCCGCTCTTAGGTAAATATGTAACCATGTCTATCCAATTCATACATAGTATAGATCCTGTCCATTGGAGCAACTTTGATGATCTGTCCTGCCTCATACGTACACAACTCTCATCACATTTTGATTTAAAAAATGACTGAAAATATGAACAAAAAAAAAACCTTCTTTTTCTTTTTGTTCTTAAGCTCGAGCACTAATTTATTACAAAGAAGAGCGGGCAAGACGATACGTAATAATAAAAAAGACAGAAATAGTTACAAACGTTAGAACACAGTGTTTAAATAAAAAGTCTAGTGCTACTAAGCTGGATGAGAGACTAGAGTATAATAAGTGTGTATTAAAGCCGAATACTATCAGCTACAATGGCATGTAAAATCTGTATGCATAACTTCTGTTTCTCTGTCTAAATTAATGGATTCTATGTTTCTCTCTCCTCAAGGACGGAGTCATGTTATGGGGACGGGGGGCTATGGCCCCCCCTTTAAAATGTATTTTTTTTTAAATTATATAATTAAAATTTTTAAAATTACAAATATAAGTGGCTACCCTTAAAAATATAAGTGTCCCCTTAGATGTTGACCCCCGGCCCCCTCTTAGAATTGAGTCTAGCTCCGTCCCTGTCTCTCCTTCTCAATGTTTTTCTTCTCACCTCTCCTCACAAAATCGTAGCAACTTATACGCATTCCGTTATCTATTTTTAGTCTACAACATTAGTATCAGAGAAGTCAACCCTGTAAAGAGCAACGATAGCTGCAAGCACCAGAGGCACCAAGTTACGAAGAGTAAAGGAAAGTTTGAAGAGTGTGATGGAGAGGATGTTCTTAGAGTCACAAGATCGAAATGAGAGGATGTTTTCGAAGATTCAAAATAGAACAGAAAAGGTGAAAAAAGAGATGACAGAATTAAGAGCTTTACTCTTGCATAATTTTCATAAAGAGGGAGGAGAGGTCGGAATGATCGAACCCTTACTGCAGAGTAGTCCAGTAAGACAAGAGCGATACAGGAACGTAACACCTAAAAGATGAGCAAGATTGAGTTCCCGCCATTTGATGGTGAAAATCTTAAACTGTGATTATATTGATACGAGCAGTTTTTCTTGTTGGATCATACTTCTGAGAAGATAAAGGTGAGGGTGATAATCTTACACATGGATGAACGAGCTCATGAATGGTATCATTTGTATGTTAGAAATCGTAACAAGACAGAAGTAGTGGAATGGGAGGAGTTCACAAAGGCTTTGAAGCAACAGTTTGATGCAAAAATATTTGATGATCCGATAGGTAATTTTAAGGAATTGAAACAACAGGGAACAATCCTAGATCACCATTCCAATAGGTTGACGCTATCTGAAGAACATTTGGTGAGGTTTTTTGTTAAAGGACTTAAACCAGAGATTGGAGTGACGGTGAAATTACATGAGCCTCATTCCTTGCATCAAGCTTATACGCTAGCTAGGAAACAGGAGGCAATCTTGAGGTCCACGGGGAACATGGCATTTAAACACAAAACAATGATGCAAGGAGCGAATGATAATAACAGTTTCAATTCAAACTCATGTGGTTCACAGTTGACTCATGTCATTCAAAGGTCACCATCTGACAGAATACTACCTACTTCAACCATGACTTACGACCATCATCATCTTTAAGAACTTTTAAATCCCATAAGCATTTCAGTAGCAAGGATTTCGATGTGAAAAGTGCAAAGGGCCTTAGTTTCTAGTGTGACAAAATATAGAATTGGCCATTAATGTAAGAAGAGTTAATTACAGTTTTATGCTATTATTGGAGATGATGATAGCGGAAAAAACTTGCCTGAAGCAGAAGAGGAAGAACTTGAGGGGAATCCAGAAGAAGAAGATAATCTAATGGTTTCTGTGCAGGCCATGTTGGGATTATCGGGGAACATCGAATTTAAGTAGATGAGGGTTGTTGCAGTGCACCAAAGAAGGAAGATACATATATTGATCGACAATGGGAGCACCCATAATTTTGTGGACACTTCGGTCATAAGGAAGGGACGATGTCAGCTTCAAGAGATGGAGCCTATTCTCATTACAGAAGGGGGATGATTGCAACTGAAATGTCATAAGTATTGTAAAGGATTCACGTGGATGATGCAAGAAGTGCAATTAACCATGGACACATTGGTATTAGTATAAGGTGGATGCGATGTCGTATTGGGGGTGCAATGGTTGAGCGGATCAAATGAGGTTTTATGCAACTTTAGGGACCGAACGATGACGTTCAAGTGGGAGGGACGCTTGGTTACGTTAAACGGGAACCCGGAAGGAAGATCTAAGATCACCTCCAGCAAGGAATTCCATAAACATCTACATCAACCAATGGGTGGTCAATTATTCATGATGTAACTATCAACACCGATTGAGTTCAAGCTATAACAAATGAGCATGATATCGGATCAATGGAGCACATTCGATGAGATTAACATTATTCCATCGAAGTATGTGGAAGTTTTTCAGGAGTCATCCAAACTTCCTCTGAACCGCCAATATAATCATCGGATAGTGTTGAAGGAAGGAATTGAGGCCATCAATGTCCAACCGTATAGATACTCAGGGATATATAAAGATATAATCGAATAATCAATTCAGGATCTTATTTGGCAAGGTTTTATTCGACAGGGTTACAGGTCGTAAACGTCGCCAATGGTTTCAGTAAAGAAGAAAGATGATTCATGGAGGATGTGTATGGATTACAGAGAGTTGAACAAACACACGGTGAAAGACAAATTTTTGATACCGTTGATTGATGAACTGTTAGACAAGTTAAACGGGGCTAGTTGGTCCACTAAATTAGATATACGCTCCGGATACCATCAAATCTTAATGCAGCTGCAAGATATGTCAAAAACCGCCTTCAGGACACATAAAGGTCGCTACAAGTTCCTCATCATGCCGTTCGGTCTAACAAATGCTCCTTTAATGTTTCAAAGGCTGATGAATGAGCTATTTAAACCATATCTGTGCCATTTTATTATAGTCTTCTTCAACGATATCTTGATATATAGTCCGCCATTACAACTGCATATTCAACATATTTCAATAGCAATGGAGACACTAAGGAGGAATCAATTATTCTTAAAAGGTAATAAGTGTGTGTTTGGGCCAAAACAAATTAAGTATTTAGGTTATACAATTTCAAAGATGGGGGTTACCACCGATTACCAAAAGGTTGAAATGATTGAAGAGTAGCTGGAACCCAAAAGGATTAAGGTCCTCAGAGGATTCCTAGGAATTACAGGGTATTATCAGAGATTCATTAAAGGATATGGATGATAGCTAATCCATTAACAGAATTATTAAACAAGGAACATATGGCGAGTTGGGAATGGCAGAATGAAAATAGAAGCCTTTTGAGAAATTAAAAAGAGTTATTACTTCAGCAATGGTTTTGACATTGTTTGACTTCTCAAAGACATTTGTAATTGAAACAGATGCAAGTGGACAAGGAATAAGAGCAGTACTGCAGCACAAAGGCCACCCTATAGCATTCCTCAGTAAGTTGTTAGCAAGGAGACACTATGGATTGTTAACCTAAAGAAGGAGTTTCTGACGATAATCAAGGCAATCAAGCATTGGCATCACTACTTGAGCTATAAGTCATTCATTGTGAGGACAAACCATAGGAGTCTCAAATACTTGTTAGAGCAGAGACTGACAACTCCATTCTAACAATCATAGCTTCTAAAATTGCTTGAATACAATTTTGAAGTGCAGTACTAGAGTGGGAAGGAGAATAACGCGGCAAATGCACTTTTAAGAATCACAAGTGCGGAAATAATGATGATGTCAGTAACGTAGTTATATGGTGAAACACTGGATGAGATTAAAAAGAGTTAGGAAGAGGATCGCATGATGCAAGAAATAATTAGTAAATTGAGAAATGGCACACTGAAGTCTAGTGTGTATCAGTGGAAAAATGAACTGTTGAGGTTGAAAAATCGTTTTATGGTAGGTGATAACAAAGCATTGAGGGAACAGATAATCGAAATTAGCCACGATGAGGTGATGGGTGGTCATTCTAGGGTGATGGAGACAACAAAAAAAGATACAAAATATGTTTTTTTGGAAGGGATTGGCAAGAGATGTGCGAAGATATGTCCAAAATTGCATAAATTGTCAAAGAAACAAATATGAAAATTCAGCCTATCTGGGACTGCTGCAACTGATTAAAATTTCAAAGGGAAGCTAGAGGGAGGTCGATGTTGATTTCGTTGAAGGACTATTTTTATATAAACACTACAAGAAAATAAGGAATTAGCGATAAAGTTTTGAGTTTGCCAACGGAATTTACGAAATATTACCATTGACAAATTTCGTCGAGAAATTTTTAACCTATACGTTGTCGTCTTCTTCCGCTTGAATGTTACTAACTATATGTATACGTTGTCGTCTTCTTCGTCGAGAAATTTTTAACCTATACGTTGTTCCTATTCAGTGTTCTTATCCATTGCTCGATTGAGAGCTTCAATACATATAGTAGAGATATAGGGAGATGATGATGCCCTTGACTTTATTAAAGAGTTGAGTCAATTCTTTATTGACCAAAATACTAAAAGATATTGTTATTATATATTGCTATAACCATCTAATGAAAGAAGAGGGAAGTCTAAAATCTGTTAAGATGTTAAAGATGAAGCTCTAAACTAACTAAATCAAAAGCTATAGAATAATATATTTTCAAAGTACAATTTTTGATATATTTCTTCTTATGGAAATTCTTGAAAATTCCTAAGTTAATAAGATGTTGTCCCCAATATTGTGATAGCTAAGGGGTAAACAATTGTCAAAAAAATTAAAGAAGGAATGTTTGATAGCTAAGGGGTAAACAATTGTCAAAACTATTGAAGAAATTATCCAATTGGTATACATATATACATATTAACTTGCCTATTAACTTATCGCTATATTATGTAGACTTTTTGGGTGAAGACAAGCATAGTTGATGTCGTTCATTATAGCAGTCATTCATCTATCCTTCTTTTGACTTTCAATGATAAAGATATCCTCTACGTTTCAACCCAATAGTCAATTCTTTAATATCTACCACCTTTAAATCAATATTGCTCACCATTGCTCCTAACATGTTCGTTTTATATGATTGTTTTAATATATACCGCTTTCTAAACTGTGAACAATTTTTCATCTTAGTTGTGGGCACTCATTTGTTGGCAATATTTTCTATTTAGAAGGAGATTGAAGAGAAGCTGTAGTAGGGAATCAAATGACATTCATTTCCTTTTATTTTTGACAATGTCAACAATGATTTTCCACACATTTTAATCAAATTTATATCAGTTTCTATATTTTTATTCTAGCTATGTCATTATCTTCCTTTATGTACTTCAAGAAGAACCTTCTGCGTGTTGGTTGAGGTAAGTAATTTTGCTAATTACTATGTTTTGTGAACTTAATTTAATTTGGGTATTTGTTTGCGATTTGAACTTCCTATTTAAACTTGCTGCATTTTTAATGTAAATGACCTGCACCAACTAAAACTTATTTGTGGTATGAACTTCGGTTTATCAATAAAATAATATAGGATGAGTTTGACTTATATTATAGTTCTAATTATCTTAATTATGTCAATTCGTTATTTCATTGATGCTCTCTGAAATTATTTGCTTTTATTTACTTTTCATTGCGAATTTTTACACACATCTTTTTAAATTTGTATATGTTAAAATAATTTATTAAAATAAGTATTCATACTTTTATGAATACTTATTATATTTGGCACTAGTACATATTTAATATAAGTTAAATATCAAACTTCTATCATTAATTCTCTTATAACATATATGATTACAAACAAACAAAATCGATCTTCAGTTTAAAAATAATTTTAATCTCAACCCATAAACCTTAACCCGTAACTCGTGATGGAGCTCCCGCAAGGCTTATGGGTGAAAAATATCAGGATCTTAGGAGTCATAACGAGAACTTGTTCTCTTGATTCATAAGTCTTACCTTAGATGCTTTGTAATCTTTGGCGAACATGAATAATACTAACTATGGAATCACTGTTTTAAATTAAAAGTTTTGCATAAATAAGTAATGTTGATAGATCTTGGATGTATAGATGATTAACATCTGATGGCTTCATTAATCCTGAGTTTGTTGAGGGAGTTGAAGCTTTTATTCATGATGCATGTTCTCAACCTACATATATAGATGAGTCAAAGATCAGATGCCCATGTAAAAAGTGCAAACACATCCATTTCCTTCCTATTGATGAAGTTAATGGGCATTTGCTGAGAAAAGGGTTTATCCCCAATTATTTTGAGTGGATACGATATAGGAAACCGTTGATTTGTAGCACCTCAAGGGATAATCAAGCACAATCGTCTGTCAAAATCCTTACATGCAAATGGTTTAAGATGTAGCTGGCTATACCTTTGAGGAAAATATGAAAAATCTTAAAGAATAACCAAACCTACATACAAAACAGTTTTTTGACTTACGAAAGTCAACTGACTAAGAATTATGGCCAAATTGTGAGACAGTGACTCAATTGTTTTCAATTGCTCGAATATTGAATATAAAGTCTGAAGAGCATATTTCAGATCGTAGTTTTGATAAATTTCTTGAATGGTGCGATACACAAGACTGATGTACGACTGCATTATATTTATGTCCAAATATGGAGTCGTTGGCAGCAATATTAGACATCACCTGAGGCAATATCCATCTCAGAGCATAACTCGACCAATAGACGTGGAGGATCGGGAGGAGACAGTCTTCCCATATATACGGGAGGATCAATTGCCCACCACAAGCTTGCAGAGAGACTTGTAAGTATCTAAACTTTACACTTATATTTTAATTATTTTACTTTGTTGTATTTCAATTTAAATTGATGTGTGAATGTTGGAATAAAAATATGTGTATTATGGATAATAATAATGGTATAAATGTCTAATGTCATTTATGGCTGTGTTGAGTTATTTTATTTGTTCAACAGGGGATAAATAGCCTAAAAATAGAGGAAAACCCACCCTGTCAAAATTTTATAAATTCTAGTTCACATATAACATTTTATTCTTATGGAGGAAAAGTCAATAGGCATGAGGCCTACATCTCGTTAGTTGTTTTTGCACACTCACATTAAGAAGCATTATAGTGTGACATTCTTCAACACCTGATGTAAAGAATTAAATGTATATGAAATTTATGCATTAATATTAATTCTTAATAATTACACTTATTAATATAAACATTACCACCTAATAGGACCAAATAAAAGAAAATATTCAACGACAATCTCAGCACGAACAAGTTGTTGATGAGAATACTTAGTCGTATCTTGATGTAATGGGTGGTAAGGACCATCATGGAAAGATCTTCAGGCTAGGTTCATTTACGAACACATGTTATTCGCAATCCTCCACGTCTAGTACAACAGCATCAAGTAGACGATCACAAACCATTGAATTCAAACAACTGCAGACCACAATGGACATATTGATGGACTACATAGCTCGACTGAGACATAAGATAGATGAGTTGAAGGTAAGGGGTAGCACCTTAGAGCACCCGTGGTCACCAGGACATTAGAATTATTGAAGCCATTTGTTTTGAACTACAAAGACTTACTATGTATACTATAATGTTTTTATTATCAATTAAGATAATTTTAACTTTATATCATCAATCAACTTTCTATTTAAACAAATTAAGTATATCAACAAATTAAAATATTATGCACAGATAATTCATAACTGTTGAAAATATGCATTAATCATAAGATCATGTTATAATCCTTTAATGTTGGGATTTTAAAAAAAAATCTTAATTTTCTTTATTGGCGTAAAACAAAAGTTCGTCAGTACAATGCACTATATTTACCAACGGAACACCATAAACCATTGGTAAAATATATGATATTTACCGACAATTACTCTTTGTTCTGTCGATTATATTGCAAACCATCAGGATTTTTTGAACTACGGTTTATCGACAAAATAACCACTACCGTCAAAAAACAATTCCGACAGAATACTCTATTCTGTAGATAAGTTTACCAACGCTTCACAACAAATCCATTGACAAATTTTCTGACAGTTATATCCGTTCATTGGTATATTTACCGACGGATACATAATATATTCGTCGTTAAATTTTCCTACGACCGCTTTAAAGATGTCATTATCCGTCGGTTGATTTCATCGGTAATAAAAATTTTCGATAGAATCCAAGCATTTTCCATCAATAATTACCGTCGCTAACCTACAGTTTTCTTGTAGTGAAAGGAAAATCGGTGATTCTTATAGTTGTTGATCAGTTCACTAAGTACTCTTACTTCATTTCGATAAAACATCCTTATGCTGCTTGTGAAAATGTGAAATTGTTTCTTAATAATGTTAGACCCCATTTTCGGAGCTTAACATCAGAAATCGAATCATGTAGCTTAAACGTGGAGGGAGGCTTGGGAGTTGAAAATTTAGAAGAAAAAAATCCTTCGAAAGCAAAGTTCGCCGCGGCGAACATATGCAAGAAAATTTCCTAAATCCCTCGAGATTTTTATGCCACGGTGAACTATTTAAATTTTGCCACAACGAATCTACAATTGCATTTTCGCCGCGGCGAACTCACCACGCCAGTGAAAAATAAAAAACTTCGGATTAATGGTTCGTCGCGGCAAAAACCCCTGAAGCAAAACCAAAAACCATGATCAACATACTTCACATAATGCAAATTTAAACTTTTTCAACAACTCAACCCCAACATTAGCTCTAATGAATGCAACAATAAATTTCCCAACAACCATCGTCAATTCAAATCTAAAACAAAATGAACTTATACATAAACACATGCAATTTTCAAAATCTGAATACTTTGCAAAAACATGAAAAATAATAGACAACTCCATTCATACATTTCATTAACATTTTAAAGTAGCGTTTTACAAAGCTTAATGGGCATTTCAAGCCACATTACATCATAATCCCAAAAATACATAGTTTGCAAAAAATAGAATTTCTCAAAATGCAACTAAAGCTTTGTTTTACAAAAACTAACTTCAAAAGCGAAAATAAATATAGTTAGAGTGATGCCTTAGCTCTTGACTACTCGATCTCTTGCTTCTCACCTGAAGATGTGACAGAATAGGAGGGGGTGAGCTTAAAGCTCGTGGGTAACAAGTTTATAATAGAGAATTAAGCAAAACCATTGAAAATGTTCATTTATTAAAGAAAATTCTTATTAAATCATGAAATGCATAATTCCCAAATTCACAACCAAGTTGCAAAAACACAAATCATGTATGCATCAACTTATTCACAAAATCATAAACATATAAGCACATCATAATGGTTTAGGTGGATCCAAAACAGAACGTACTACACATTTTCACATAATGGTCCTATGTAGCCGTGAACTTATAAGAGTTCGTGAAGGAGTTCCATGCCTAGCGGGCAGGCGAGAGAAACTTTTTTATCAATGTGCACTTAACTTTACTTAGGGAACCACCACAAACCCACATAATATGTATTTTATGACTTGCAAAATGTATTGTCCAAAAAGGCACTTTTTGGAAACATGATTTTCATAAGCATCATATATTTCAAAACCATTTCCATCTTCATCTCATAA
>JANJEY010000234.1:16073414-16084806 GCA_024703695.1 Erythroxylum cataractarum | reverse complement strand
ATAAAATCCAATGCAGCATAATAAAGTGATTTTATATGCATGGAGACAATTAAAACCTCATGGGTTGATTATTTGATGCATGAGTTGAAACTTGTTGCAATAATGATGGCTTGAAAGTTTGGAGACATTATAAGTAAAAAAAACATTTTGAAATATACAGATCATTTAATTTTAAGGTAAATATTGAGTTGAAAGAATTGAATACGAGACAAACAATAGATAGAGTTATTTGAAGGATTATGATTGTACAAATGAGTACTATACTAGTAAAGCTAGTTTTGTAATCAGATGCATTGATAGAAAATTCAATAGTAATGTATCACAAATTTGGATATTGAGATTATTAAATCTAGTGCAATAAAGAGTGTAGAATGGAGTTGAATTTGGGGAAAAATGAAGTATTGTTAGCTGCCCTGAAAAATTAAGATCAGTTTCACATGAACAAAGCCCAAATTAAGGATCCAGAAATTCTGAATCTTACTAAGAAATTGGAAATGAATACGAATTTTGAGTTCGAATAGGAAGAATGATACTTTGTGATTGAAATACGAGGTATGTGTACCGATAATGATGATTGAGCAAAGAGATTGTTAGAGAAGAATAAATAACAACCTATGATATACATCCTAGTAGGAATACGTCGAGATAGCATTTGATGGATAAGGAGGTAGAAGCAAATGACCACACTTGTGAATTGCCAACGGTCTTGATTATTGTAGATATGCTTAAAGCTTATATTTTTGGAGTTCATAGGAATATGAGATCAATGTATAGCTTTGATTAACTTTAAGCGTAATAATCATTATCGCAATGATGTCATTAGCATATTATATGGGGCATTATATGACAAAAGGAGTCGTTTTCCCTTACATTTAAAAAGAATAATACCTAAAATGGATGAAGGTCAGGATTGATTTAAAGGATATTCTTGATGAGTAAAATGATTCTGTAATAGAAATTAAGTGATTAGAAAAAGAGATAAAGGAGTTGTTGGATCAATACTAAAGCTATGGGGTAAAGTGGGATGAACATAAGAGTTAAGTGTATTAACACTACAATGATGTGAATTATTAAGTGAAGATAAATTGTCTCTGAGAGTATCACCTTGTCAAAGTGTGCTTAGGTTAGGAAAAAGGATTAGCTAAGCTCGATATGAATTGGTCTGTACGAAGTTATTATGAGTTAGTGCTACTGATGAAAGATGTCTTAGATTAGTAATGTGATATAGGTCAGTATTTTAAGAAATATTGATACGATATGATATTGGTCATATCAACACAAGAAATGGAAAAATTGTGAGTAATTTGAAACATAATGAGGAACATTATGTTCCTTATTTAATGAAACAGAACACATAACCCAAAATCAACATACCTTATATTGGTCATATCAACCTGAAGCAAGGAGTCGGTCATACCAATACGATATGATATTGGTCATATCAACCTGAAGCAGAACACATAACCCAAAATCAACATACCTTATTTAATGAAACTTAAATTTTTTCAACTACTTAACCCCAACATTAACTCTACTAAATGCAATCATAAATTTCTCGACAACCATCCTCAATTTAAACCCAAAACAAGATAAACTTATACATAAACACATGCAATTTCCAAAATCTGAATACAAATTTCATTAATAACAAAAGTAAGAGTTTTACAAAGCTTTAATGGCATTTCAAGCCATAATACATCAGTTGAGTTTTGAGAACCAAAAGTACGAAATAAATTTGAACTAGCAAAACTTGAAATGCGGCTAAAGCCTTGAATTCTAAAAAAAAATTTAGCTTAAAAACACAAAAGCATGTCAATTCGGAGTGATGTCGTAACTCTTGACCGACTCGATCTCTTGCTCATCACCTAAATAGGGGAAGGAGAATAGGGGTGATTTTAAAGCTCATGGGTAACAAATTTATAATCGAGAAACAAGCAAAAACAATTTTCAAATCTCATTACCATTATACATTTTAGAAACCAAAGTAATTTCACATGTAAATATCATCAAACACTTATTCCTCAAAATTCTAAATTTATCAAACAATTCATGAGAAGTATTAAATCATGTATGCATCAAACTTGTCAATATATTATAAACACATAAACACATTAGAATGGTTTGGGT
Source organism: Erythroxylum cataractarum (assembly GCA_024703695.1). Classification (NCBI taxonomy): domain Eukaryota; kingdom Viridiplantae; phylum Streptophyta; class Magnoliopsida; order Malpighiales; family Erythroxylaceae; genus Erythroxylum; species Erythroxylum cataractarum. The sequence continues at coordinate 16,082,679 of JANJEY010000234.1, read as the reverse complement.
AGATCCATAAACATGAAGCATTACACATTTCTACATAATGGTCCTGTGTAGTCGTAAACTTGAGGGAGTCTATGAGGAGCTTCATGCCACTAGCGGGCAGGTGGGAGAAGCCTTAACCTGGTCAACGTGCACATGACATTCTTGAGGGACTACCACAAATGCACATAACACATATTTCATAACTTGTAAACTTGTTCCCCAAAATGGCACTTTTCCTTTTTGAAAACTTGCTTTTCAAATACTTGATATATTTTGGAAATCATTTCTGAAATCATGATTTTGTAAGCATGTATCCTTTCAAAGAGAAATCCTTTTCAAAATATTTTCATCAATCATCAACACAATTCATGTAGCAAACATATAACAATTTCACAATACAATTAAGAAGAAAATAAATGCAACATCTATGATGCAGTTGAAATCATTTAGCTTCCTTGATTCAAAGAAAACAATGAGTGGTTATTTACTCTATTATAAAAATGTACCGACCTTGAATTCCTTGCTTATAAACTTGCTTAGGAATGTCTTTCCTCTTCCTCCTCTTGCCTCTCTTGCCCCACTTGATTTCCTTAAACAATAAACAAAATTCCATTCAATTTGGTTTAGAAATCGGAAAGTCATACCTCAACAATTTAGACTATTTCTAATGTTGAAACAAAAACTATGCTCGACTTCCATCCAAAAACTGGGATTCTTAGAGATTGAATTTAGACTTTATTCCTTCATATAATTTGTAGTCACCAAATCAAAAATCATCTCATTTGGACATCTACATAAAAAGTTATGCCCAAAATACCAAAACATGTCTGTGTAGTCAAAAGTTCGCCCCAGCGAACTTGTCCAGAAACTCACTCCGAAGACATATTTTGCTACATTTTTCACCTTTTCACTTCCCCCTTTCATATATAACCCATGTTAACACTAACCCATCTTTTCTAGTTCATTTTCAACTTCATTTCCAACCCAAAATCATTCACAAACCAATTCATAATCTACTCTTGATCATTAACCAAACAATAAAACATTAACATAAACCATTCATCCATAACTTCCTACACATATTCACTTTATTTTCACTTCTAACTAACCCTAACTATGCTTTATCCAACAATCAAGAAAGGTTAATGCTTATACTTACCTGTTTTAGCTTCAAATTCTTCAAAAATCTTCAAACCCTAGCTTTTCTTTTCTTTTTCTCCTTTCTCCTCTTCTCTCTCACGACACTCTCTTCTTCAATTTAAACAAAACAACACTTCTTCTTCTTTTTATACCCTTAATGATCATAAAATGTCCATTTTGCCCTTCCATGTAATGGCTTAGCCTTCTAACCTTAAGTGATCTTTCAATTTTGCCCTTATTTATTCTTACTTCTTCAATTTAACTTACACGATACTATACTCTAACTTAATCTTAATTTCTCCATTTAATACTTCTAATTCTATCAATCTAAGGAATAAATCCTCCAATCATTAACATGCTAATTAAACTTCAAACAAAATAATTTATCTAGCAAGACCACAAAATTTAATCAATTCATGCTTAATAAAATAAAAAAAAATTGGGGCCCAGCAAATAACGTGTTTAAATTACATGGGATGCTAGAATCAATTATCAGCAATAGAGACCTGATTTTCATGAGTAAATTCTAGCAGGAGCTACTTAGATTACAGGGAGTGCAACTCAAATATTCCACTGCCTACCATCCTCAGACCGATAGTCTATCGGAAGCAGTGAACAAAATTTTGGAGACTTATCTGAGATGCTTCTGCAGTGAAACTCCTCAACGGTGGACTGAGTGGTTAGCGCTAACAGGTGGTGGTATAATATCATATATCATCCATCTATCGATTCCATACCTTTTGAGGTGTTATACGACTATCCTCCACCAGTGTACACGTCGTATATAACGGGGGACTTGAAGGTGCTAGAAGTGGATCGAGTTCTTAAGGACAAAGAAGCAATGATCAACGTAACAAGGTTCCATTTACAGAGAGCTCAAAACATGACACAATATGCAGACGCCAAGCATTCGAAGTGCGAATTTGAAGTTAGGTAAATGGTGTTACTCAAGCTTCAATCATATAGGCAATACATTCTACAGAGGAGGAACAATCAAAAGTTGTCTCCCCTGTATTACGAGTCTTACAAAGTTATGCCGAAAATGGGAAAGATGGCGTATAAGCTCGAGCTACCAGCAACCTCCTTGATACACCCCGTGTTTCATGTGTCACAACTGAAGAGAGCTCAATTGAATAGGAGTAGAGTCTCATCACCTTTGCCAGAATTTATCACCCCTGTGGAGTGAATTCCCGTGGTGGTACTAGACAGACACATTGCCAAAAAAAATAACAGGGTAGTAACTCAACTGTTAGTGCAATGGTCAGATGGAGGAAATGTTGACGTGACTTGGGAATATGTCTCTGATCTCCAGAAATGCTATTCAGAAATCAACTTGGTGGACAAACATGTTAAGAAGAGAGGAATTGTTACAGAGAAGAGCGAGGAAGACGATACGTAATAATAAAAAAGACGGAAATAGTTACAGACATTAGAAGAAAGACAAAACGCAACGTTTAAATAAAAGGTCCAGTGTTATTAAGTTGGACGAGAGACTAGAGTATAATAGGAGTGTATTAAAGCCGAATACTAACACTTACAACGGCATGAAAAATTTGTATGCATAATTTATGTTTCTCTTTCTAAATCAATGGATTCTCTATTTCTCTCTCCCTATCGATGTTTTTCCTCTCACCTCTTCTGACAAAATCGTAAAAACTTATACGCATTCCGTTATCTATGTTTAGTCTACTACATAATTTTAATTACCTCTATTAATAAGATTAGGTTTATTATATAAAATATTGCATTTATACAGTTTGCCCGCACTCAAGGATAGCCGGTGACATGAAAGTATTCCTACTACATATTTTGATGTATCTTTAGCGGTAGTAGTGGTGGTGGCTCCAGTTCAGACCGCTTGTTTTGCTTCAGTTTACATACAGTGTTCAATGTTTCCTTGTATGCTAATAGCTATGACAGGGAAAACCAGTCAATTCCATATTGTTTCTTCTATGGAAAATCCTCCCTACTTTTCCGCTAGTTAATATGTATCATCAAAACATAACCCCTTTATTCTGATAATGTTTCGACATCAATTTCTCTATGGCCAAACCCACCTTCACTCCTCGGGAATATTTTGGGTCTCTTGTCGTCTCTGACACTTTATTTTCATCCTAATAAGCCACTGAATCCATAAGGGGAAAAGGTGATTGGACTACTCACCGTACTGCGCTGGTCAGGTTCAAAGTGTAACATCAATAAGCGATCACTCTTTACAATGGTCGACTGTGTATTCCAAACCATTGTGACAGGCATAAAAGTCACAACCACATAGGTATATTCAAGCTCAGCTCGACAGAAAGGACATGCTTAGCTATACAGGCATACAGAACTTGCCGTAAATTTTTCTTTTTGGTGTATAAAAGATCCCAAACTGATACCAAACTACGATACTTTAAAGCCCTTCATGTACCTGAAATTATGTTAGTATGGAGTTCTACTTTTTAAGTCCACATAAGTAGTCTCTGGTAACCATAATATTGAATGGCAGATTTTAGTGAAAATTGTAAAGTTGTTTATGATCCTCAGATTGGGTTTTTTTTTCTTTTAATGTAAAAGAAATTGATCATATAACCCTAAATAGTTTTCTACAAACAATTGACCGTTAATTGTGTCTCGATTGCAAAAATACAAAAATATTGATGATTTATATGTGTATGGTCTTTAAAACTATTTTGATATGCTTGAAATTAGTATTTAAACATTAATCTATTAGTAAGATACTATTGTTAGTTGTTTTGGTTCGCAAGTTTGAGCTTTTTTTTTTAATTCTAGGAAATCCTATAGGTGGATTAAGCAGGCACACCTCTCTGAGGGTCCAATTGGCGCACCACTCTACAGACGAGTCAAGCAAGCGCACCTCATCATTAAGAGTCCAACTAGTTCTCCATCTACAGGTAAAATTCCGGCTACTCCAAGCTCTTACAAAAGGGGCTACTATGGAATCGAACTTGAGACCTAACTAAAGTCAAGCCCCGCTCTCATCTCTTGAGGGTCAAGTTTGAGCCATTTGCTACTTATTGAGTCGTGATTTACGAATTTTCTAAGCCTTGATCTCCATCCAAAAGGAAACAAGCATAGATTAAAAACGAATGCGAATGCCAAAGCATAATAAATTTTCATGTGTTCCAACGCTGTAACTGTATAGGTGCATGCTTGCGTGTGAACAATGACCACACATGACTTCAAGAAATGCCATCACTATCAAGGTTTCATACTCATCTGTCGTGGAAAGCAATGTATTAACCAAAATTTACTGTTGAAAATGATGATTATGCGTGCATGAACAACAGATTTAATTTCCTAAAAATTAATTTCTCCCTGTGTTGTGGAAACCACGTACGTTATCGGGACACCATGGCAGACTTTCACCTTTTCTTTCCTCAAAGCTCCCATGCATCTTTTTCACAGCTTAGAAATTTTGAACTCTGTTAAAAATTCCCTTTGGTGATCATCGTTCACTCCTTGCCGGCCGGCCAAGTGAAGTCGTATTTCTAGTTTAATTAATCATGTGATGTGTGTGGGAAATTGGAAGAATAAATTGTTAGGACACAAAGGTCCACCATAGTCATGCCTGTTAAAATGTTCGATGTAATTAGTGTGAGTACCAGAATTTTAAAAAGATTCGTTCGTAGTAGGGCTGGTACTTGCATCATACGGGTTTTGGGGACCATTCAAAGCGTGTTCTACACTTCCACTTTTCGTTAGGGGCCATAATATTTGGATTTGACGTTTAAAATACAACTGAATATCCTTCACCACAACTTCCATTTTTATTTAAAGAAAAACGAAGTCCAAGTTATTCCAAGATAAGATAACTAATTCAATTCTAGATTTAAAATTCTAATACCCTTTAATTTATAGGGTCAGAAATAAAAATCAATTGCATAGGACAATTGATTAAGGATGAGAATGAGTGTGTGGCTAAGAGGACATTAGGATTGAATAGATTCAGGGAGTTAGAGATCAGGTCATTGCAGTATGCTTTTGCTTGGTGGACATGCCTTGCCTCTCAAATTGCTATCAACAAACAATTGCTAAATCAGTAGGGGGTAAAGACCTCAGCTAAAACCAAAATGAAAATGACTATGCAGACCATGATGGTTCTATTTTAGGGGCAATGCGCTTTTTTTTTTTTAAAACCAAAAAGTACGTAGGAGACAGAGTCCAACTTATTGCTGTAAAACCATGGGAAGAGAAAATTAGTATTATAAGAGAAGTGAATATAAGATCAAACGAAAATGGACAGTGACCTTGAAAGCGATGATCATTAAATGTGATTATGACAAAGTATTTATCTTCTCATCAAGCATTGCCTTTTTCATTTCTGCCGCAGCACTCCACGACTCTTGCTTGCAGCATTTTTAGACAGTGTTATAAGTGTCTAACTCATTCCTAAAAGTTAGCTCAAGAGTAAGAGGTTTGCACATTATTATAAATTGTTGAATGTTTTTATATTTGTCCGATGTGGGATTCCTAACACACCCCCCTCTGTCCAGAGCAGAACTGGACATCTGATGGATATATTGAGCAAAGGGACATAATCGGGCAACGCTCCAAACTATCGAGACAAACTGACTTGGCTCTAATACTATGTTAGAAGTGTCTTACTCACCCCTAAAAGTTAGCTCAAGAATAGGAAGTTTGGACATCATTATAAATTGTTAAATACTTTTATACTTGTCCGATGTGGGATTTCTGACAAACAGTTTGGATGATTTAATTCACTATTCTCGTCTTCTTATCCTATTATTACAAGTACTTTGTACAATATGTACTTGGTTAAGTAATGCTATATAGCTTTTTTGACTTGCGCCATCAATAATGTTTAAACCTGTTGGTTCTATCTTATCTTTTGATTTTTTTAATTTTAAGTTTTAAGTTTTAAGTTTTAAGATTTTTTCACTTTTCACAAATTATGCAAATCATAAAAACTGGTTTTTTTTTATATACCTTAATCTAAATATTTATTATTTAATATTAATTATTAATAATAATATTTTTGAATTTTATAATTACTTTAAATTTTACTTTGTGGAAAATAAAAATATTTTCAATTTAATAATTATACATTAAGTTTAAAATATCTTTAAATGCACAAATTCCAAATTAAATTAGTTTTAACAATTACAATATATTAAAAATAATGATTTTTAATAAAAATTAGGAAATCTTTTACTGTAGTTATTAATAAATATTATATAAAAATTAAAAATATTCACTCAATTAATTTATCTTTAAATTTATATAATATTTAAGTATTATTAATAATAAAAATATAATTACATTGATATTAATAATTAAAAATGAAGAACAAGAAAAATAAAAGTGAAGTCAAATAACTCTGTAATTTGTTCCTAGTATTTTTATCTGTACGTATTTAAAAAAGTTTAAGAAGAATTTTGTCACATTTTAGATTAAAACATTTATGCTCACACTCATAAACACGCATATAAATAGAAGATTTCATTACAAGTTACAAAAATAACCCGGGGAGATAGAGGTACCCTCTTTACATACGAGTATATATCCCTAACTTTTCAAAAGGCAAATATCCAGGCAAGTTGAGATACTAAAAAGGTTTGAGAACTCTAGGGTGCAGGTGAGTTGGTAAAGAGTTCTTTTAGGTTAAGTGAGGTCGTGAGTACAAACTACCTTTATGTATGCAGTCGTTTAAAATTTGAAACCAGAACTTTACCTCCCACAAGGGACCTACCCAATTCAAACAGGAATTAATCTGAGTGTAAATGACTTAAAGGTGTTTTCTCATAATTAAGACATGAGGAATTAAAAATTGTCCAACTAATCTTCCATGCAGTAAAACTCCCTTCATTGGATTCGTATGTTTAACTTTTATTTGACTTGAGTTTCTCAAAATGTATTGTCTTTTCCTTGGTTAGAAAGATAGTAAGATCCAGGACTTGATTATTTTTCCACGACTATGATTGGTGAGGCTTGATGTTGCGTTACAACCGACTGAAAACAATGCGAAAGAAACTTCATATAAGCAGCCTAAACCAAGATTGGAATTTAGTAAGATGATCCACTAATCTTCGAAAGGCGCAGGGCCTTAAACTTCCTATAATTACCAACACCATTTCAAGTCATGAATCAATCAATTAGAAGCCGCGAAATGAGTGGTGCAGAAACCATGTTTTCCTTCTTGCTCAAATTATGCGGATACGATGGTTTTGTCCAACGCAATATGATTTGGAGTTGTCAGCACTTTTCCATGGGTCAGGCGGCCGTCACGTTCACCACCCTGCCTCCAGACAAATTCGTAAAACTGGGGCTCCGTCGCGAGTACGCATATGGTACGGGATAAACAATACTTGGAGGTACCTGCACTGTACGGTAGAGATCATAGCATGGAATGAGTTATTAGGTTTTTCTAAATCAATCATTAATTTTTAAAAAATTGTATCAGAAAGTAACTATTCTTTAGGTTTAATAACTAAGGATATGAAATGAACTCTTAGTCCAGAAAGATTAATTCAATCTATAAATGTTTAAGCTTTTAAACCGACTATATGAGGGATAAGGAGTAGAATCGCAATGCTGTGCTAAAACTCCATCGTCTGTCAGATTGATTAAGCTATATGGCTTGCATAATCTTAACATGAAGCTGGGAACATATCATGACCTCATGACTAACAAAGAAAAGACTTGATTACAGAAAAACGAAAATACAGTTGACAATAGCAACCACTAGTTTTTATTAACATTTTTCTTAAATTAATGTACAGCTTAATAATAATTTGTAACCAAATTAAATTGACATGAAAATGAAGTTGTAATGTAGCATCGTCACATAACGTACATGTGGTCCAAAATCAAGCCAAAAGCCATCACGTACGGTGTCAGGTTCGGTGCTCATCTTGCACTGTAAGCAATAATAATGAGTGGATGGGACTAATCTTAGGAGGCTTATATTAATTGTGGAAATAATGCAAAGGCATTAATCAAATCTATGACTATTTTGTAGGGAAATTATTGACCTAAGTTATGTGCAATTAATGTTGCATATATATGTTGGTTTGTAAAATAAAAGGCTGACTGGCTGAGCGACTATTCCAACTCAGATAACTTTTGGTAGATATCATATGTATTAACTAAACTGGTGTTTTGTGAATCTGTCGATAAGGGTAGCAGAAGTAATTATTGGACACTGGACGAAGATTCTTAAGCATCAATTTATAAAACAACTGGACTTAGATTATTCCTAAATGAACCAAACACGACATCAAGCATCTTCATGCAACTTTGATGTGGCCTCCTTAATTAATCGCAAATACCAGAATGGGAGGCTAAGTCATGTAACAGAATGGGAGGCTAGGGCACTTTTCAGCACAGCTGGCATGCGAAATCACGTTTGCCTGTACATTAGATAAGTAGATAACTACATCTGACGTGTTAACCAATTGCATTTAAACGGACGGTTGACATGGTGACCCAGTCGCACTTTCCGGTAGTTTCATTTCGAAATGATAGGTGTACTATTATTCCACATAATATGCCGCTGCCAAAAACCTAAACTATCACATAGTAGCTTTCAGCCTTTCAGTGTTTTTGGGTCTCATTATTTTGGATCAATTACATAAAATTTTCTCTTTTTTTTTGTAATTGCACTAAATAAATATGTATTATTAGAATTTAGCTTTAAATATTCATCATATTATTATAACTATCATTTTATAAATATAATTATTATACATTGGTTTGGGGTGAGCCCGCACCATTGGGTTTTGTCCCCTTTGGTCACATCGGGTTCTAGATTTGGCCCCTCCCTTGTGCTCGTGGGGAGTCGAACCTGTGACCTCAGGGTTTTGTTGGGTGCATAACCCACGCCTCATACCACTGGACTACGTAGCCCAGTGGTATGAGGCATGGGTCATGCATCCAACAAAACTCTGAGGTCACAGGTTCGACTCCCCACGAGCACGAGGGAGAGGCCAAATCTAGAACCCGACATGACCAAAGGGGACAAAACCCAATGGTGCGGGCTCACCCCAAACCAAAAAGGAGCCTTTTTGGTTTGGGCCGGGAGCTTCACCGGTCAGGTATTGTCTCGTTTGGTCACACCCACATCCCGTAGGGGGGCGCTGCGCATCCCGTGGGGGCAGCGGGAGTCGAACCTGTGACCTCA
>JANJEY010000234.1:16046625-16073314 GCA_024703695.1 Erythroxylum cataractarum | reverse complement strand
GCATCAAAACCCTGAGGTCACAGGTTCGACTCCCGCTGCCCCCACGGGATGCGCAGCCCCCCCTAAGGGATGTGGGTGTGACCAAACGGGACAATACCTGACCGGTGAAGCTCCCGGCCCAAACCATACATAAATACTAGTTTTAAATCCTAGTTAATCCAATTGCAATATAATTAAATTATAATGAATAATATTAGGACAGTGACTTATTTATCAAACCACAGTGATTGTTTTGGACACTTTAGGAGTAGTTTTCAAGATTATTAAATTTATTCTTTTTTTAGGTGGACATCATATCATATAAACTCAACTTGGTTAATGTAGAATCCTAATGGGCTCGAATGGAAATGCTTAAAGTATTGGATTGGTGATGAAGCCAGTTAATGCTTAAGCGACAGCCATGACCACCCAACTCCACGTCTGGGCCTTGTCAACCAGAGCCCCAAATGAACACCCTGAGAACAGCTTTGTTTTCTTCTGTTATTTTAACATTCTTCCAAACAAGCAGTAATTGGATGGTCTTTTCCCACCCAAAAACGAAGAGTAGAACGCGTGTTGGATCCGACCCCAAGCAAATGATGGGCTTGTGCTGCTTCAATGGCTTTTCTTTTCAAGATGTGAATGTTAAGGTCATGCCCTTGGCATGAAATTCTGTGTCCCTATTTTTGTGTATTAATTCTGTCATATTTGATCCAAGTCATTTATTTGTGTGAATAAATAGCTTGGATCAAAGAAGACAGTGTTGGTACACAAAAATAGGACCCCATGCCTTTTAAAGGAGATATGAGTACGCATTTTACTATCCCAATGCAATCAATTGAATTTGACCAAGGTTGATTTATTCAGTGTATTAAGTGCCCGATTGTATCAAAGTATTCAATTTTTAATGTCAAATAAAAATAAGAATTAAAGACATTTTTACATATAAACACATACAATCACTTTGCTCGTTTAATCACTGAAGAAGCCACTCATCATCCTTGTTTCAATCATACAGCATTCAATTTTGGCAACTTCGACTTCATATTTTCTTGTTACGGTTGTCCTTTTATACGGACGATTAAACTCATCTACATAGTTCAAACTCAAGGGGATCAATTTCAGGTTAGAAATTAACATAGGAATGCACGTAGATTTAACATTATGACTTTGTTCATAAGCTCCTACGCACTGCAGAAGTGTAAAATAAACTAACAATATTAATGTTAAATAGTTGGAACTCGACTACCATGAGTGAAGTTATAACTAGCTTGTAAGAAGAGTTTCACAATTGTTGTCCCATACAAAATTAGCTGTATTCATCGAAGAAACTATAAATAGAGAACAAGAATAGAGAATGTTTTCTGTTTTCTGTTTTCTGTTTTTTTTTTTTAACGTGTATCATCAAATGTATAAGAGAGTATTTATGTATAAGGAATCAAACTAAATAAGGAAGAGCCCCCTAATTTTATATATAATTAATTGACTAAAAAGAATAACATATAAGTCTAGTAAATTATGCTACCTACTGCCAATTAGTTTTGGAATAGAATCTCACTTAAGTTTGTGTGTAGTCTAGCTTTCCTTTTTGTATGAGCCCGTAATTCATTACAAATTAAACATAGTATCATAGCTAACAAAAATCTTGAACTACTATTTGCCTTGGAAGGGAGCCTATCATTTAAGCAACTACAGAAGGATTTGAAGTCTGCATAGAACAAGTGATCCAACAGTATTATTTGCCCCAAAAGGGGACCTATTTGAATTCAATCAAAAGTCCAACCTTGACGAGGATTGTTTACGTACCTCTTCAGATTATCCAAGTAAAAAAGGACTCACATGTGAAGAGTACTGTCGAGAATAATCACAAGTGAGTGTCCTATAATAAAGAAAGAAGGGAAAGAAGACCAACATATAAGCTGAGAGGACTACTTTATTTACTGTCAATTGCTTTTAGGATAAAACTTTACTAGAATTTGTGTCTAATCTAACTTCTCTCCTCGTATCGACTCGTTGGTCTATTGCAATTTTAACCAAAAAAAAAAAAGCTCAAGATACTAGTGTCTTTCATCTGGAACTGCTGAAGAAGAAAGGACCTAAGAACATAGATATCATCATCAGTTATTATCTTTATCAGTGAAGAAACCAACTAGAAGGTTTGTGCATTTCAAAGCTACTGCTTTTAGCATTGTCATCTTCCGAGTATGCAGGAGGAATGTAGCATAACTTATCTTGAGGAGAGTCATCACCTAGTACCAGGTTGTATTCCCAGTAGGAGCAAGAGGAGGCTGGTCTTAGTTAGGGACAAGGTTTTTCTCGCTAGTGGTAAGCCAGGAATTTGGGCTTCCAAGGGTGTTGATAAAAGGTTTGCTTAGTAGTGGAAAAATGACAGAGGATGACAGTTGAGGAGGAGCCTCTTCCTCGATGTGATTCTCTGAACTATTAGTCAACATACTAAGAGATGGAGTGAGAAAATACAAATGAGAGTGTTATTAAAAACAGTAAAAATGCATTAAGGTTAAGAAGAGAACTAAAGCAACAGAGTACATAAATAAGTGAAATCAAAGGACAAAAAAAAACAGACAAAGAAAGAGTAGATCTAAAAGAGAGGACGGAGATTGATCAGGACATGAGAAACCTAAATTCTAAAGAGAAGTTGCAGCTACATCTCACTTAAATAAATTCAACAAGGAAAATAAGTGTTCATTAAACAAAATAATGGGTCAACTTTAAAATTTTAAAATTAACAATTTAATTTTACATTACGTTCCTAATTTTGAAAAAAGAAATTATTTTTATAAATATATATGAATGAAATACTTTTATTATTCATAAGTGTTTGTTTGATTTTAGTTATTTATTTTAATATAATCATTCTATTTAAATTTTATTATATATCCTCTTATTTTATAAATATTATCCTAATATAATACTCTTATTTAAATTTTATCATATATCCTCTTATTATATAACCTTATTTTTAAAATATATATTTAAATATAATCCTCCTATTTAAATTTTATATATCCTCATATTTTTTGATACAATTTTAAATTTGTGAGGATATATTCAAAAAAATTGAGTTTGGAGACGCCTTTTTAGTAATGGATAAAAGATGACATTGCAATTTTATTTATTTTTAAAATATTTTTATTAATACAAAATTATTTTAAAATACCTTATAATTGCATAATATTTTTTAAAGGATTTTATACTAATTTTAGGTAGAATTATTTTAATGTCTATTATTATGTGATTTACTTTTAAACATCTAATAAAGCCTATATAATTATAATAAATTAATTTTGTTTTGAAAAAACTTTAATAAAACATACATTTTTAGTGTTTTTCATACTAAAAGGTATTTCATTTCATTATTTTTAAACAATAAGAGTGTTTTTAAAATGAGTATAGAGGGAAATTTTGGATATTTTTACCCTAATTAATATTGACTTGAACTATTAATTAATCTTAAATAGTTAATAAATTTTGGTGAAATGGTTTTAGTAAATTAAAAAAGAAAACGAGTATTGTTGTATTAAAATATTAAAGTCTCTTAAGTCGGTTGTGTATGTGTAAAGCAAATTTAAATAAAACTACGGTGCTTGTAAATTTTAAAATAGGTAATAGGAAAAAAAATTATTACAGTTAACCGTGGATGATGGTGGTAAATCTTAGCATTGATGGCATCTCGAAGGGGAACCTCGGATTGACAATTGCTGGTGGACTGATTTAGGATGCGAGTGGCCGTTGACTTTGTTGGATTTGATGCAAATTTGGGTTTCTATTCCTCTTGATAGGTGGAATTATGGGCTATCCATCATGGTTTGCATCTTGCGTGATTTTCTGGTTAATGAAACTGACTATTGATTCTGCCCTGGTTATTTTCAGTTTCACTAGTGACCAACATTTGGTAGTTAATATGTTGATTTTGGCTATACAAGAGTTGTTGTCCAGACATTGGGTGGTACGTGTAAGTCATGTCTTTCAGGAAGATAATCGTTGTGCGAATTAGCTCGCCAATTATAGCATTTGTCTGCTTGTTGAAGTACGTTGGTTTAGTGATATTATTTAGGAGATATCTTCGCTTCTATTTCTATTTGCTGATGTAGTTGGGATTGTTTTATCCCGTATCATTGTCTTTTTTTTTTTTTCCTGGGCTCACGCCCCGTTTCTCCAACCAAAAAAAAAACCTTGGATGATAGCGATACCCATCTTTAGTCAGTTAATTCTAAGTAGTTCACAAACGAAAATTGCAAGTTTCTTCGATTGATTAAGATGACTGAGGTGACAATACAGGACAAAATCCGATGAAGTTGACATAATTAGGATAAAGACATCATCACTATGCACCCAATGGACCATTTTAATGAAAGGAGAACACTTGACCAAAGTGAATAATCATAGTCGTCACATGGAGACTATCTTCACGGATTGATCTCACTCATTCCCCACTCTCATCTCATGTGACTCAGAAAAAGTCTCTAAAGTGTGAAAATGAGTTTTTTATATGCAGTCGGGTTGGTCGTATTGGGTTGGTCGTGTTGGGTGGGTCAAAATTATGAGGTTATAGGTTCGATTCTTCACGAAGGGGAGGCTAAATCTAAAATTCGAAGTGATCAAAGGGGACAAAACTTCAATGATACGAGTCTACCCAAACCAATATGAAACATTTTTAAATTCTATAAACGTAAGGGATTTAAAATTCTAATGTATCATACAATTTGACAAAAAGCCAACATTGGATCATGGCGAATCTTTATATAGATTCTAATAATTAGGACCATTTGCGAGTAAACGTGATCATCCATAGGCGTCGTTGGTAAAGGTCTGCAATTAAACCACTGTCGTTTAATTGATCCTAAAACGATAGACACATATCAGTGCGGAGAATAACATGATCTTTTGTCTAATTTTATGCTGTTTTATTCTATCTTATAAATTTCAGTCATTTATTTATGCAAGACTTGCGTTTATTTATGTGAGACCCACGCGAGACTCACATAAATAAATAGTTGAGATTCATTGGACACAATAAAATACTATAAAATTAGACAGGAGATCTAAACTTGTGTGGAGAAGCCGCCTGCAAATATAGATAATATTTGGATTAATATATAATTACCAGAATCGGTAAGCAAAATAAAAGAAAGATGAGAATGGTCACGTTTTAAAGGAAAATTTCATGATGTCGGGCTCATTATTACCTTTGGTCCAAAAACAGACAAATATATTCCATTAACCTTGCATACTGGAAGGCTAAAGATGGCCGTTCTCAGCCACCAAGTCTCTGCAAATTATTTCAATGCTTGTCCGCTAGGAGATATATATTTGGACACATGGAGCTGAATAAGAAGCAAAGCAATTAGTTTAGCATCTCGTGAACTATGAGGGCAACCAATCCTAAGGGCATCACGCTTTGTCTTATTCCAGTTAGATGTATTTTGTTCGCAAACCAACAGTTCTCTCTAGTCTTTTCATTTCACGGGTTGCTTATTCTCCTCTCCAATGCGTTACCATTTCAGGCCAAACAATTCATCCTCTCCCATCTGCATCAATCCTCACATTATGTTCACAATTAAATGGTTGAGAATGAGTGGCTCCTATACCGTCTCCAGGTTCTCACATGCACACCAAGCTCGCTAGGCACTGCGCTAGTGATGAGTTAATCAAGTGTAGACGGTAGAAGATAATGCACCTACTCCTTTTCCTAAGGCTAAGGATATAGAATTTGTTTCGAATTCTTTGGGAGAAAAAGAAATTAAAAATGGATGCAGAAAGTAGAAGATAATGGCCCCACCCCCACTATTATTAGGCGTTCGGTGGTTTGCCCTCAAGGGTCAAAAGTTGGTGAAAGAAAAGAAAAAAAAGAAAACCATAGGATGTGACTTTATAACCAATTAACTGACTTTCTCTAGGTTATTCAATAATCATCATTAGGGTCTAAAGTATTCGCAAATAACGGATGCTCACATGTGGTTGTTTGCTCTATGCTAAACAAAACATCAGTATTGTATACAATGCAATTGAAGACACGATAATCATGCTTAGCCTAGCTAGCATACTACCCCACTCCAACTCTTGCCTACATCATTAAAGTAAGTTGTCCCAAGTAATTTCATTGAATTAACTTTAACACACAACAGTTAATTATTGTTTTTTATTAATTCAAAGTAAGGAAGCAAGATTAATTAATTTTATTATACTAATTAAAATAGAGGAAATCAACAATTTTAAAGAACAAACCTCTCCCTTTAAAAAAAGTTGACGGTTTAAGTAACACTACTTAATTGAACTCAAATGTCATGATTAATTGCACTAAATGTACTCAAGTAGTAATTCATGTTATATTTATGTAGTGTCATGACTATCTTTTATTAATGTAATTGTCTGGCTAACAGACTATTTGAAAACTTTTGAATTAGATTTATTGACGAATTGGATTCAATTACATTTATGGAATTTAATTAAATTTGATTTACACTATTTGAAATAAATGTATAAATATTATAATTGAATTCAATTATATTGTTTGAAACACAATAAAGATGAATTCAACTATTTTATATGACTTTTTTTATCCTTAACTAAAAATAGTATGTAATCAATGTGTGTGTGTTTTATAGTAATTTGTATATTTATATTGTGTATTTCGTAATAATTTATATATTTATAATGTGTATATTTGGAAAAAGAATTGGCCGTTTAATTCAGAACTCAATTAACATCATTTATTGAATTCATAAAGAAAATGAGATTCAATTACGTGTTTGAATTCAAATCATCTCTTTTTTAAGATTTCAAAAATATTAATTGAATTCAATTACATAAAATTAATAAGCCTGTAAATAATTTTAACATCTAAATAACAACTTAAATTTATATCACTAAAAGAAGGCATTCGTTTAAAACCACAAAAAAAAAACTACTAGAGAGAACAACCGTAAATCGGAATTCAAAAGACATACCACATGTACAATTTCAGTTGAGGAACGGCATCATATCAACAGATTCAACACACAAACTCACACAAAATATGCCTATCGAAAACGACTATTAATTAACTTCTTCCTAATTTGTTTCAGATTCTCCCACTCTATCACTATTTTGGACGGTTATTCCTCTTCTTTTTTTCTTTTTGTAAATCAAGGACTTCCCTTAGCTGCGTAACTGTTAACCAAAGCAAGAGCGTTACTAGTGAACTTCTTCACATTCGCGGCTCGGTCACAAACCGCCGTCTTCATCAGACTGTCAGGAACATCCTCGAAGCCGTCAGTACACGTCTCTTCGTCAGTCAACGCCGCGCTCATCCACGTCTGCACGTTGCTCATCAGGAAACGGAAAGACTCCGCCGATGATGCCGCCGAATCGAGCTGAAGCATCTGCTTGAGCGAGGCGCGGATCTCATCAACGGCGTCGCCGAAGTTTGAGAAGCAGTCGTGGAGAGCGGCCGCTTCGCGGGGGACGGAGCCGTAGTCAGCTTGGCGGGAAACGTTAGAGACGAAGACTGCCATGTTGTGCGCTCTGGAGAGGCTGACGCCGATTGCGACGCGAGCAAGCCGCCCCGGACTCTGCTGGACGGCGCTGGAGTAGCGAGAGAGGGAGGAATAGCAGACTTCGGGGTACAATGTGGCGTTGCAACTTGAACGGATGTAGTCTGTGGCGTTATTTCTGCTGTGGTTGTCGGGAGCAGGCGCCGGGCCTTGGGAAACTGCTGTTGGTAGATAGTGGAAGAGAAGGAGCACGGCGGTTATGAGGAGGCAAGGGAGGCGTTTCATTGCTGTTTGTTTAGCTTTCCAACTAAAAAGCGTAGGCCGTTAAGAGGCAGTGTTGAGTGGCTTGGTGCTGTTGTGTTGAGTTGAGTGGCTTAGTGCAGTTACCAGGTGGGGCTATTTAAGTGCTCCTGAATTAGTTCAATTACCTTTATGTTTCGCAATTTTTCATCAAATAACAAATTTGCCACCAATGATTTAATATTAACGAATGGAAACATACCTGAACACGCTTGGTTTCGTCGTAATTTTGAATTTTATTTTTTCAAAATAAAATTAAAAATATATTTAGTTGTTAATATTTAATAATTACTTATCACATAAAATATAAAGATAAATTATTTTTATAAATAAATAAATTTTATTTTAATCTCTTATATAATATTTATTAAAAATATTAATAAAATTATTATATTCTATTAAAATAAATAGTTTAATAATAAACTATTTATTTATAATTAATATTTTAATTATAAAATTTTTATTTAAATATATTTAAAAATATTTTAAGTTTAAATTATATTTATTAAATTAAAATTATTTTATTTTTAAAATTTAAATTAATTATAAAATTAAATATTTATTTATTTATTTATGTTTTTACATATGAATCTACACTCTTACCATAAGTTTTTTTTATTTGGTTGGATAGAAAATACAAAGAAAATGTTTTTTTTTTCTTGCCCTAAAATCTGCTGCTACTCCCTTACCTAATTAACCTTTTTTACTTTACATAACTTGATACTGTTCGTTTCGCATTTAAATTACATGGGAGAATCTTTGCATTTTAAATTTAAATTTAAATGTATTTATTTTTCTATTATAACTATTTAAATGTCATATATATTTCAAAGTGTAAATCATCAACTAATTAAAGGTAAGTTTATATTTACAAAGATTTGATTGATACCATTAATAATTGCAACTAGTATTCCAAAAGCAATGATGCCCGCAATTTTCCTTCACCAAAACACACCACATTATCTATGTGCGTCACATTCACGCGTGCCGGTTTCTTCCGATTCTGCCTTTACAATTTGCGGCTGAGTAGTGAATAGTGGAATCGTGACATGACGTGCAATGAACCGCATTTTCTTTTCAACCCTATGAAACATGGCAAATTGTACGAATTAACCATGTATAGTTTATGAGGATGGTATTGGGTGGGTTAGTTTGGAAGTTTGGAGTTGGGAGTGCTTTTGAGCTTTTTGCCCATTTGTCCCACTATTTGTCACTGCCGAAGCGTGCCACTTTCCCCCCTCGAGCTCGCTTTAACTAATGGCTGCCCCATCGGCCTCAAAACATTTGAAAAATGGAGATTTTTTTCTCTACGTAACGGATAATAAGACTGTTAGAGAATATATAAAATTAATTAAGTTGACCTCACACAACAGCTTAAATTATTGTGATGAAATGATCATTTAATATGGTATTAGAGCCTCTGTGTTCAAATAGTCATTAGTTCGAATCCTACTACCTACCTATTCTAATTAAATTCAGCACAAGATAAAGTAGACATGTGCAAGTTTCAAGCTTAAAGAGCTTTCACTTGAAGGGTGTGTTAGAGAATATATAAAACCAATTAAGTTGACTTCACACAAAAGTTTAAACTATTGTGATGAAATGATCACTTAATAAAGACGGTACTTATAAACTCAAGTTTTCAAATTTTAAATAAGCGAAAGTTAATTTTGACATTTCATGTATAGGGTTTACAATGGAAGACTCATGCTTATATATTATGGAAATTAGTTGGAGAAAAAGGATTAATGCTTCTTATTCCATTAAGATGCAACATTGGAACACATTATTAAAGCGATGGCCACTGTTGTCACAAAGCAAATATAGGTTATGAATTCTAACTATTCGCAATTACTGAACTCGACGGGCTCACCGGCGTAATTGATTCGCGGGTCAAGCAACCGGTGTTGAGTTGACATTGACGAACACATATCTTGGTTCAAAATCTTGCGATGAATCCCATTTTGTGAGGGATCTTGCTAGATAATGCCAAGCTTTCAAAACGGCCGGGGAGCCAAATTTTCATGATGAAAAGTGAAAGGGTTATGTTATATGATTATGATGATATAAAGTGTGCTTAATTTCATAATACCGGCATGTCCTCCGGCCTGCATGCACAATTGCCCCACAAACGTCGTTGTCAAGGAAACGAAGGGGGCGAATTCCGCTCCGTGAATGAGGGGGAAAAGTCCATTGTAAATAAAAATTGAATGGTGGCCTACCAATCTCCTGTATGTAAGGTGTAACCTAGGTGTTCCATTCTTTTTTACCTGCCTTGAGACTTCTTGTTTCATTGATTATCTTTCATTCTCGTAGGCATCCCCTTGATACATGGTACTAATTGAATGTACTATGATGTTAAGTAGCCCTCTATTATTTAATATTTAGTGTTCAATTCAATTTGGTTTCAATATTTATAAGTTACAGTTAAGCCCCACTGTTACCTAAGTTACGAAATTTGGTGATTGTCATTTTGGAAGATATAATTAAACTCCTGCCATAATTTGACTAAAGTCCTTATTCTTTTAAATGAATTGGGTATTAACATACAGTACTTATGTGACTTGAATCAATAGTGGTCGGGTCGGTCGTGTTGGGCCCGCACCCAGTTATAACGACCCGTGGGTCGATCGGTCCGTTCTTCAAATACCAGTCTTATACCTATGTCAAGCCAGGTCCAATCCGCGATCTCCTTGGCCCATTCGCAGGTGAGAGTTTCCCATGCATACGTAAAGACTTAAACCTAGTTATTGCTCCATATATAAGGTATAATTCTATCATAACAGAGGTACGTAATCATAACCTAGCCTTCTCTGCATACAGCAATCTCACCTTCACCAAAAAAGACTGACTTGAGCGTCGGAGGGGCTTATTAGGAAATAATCCTCGATGTGCCTTCCTTGTTTTGCAGGAACCTTCAAGCCGAAGCTTTGCACGGACCAACCAACTCCATAGATCCAAATGGTAACGTACAGTTCCGCCAAAATCCGGCAGAACCAAATAGGAAGCAAATAAAATGGATCAAACAATTGTAAACTTCAAAGGTTAAATTAACTAGTCTTTTTTAACTTGCCCTTGAAATGCCAAGTTAAACTTGTTTTACGATGCACTAGGGCTTGACAAACATTCGGGGCTTGAGAAACAAACAATGGTTGGGCTAGAAGAAGGAAACAGTAAACATATCTTGCGACTTGCTAGGTGAGCGTGCTTATGCCCTAAAAGAGGCCCAATGTCCTTCTTTCTTTCTTCAAATGTGCAATCATAGTCGTATTTATTATAATGATGATTGGAATTTGAACCATGAGAAGACTAAGACCAGGTAAATTAAGCCTTGCAATTGCAAATCAACAAAATGACTTTCATCATCAGTGATAATTATAATTAATGATTTACAATTGATAATTGATATTACTTTAAATCAGTGATAATTCACATCTAAAAGTATTCGTTTCCGGTCTATGGGTTTGGTTTTGTCTTCCCTTGTTGTAAGACATTACCATTAACAAAAAGTGGAGATGGATAGAGAAATTTTCTTTAAAAATAGTAATATCTTAGAAAATAATAGAAAAATATTATTTTGATATTATTGAAATAAATAAGCATAAGTTTGGAAGTATGATGATAGCAAAATTGTGAGAAAATTTTGGCAACGATACTCTTAGGATGTGTTTTTTTTTTTTTTTTAAATTTAGTAAAAATATTTATTTGTTTGAATTTTTAATTTTAGTTTTTTCTAGATTTTAAAAATTATGAATATTATAAAAAGTGGTTTTTATGTTTTGTTTATATTTTTCATGATATGATTTTGTATGAGCTAAATATGTATCATTTAATTATTTTAAAATAATTAATCTTTAAATTTTATTATTATCAATGATAAAATTATAACTATATTGAACATTAAAAAAATTTATTTGAATGTAAAATAAAAATTACGCAGAAAAATTAAAAATAGAACTGAACGCATGCATTTAAAATCTTAGTTTCTCCTTAATCTCTCGTGAGTCGTAACTATGTGCTGTCAAACAGGTTGAAATTGGATCTCTGGGCATGTTGTATGAACGTGGAAGATAATGATAAAAGCCATGCGCTTTTTCAGCAATGGGGAAGAGAATTTTGCATATAACGCCAACCATCGAACAAATACAGATGGGCAGAACAGCAATCTATTTTCATTTCATGGCTTGACGAGAATTAGGTCAAGCTGAAAGAACTAATTACACAAAAGAAATGGGCATATCGTCAAAAGTTTGATATAAATCATAGTGTTGTTTCACAGTATCTTGGTGTCCGGACCAGAAGATATTGCTCTTTTGGATATAGATTGATAACTTCAACCTTGCTTGACTGCTTAGTATGGTTTCTGACAAAGTGACGAGTTTAAAGCATAAATCGACAAAATGTTGATCTAAGTTCCACGGTTCGATGGTTGCCTAAACATGTCATGGGTTCCTTCATATATGACATACTTTTGGATTTCTCTTTACTTTTGACAACATCCCCCGCTAAAAAAAAAAAAAAATTAGAGATAAAAATTACGAATGAAAAATTTATACATTCTATCGATAAGTTAAATTAGCGGCGGAATTTATTGAAGAACTAAGGCGTTAGAGAAGTGGTCATAGGTAATAATTTGTGTCAAATCACCGAATATCTATCGCAAATTTACTGACAGACTTTTTGTGTCACAATCAGTTAACGATTATTACTTCGGTTCATAAAGTTACAGATAGAAAAGATTTGCTCGTTGGCAACTTACAAGCGAAAGTAGTTATTCCATCAGTAAGTTAATGACAACATTACCAACGATTATTAGTTATCTGTCGGTAAATCGAATAGATTTTACCGATGAACTTTGTTTTTCCATCTGTAAATTTACTAAAACTATTTTTAAATTTCTCTGTATTTAATTTTATTTGATGATCTTATGGTTGATGTATAATTTATACAGTTATGAGTTATCTGTCTATACTATTTTGATTTATTTCTACATTTAATTTGTTAAAACAGAAAATTGATTGATGATATAAAATAAAAAATATCTTAATTGATAGTAAAAAAATTATTTTGTACATAATAAGTATTTATAATTCATTCGAAATGACTACAAATACAATATTCATTTAATAACTGCAGATGCTTTGATTGTTGCGATGAGGTGCTACCTCTTCCTTTCAACTTATTTACCTCATTATGGAGCTAAGCTATGTACTCCATTGACCGTTGCAACTAAGTTGTCAATGTCTGTACTGTACTCCGAAGCTCATGGATTTCATTGGGTGCAGACTGTCAACAAAATGTTGTTGTACTGGAAGTCGATGATTGCAAATAACATGTGTTTGTAAATGAACCTAAGCTGAATATCTTTCCACGACGATCCCTACCACCCATTGCATGAAGATAAGTTTGACTCTCATCAACATCTTAAAACTAGTGAGATTGTCGTTGAATGCTATTTTGTATTTGGTCCTATTAGAAGGCAATGTTTATGTTAGTAAATAATAATTATTAAACATCAATATTAAAACATACATTTTACATACATTTTGTTCTCTATATCAGGTGTTGACGAAGGTCATGTCGTCATACTTCTTATTATGAATGTACAAAATGAGCTGACAAGATGTAGGCTTCGTACTTATAAACTTTTCTTGCATCAGAATAAAATATTATAAGTAGACTATAATTTATAAATTTTTTAGTAAAACTTTATCTATTTTTATGATATTTACCCCTTGTAGAACAAAGAAAGTAACTCAACAACATAGCCATATATGACAACAAACATTTATAACATTATCATTCTCCATAAACACATATTTTTATTCCAAAATTCACACATCAAATTAAATTGAAATACAACAAAGTAAAAAAAAAAGAATATAAATGTAAAGTGTAGATAATTACAAGTCTCTCTACATGCTCATGGTGGGTAATAGATCCTCCAGTATGTACGAGAAGACTCTCTGCACCCGATCCTCCACATCTGTTGGTAGAATTACGCTTTAAAATAGACATTGCCTCGGGTAATGTCCAATACTGCTGCCAATGTCTCCATATTTGTTCAGAAATATAAGGCGGTTGTATATCAGTCTTGTAGAATTGTACTAATAAAGTCTCGATAACGTGTACGTGCTCATCTCTCTCATACTTCATAAATGACCTTGTCAAATTCAGAATAAAAAAATCTTTCTAAAACAAAAGGAAGAACATATAATAAGTACTTATAATGCAATAATCTTTATCTAATTAATGTATACAAATCAATTAAAAAATAAAAAATATATTTTTTGTACCTCAAACTCCTGGTGGTAAAATTCCATGTCACCTGAGAGATATTTTTCCATATATAACCCTCAAGATCAATTATCTCTTCGAATTTGGATGTCATGTTTCTTAAACAAGGTCCAAACGGAATCAACTTAATATAAAAATAATTAATTTTATACCATTTTTAAAATTTATACTATAACTTAATTATAAACTTATGATGTTTCATGTATTTTTACTTATAGATTGTTGACAATTATGATATAAGTTCTTTCATCAGTATCCTTAGGCTGAAGGCTGCCTCCTTCATTCGCATCGCTTACCCTTGATATCTTTGTCGATATAGGGGTGGTGGATGGTGTAACAGCAAGTACGAAAAGATGATGTCTTATTTGCAAGTTTAGTAGTTGGAGTTACAATATCTGATTCGGTTGTAGTTGCAGAATGTGATGCTTCACTTGAACAGTAATTGGCTTCAAATTGTGGTTTGAACCTTGGTCACATCGAATCAAATTCAAGCTCCTCTTCAGATCTATCGTCCTCCTCATTCTCTCTATATGAAATTTCAACACATTCGTTATTTAGATTGTCCAAAGGTTCATTCTCGTCATATGTAACAAATGCATTTATTTAATAAACATCTTCCTGAAACACTTCATTTTTAATTCTCTGTTCTCCTTTTCCATAACGTACAACATCTATTTCCATGCTAGTGCATTTGATGGATAACTCATTATTCTATCTTTTTGTTTGTGTTCATTATGCCATCTCATGTGAGATGCAGTAACATCAGAAACATATAATATTTAAAGTCTCAGAGTTAACGAGAAATAATACATCCGCTTCTAAGGTACTAATTTATATTTCCTAGAATGCTTTCTAGGCTTGAATCTAGATTGATCACAAAAATCATCAGCATAATCTATTTTCAAATTCAAATCTGATTCACCTAAGATTTTCATAATCTTGAAGATTAGATTGCTACCTTACTGATGGGGATTTGCAACTTGAATATGTAGGAGATGTTATCTGCTGAAAATTAAGAAAATTTTGAGAAGATTTGAAAGGATAAAAGAGGATTTCGAGTTACTGTTCACGACAGCAAAGTTTAGGAGTAGTTTTGACTTTCTGTGCATTTTCTTCTAGTTTTCGTGAGCCAGCATTAGGATAGTTTTTAATTTTTCTTATGCACTTTTCTTTTGTTTTCTTGTTAGCCATAGTTAGGTTTTTCATTTTCTGCATGATTTTCTTTAGGAATTTTCGGATTTTCTAGGAGAGACCAGGGATGGAGACTTTTCATTTGACTATTTCTTTGTTGATTTTCACTTTTATTATAAGTAGTTAAATCCCTTTTCTTCGTTGAGGGAAACTGTGTTATCATTTATTATGTGTGAGATGCTCCAATAAGGTTTGTTTTCTAGATAAATATTAAGTGCCTTTCGAATTGCTTTTATGATTGAATTTATTGATTTTTAGGATGTGCAATTAGGAGTTGATTCGTTTAATAGCAAGATTAATAAAATATGATGTTCAGTTTTGTTAATCACAAGTGACAATTAGGATTATTATCTTTATGTTATAGTTGAAAATTGTAAGAAAAAACTCATCTTGATTAAATGCATGTCATACAAAACTCATTTTGATTAAATGCATGTCATACAAGTGTTGTCAGTGACGGAGCCAAGAATTTAAAATAGGAGAATCCAAAATTTTATTTTTTTTTAAATTTTAGGGGGCTCAATGTATCACTGGGTTCCAAATAACTCCATATATATATAAAAATATAAATAAAAATAAAATATTTAATATTTAATATTTTTTAAAATTTTGGGCACTGGGCCCCATGTGGCTCCGTCAGTGTGTGTTGTCTTGTTCATTGATTTCTCAATTCTTACAGTTATTATTCAATTGAACTTTCGATCGTATCCAAGTTATTGATTAATAAGAATAATTAGAATACATGTTTTTATTCATTTCCCAATGAATATTTGTTGATGAACTGAATTTTATATCAAGGATCCATATTAGTGTGATAACGTCGGTGACCCGAAACCAAAGTTTGTTTACTAAATTTCTAAATTCGATTATTTTTGCTAATTTTCGATTTTTGTTATTCCTAAATTCTCAATTTCCGTGACCTAAAACCCCACCCCTTCTTCCCCCCTTTTTTACTTTGTGTTGAAGTCGTACGATATTTATCGTTAAAAATTTTTCGTAAGAATGATCCCTGTTTTTTACTACTACATTAATTTATATTTCAGGAAGTTGATTTCTTTTTAAATTTAGTTGTAGGTGACAATAGTACCAAGCAGTTAACTCTAGCATTATTTACTCCATCAAGCATTTTCGCTTTCTTTACCGACGAATATTTCTTACCATCGCTATATTTCGTCTAAAAATTTACTGGATAATTTCTTTCTATATTTATTGGCGGATGTTTTTTTCGTCGCAAATCAAAATTTTTCTCAACAATTATACCAATAGAATATAATTTTCCGTCAATAATTATTAAAGGCTTAGTTTCTTTTTATAATTGTCCATCGCTGATAAGTAATTTTCTTATAGTGCCATTGGTTCAGGGGTAAGTCAAATGAGCCTCAAAGTTGGAGTCTCCTTTATAATTCAGGACGGGGTCTCAATCATAACTGCGTATTATGTTTTTTAAATCGATACACTATGATGAGGTTGGGATTCCTTTCAAAGTTTGTGGGCCATATGGACTAATATGCTTCTTTTTATTCCTTCTTAAAAAAAAAAGCTTCTTTCTAGGCGTGAAATAAATATCCTCCCTATATTTCATTTTATACACTCTTAATATTTGGAACAAAATGTGCCAACTTCAATTAAAAATTTGATATATGTTTAAATTATTATTTAGAATTAAACTCTTTCACTTTTCTTATGATCACTTAAATAAAGATGAAACTTTTGAATTATTTTTTTCTTACGCGCTTTTAATATTTGAGAAAACCGAATAAATGCCATGTTATGAAAGTAGAAATATGAAATTACAATTAAAATAATTTTTATAATGTATTCAAAATTTTATTTGAATTGAATCCCTTCCCTTTGTCTAATTCTAAATCTATGTTCAACAATAAACAGTATAATGTGTCCGAATAAAACTTCGAGTGCCTTTGTACAATGCATTGTTGAATTGTTTGCTTTTGGAGCGCTAAAGTTGAGGATTGAATTGGAAATTGTTCCTTGACTTTTGTTGCTCCTGTAGTCTAGTTGCTAGCCCGGTAGTAATCCTTGTCTCAAAAGGTGGAATCAGCTATCCTAACTGTTCCTATATTCGGGCTATTAAGTTGTAAGGGAGTTAAATCACGATTTATCTCAGTCGATCGCCTAATAAAGCGACCTATATACTCCTGTTGTCAAGAATCGAACCCAAATTTTTGTCCCAATTTACTCTGTTAGATTGCTAACTGAGCTACCCGTACAAGCAGCCTAGTAGTAATCCTAACTTTGGCGATCTCAAACATCATCTTTTGTTTCTCCCAATAAGTTAATTCATTTTTAATTTTAAAATCCGTTTTCAAGTGTTAATAAATATTTCATCAATCGTTTTTTTTTTAAATATGTGGTTGAAGGTCAATTCAGATAATCTACTTAACCAGAATTGTAACTAAAGCTCCATGTTAAATTTGAGGTTCATAGCTAGGACCACGTTATCTAACAGCAAACTCTCACTCATCTCACTTCACAGATTCAGCCCCCCAAAGTCGTTATCCAAAATTTTCCCTCTCCGGTAACTTTCCAACTCAGCAAACAGAGATTCACATGTCTTCCTCTCGTAACTCTTTTCCCTCTAGAACCATTCCCTTTACACTGTTATTTATGCATGTATTATTGATTTATTTCATTTAATTTGTGGGACCATGTAACCATCCGTCCACGTGTCACTCTCTTGCTAGATCGCCCTCAGCTCTACCCTATCGGCTCCATTAAATATTTACTATGTACTACCCGACCGGAATGGAGTCAAAACCCGAACTGACCCGGTCAAGCATGTGTATACATCGAAATACGAACAACGTCCAATAATTTGCTCCCACGTGGTGGCACTTCGCAGTCCCATACTCTGGAATCCAATGATACTTTTTTGGTTATAAAACCCAACTGAAACTTGTCCTCTCCCCCTCGCACCACCTTCTTCAACGTAACGAATGGCGCCAAAATCCCCCATTTTCATCGCATTTTCTCTTCTCTTTCTCTCCTGCCTCATTCCTGCGGTCAAATGCGGTGGCCACGACTACCGCGACGCTCTGAGGAAAAGCATTCTATTCTTCGAAGGCCAGCGCTCCGGCAAGCTCCCCCCTGACCAGCGCGTAAAATGGCGCCGAGACTCCGCCTTGCATGACGGTGCCAGCATTGGTGTAAGTAACTCTAAATACCTACATTCTCTCTAATATTCACAGTTACAGTGTTCACAATGCTAAGTATCGACTGCGTTTGGTTTGTGGAAGATGGACTTAACCGGAGGTTACTACGACGCTGGAGACAACATAAAGTTCGGGTTCCCCATGGCTTTTACGACGACGTTACTGTCATGGGGCGTAATCGACTTCGGGAGGAGCATGGGGCCAGAGTTAAGGAACGCCGTAAAGGCGGTAAAATGGGCGACGGATTATCTGTTAAAAGTAACGGCGGTTCCGGGAGTGGTATACGTGCAAGTTGGTGACGCATACTCTGATCACAGCTGCTGGGAAAGGCCGGAGGACATGGATACGAGGCGCACGGTGTATAAGATCGACGGGTCCCAACCGGGATCCGACGTGGCAGGGGAAACGGCAGCTGCATTGGCCGCTGCCTCCATCGTGTTTCGGTCGCGTGATCCCGCCTACTCTAGATTACTTCTGGATCGAGCCGTTAGGGTAACGTTACTGTCCTTCAGTTAATTAATCTCTTGTCCTTTTGACTAAATTGTTAGTAATGTTAGCAATTAAGCAGATTTAATTATTCGTATATTTATCTTGATGTGACAAAATTTAACACATTAAATGTTGTCTGGAACAAAGAATGTTGTACTAATAAATATTGGCTTTATTCCACCAAAAAAAAAAATAAATATTGGCTTTATCTGGGGGCGGTGGTCCATGAGTATCTTGTGACGAATTTATTTATGTTCCTAAGAATTTGTCTTTAATAGATGTGGACTATACTGTTATTTGCATTGGATATTCCATGTCTAATGTTTTTTAATAATGTAACAACCGTTTAATTTATATAAGAAGCTTTTCATTCATTAATTCCCAGGTAATAGCTGGCTGTTACCCATCCGACAAAGTGTGCTTGCAAATGAATATCTATGTTAATTGTTATCGTTTGTGTTTTGGAGAATGTAACAAGTTGACCGTTGTGTGGGTGTGAAATGAAACGGTCACTTTTGTAGGTGTTCGAGTTTGCTGACAAGCACAGGGGTGCGTACAGCAGCAGCCTACGTTCTGCAGTTTGCCCTTTTTACTGCGATGTGAACGGTTTCCAGGTAATTTGACAATTACCTCGCCTTCGTTGCTTGCATGGGCTTTTAGGTAACAATAGCATATTAAAAATGAAGACCGTGTGAGCAAAATTTATTGTTGCTCTGCGTAGGACGAGCTGCTGTGGGCAGCGGCGTGGTTGCACAAGGCCTCTCGCAGGCGCGAATATAGAGAGTATATAGTGAGAAACGAGGTGACTTTGCATGCTGGAGATACCATCAACGAGTTTGGTTGGGATAACAAGCACGCTGGCATTAACGTCCTCATTTCCAAGGTAAGTTCAATGTTGTCGCCGAAATCATGTCTTTATTTTATTTTCATTAGAATTTGTTTACAATTAGTATAATTTCAACAATGATCATTAATCATTCCTTATACTTCTCTGGATTTATCTGAGAATGCTTCTGATTAATTATCAAAAGCTTTTTGTCATGTCAACTGTCAACTGTCAACTATCTGCTTTTTTTTTATTTAAATATTATATATACATATATATATATATATATAGAGAGAGAGAGAGAGAGAGAGAGAGAGAGAGAGAGAGAGAGAGAGCATAAGGCAGTGTATCTGTGTGTCACGTGAAAAAAAGCATATATAATAAAGAGTGGATCCGGCACATAATTGGACTCCCGTTATATATCACTAACAAACTGTTCCATGTATGAACCCTTAAGCTAGGTACATCAAAAGTAAAGCCTAATCTTGTAAGGAAAAGAAACTTGAAAGACAAAAAAAGGAAGAAAAGAACGTATGTTCGTCAATCCTTGCTTCTTGTGCTCTCCTTATTCATTACTATTGGGATCGAATGGAATATGAGGGAAAAGCTGTGAAGTGAAATCGAAGTCGTATTCATATTCGATGATTGCATATAATTAGCCTAGAAGGTCTCTCATGTGGGCACTGATTTTTCCTTAAAGTACAAGCTGGACAAGCCCTAAATTTGACGACAAATTACCCGAAAGTCAAGAAAAGCCAATAAATTAGGAGCTTTATAATGGGCAAAGCTGTACTGTGTAGTATAGAGTGAGAGAATAGAGCATTGTCTTGTCCCTTCAATCAGAAAAAAAGGGACTCCATTAGTCAAAGTCTATGTCCTCCGTCCATACCTAAAGATGTAAGCCTTTGTGGGTCCTCAAATAATCGCTGAGTTACTGCTACATCCATGTGCCAAAAGGCTGAACGGTGTCTGTTCTACTTCTTCCCATATTGATTACATTAGCTCATTTCCACTTTTTTTCTTGAAAGTGATGCGGACTTATCAATACTTGGCTTTTCAGTTTTCAGTAGCCAGTATAGGATTGGAAGATATAGTCTATTTTCATAAATTAAATGATTTGTCTGTACACATGGCGCTTTGCATTAAATGTAAGTGGACAGGGAGTTTCTGTGTTCTTCAAACAGAAAGCAAGATACGATTATCAGCACGCAAAACCGACTTATCAATTAATTAGATAATATGACTGATTCTTTTATCGTAATTTTAACAGGAAGTCCTAATGGGAAAAGCAGCCTACTTCGAGTCTTTCAAACGGAATGCAGATGGTTTTATATGTTCTATATTGCCTGGAATTTCTCATCCTCAAGTTCAATACTCTCCAGGTATCTTATAGCTACATTTGTTACTTACATATTGTATATATCCCTGGTGTGTTTGATAACCAAATCAATAAGGTTTGCCCATTCAATAGCCAGTTTTTTCTCGATTGAAATAACATGCTATAATAATATTAATAAACAAAACAGAGACGCACTTGATCGTATCTTTCAAACCTTGCAACCAGCAGAGAATTATGTTGGTTTTCCAACACTGGGCTCTGGAGTAATGTAAAAACCAAGCAAGCAGTCTTTGGTCCTTACAAATAATAAACTCTTGTGTCTTGAATTGTGAAAAGGTGGGTTGATCTTCAAGGCCGGCGGAAGTAACATGCAGCATGTAACTTCACTGTCCTTCCTGTTTCTGGCTTATTCCAATTATCTAAGCCACGCCAATAAGGTGGTGCCGTGTGGCGAAATCACAGTCTCCCCTGCCCTTCTCAAGCAATTGGCTAAGCGTCAGGTTAACTAACTATATATTCATTCTCTGCCTTCTCTCTATTTTTCTTTCTTCTTTTGCCCTTTTAAAGAAATGGAGTGTCGAGTCCACATCAAACCACTAAGTCACGGGGACCAATCTCTTGAATCAGACAAACCAACGGCTCCATATTTTCTGTTTTGAAAACAAGGAACGAAATGTCTTCATACACGAAACGAATACCTATCCTGTTCCCGTTCTGGTTTTAAATAATTCCCATTTCCTATATCTAAAAATGGTCCATTGCCCATCTCATTTGGTACTTCGCGTGACTTAAGCTTTGATGTCACATTTTCTCTGATGAGACATTTGATAAAATTGGCAATGCTACTTACCCAGGTGGACTACATTCTTGGAGATAATCCACTGAGGATGTCATATATGGTTGGATATGGTTCAAGCTACCCACAGAGGATTCATCACCGGGGCAGCTCGTTACCATCGATTCAAGCTCACCCGGTTCACATTGCATGCAAAGCTGGGTCTCGCTATTACTTGAGTCCAAATCCAAACCCGAATCTGTTAGTTGGTGCTGTTGTGGGTGGGCCAAATGTATCAGATGCTTTTCCAGATTCGAGGCCATTCTTTCAGGAATCTGAACCCACAACGTACATTAATGCTCCATTAGTGGGCCTGCTTGGTTACTTTTCAACCCACTCTTGATGAAGAAATTCCCCAAGTGTAAAGTTGGCTTGTAAGTGGTGTGCGAAAACGTCACCCTCCCCTCCCACTCTCCCTCCCCCCTGCCCTACTATTGTCAAGGATCCCACTTTAATTGCTCTTAATGAAGAACTAACTAATTGACGATGTGAATGAGTTCAACTAATTTGGATGTAGCAGGACCTGTCTACTTTCAGTCCTAAACTTGTAAGCATCCTCTCCATCGTATCACTATTTTAATTCTTGCAAACCAAATCCTTCCAGATGTGCGGTTTATATAAGCTAGCTACCTCCTCTTCACTCTCTGCCTTTTGAATTGCTTCATTTTATGTTTCTTCTAATCACGAATAGCTCTTATTGAGCCGTGTAAAATTAAAGCCTTGCAAGATTGTGTCTATACTCTACTATGTAGGATCAGGTTTTACTACAAGAAAAATGTCATTTAACGACAAATTATCGACGAAAAATGTTCGGATTTCGTCGGTAATAAAAATTTGCAAAAGAATATTTCGATGGACAAGGGCGTCAAAAAAACAGCTGTTGGTAAATTTACCGACGAAAATTTTCTATCTAATTCCGTAGGTAATTTTATTGACAATTACTCTTTGTTTCGTCGGTAAATATCTTACATTTTATTGAAGTTTTTTCGTGTTCTATTGGTAAATATAATGGATTTTATCAACGTAATTGTATTTTCCATCTATAATTTTTTTAAAAAACTTGACAGTAAATATAGGCGGTCTGTTATGCTTCTGCAAGCAACATGACTTTACCTATTCAAATTTTATAGAATGAAGATTCTTACAGGCTGTGACTTGTATAGAAGGCTTGACAACAACTTCTTTATTCTACTACCAGCAATTTTGATGGAAGCTAGAAACAATATTCTGAATCGTTTAGCTTCTTTAAGCATCTACATAAAGAAGAAGAATTTTATGCTAATCTTCTAACACTATTGAAGATTAACAGATGTAGAATTTTATTTGTAAAACTAGAGTAGGTTTAAATATTTACCTAAGCTTGATAAGGACAAAGTTGCCTTTATGTTATTTAGGTCACAATACTTAAAGAAATAGAAATAGAAATAACTCCATGCAATTATACAAGAACAACATATAATAAGTGAGATCACAAAACAAACAAGATTTTCAAAACAACGAATGTTAAACTGAAAGGAATTAACTATTTGATGATACCATAAGCATGTGTGCAATAATATCTCCACCGAAGGGTACGATGACAATGACCGGAGAAGAGAATGCCGACAGCTAGAAAAGGAGTCCATAACAAAGAAACTAGATAGAAGAAAACCGAAGAGGAGAACACAGTTACTTTCAAGAAAACCAATTGAGGTGGTATTGAAAAAACACAATTACTTACAAGATCATGTATGTAACTGCATGCAGTGTTGAAAAACCTATTTTTTGATATAAAAGAGAAGATAGTAGGTTTTGCATGTGTGAGCTATCAAAACTCCAAAAAATGAGGAAAAACACATAAAGAGCAAGCAGTATAATATTCTCATCCTTTTTTTAAATTATTTTTTGGATTAGTTTGAGAGATTGCTGATTCACATATCAACTTTTGTTTCAATAATATAACTTTGTGAGACAACTTCTAGTTGTGAGGTGAGAGATATTAAACTTTATAAATCCTTATTTGAGTTTAGTAGATTTGTTTGTCAGTTTGGCTTGTAGTTTTTTCCTCTATACTGAAGACTTTTCCACGTAAATCCCGATATCTGCTTCTTTATTAAATTTTTATTTTCGCTTTAATTTGCTAGTTAAACTTGAAGAGTATTTTATTGTTGCTCTTTGGTTAATTTTAGGGAGTTGTATTTTTTGATTCCTAACAAATGGTATTAGAGTCATTTGTAATAAAAGGTGGAAACAATTCTATGCTCAAGTTAACGTCAACAAATTACTCTATTTGGAGGCCCATAATGGAGGACCTTTTATACTGCAAGGATCTCTTTGATCCTATTGATGTGGACAAAATTGTTAAGGATGATGTTCTTTTAAAACTTGAGCAGATTTCATATAAAGAATGAAAGAAAATGAAGCTAAAAACTCTAGAAACCATTAGAAAATGGATTGATATCAATATATTCAACCATGCGTCACAAGAGACGAATCTTTTTGAGCTGTGGAAAATGCCAGAAGGACTTTATAAAAGGAAGACTGCTCATAACAAGGTCTCTCTAATTAAATGGCTTGTAAATTTGAAGCTGAGATTTAGAAAATTTCTGTCAGAGAATCTGTGTGATTTCCATGATATAATCAGCAAGCTTACCATAATGCCGATCATTATTGATGACAAGCTTCAAGCCTTCTTCCTGTTGAGTTTGTTACCATAAAACTGGGAGTTGCTAATGGTGATGATTAGCAATTTAACTCCTAAAGGTTTACTTTTTTTGAATGTAATCAAAGAGAGTATGTTCAATAAATAAATTAGAAGAAAAGAGATGAAAGTTGACAACATGGAGGCTTTCTTAGAAGAAAGTAGGGGAAGGAGCAAGAGTAGGGTCCTAAAGATCGTGACAAGTCTAAGAACTAATCAAAGTTTGGAGGTAACAAATACGTGAAGACTTGCCACTATTGCAAAAAACTGATATGCATTAAAAGGTTCTGCTACAAGTGTAAGAGGAATCAGAAAAGGTAAGATCATCATAATGATGTAAATGATAAGAGTACAATCGTAACAAGTTCAAGCATGAATGATGAATTCTCCCTAATTTGTGTGATAAGTGACTATATCCACGCCAATAATTTGGGTTCTAAGTGGATGATTGATACATGAGCTTCATATCATTATGTTCCAAAAGCAGAGTAGTACTTATCAAACAATAAGAGCAACGACTTTAGGAGCATAAAATTGGGTAAGTAAATTTCTGCCAAGATTATCAAAATGAGTGATATTTGAGTTTATATAAACATCATATGCTTACTAATCTTGAGTAACACATTTCTAATTTATGTTAAATCTATTATCGACTTATATGTTAGATAAAAAAATATTTTAGCATTATTTTGGGATAAGAAGTGGAAACTATCCTAAGAAATAATGACTGCTAATTGAGGTGAGTTAAATTGTACATTGTACATGATATATTTAAAAATTTGTGGTAGTAGAGAAATATACATAATTAAAGAGGAAACTTCTCCAAATATATGACATCAATGATCAGGATACAAGAGTAAGAAAGAATTAAAGTTGATGGTTGGTAAATCCTTTATCACAATTAAAAATACATTGTCGCTTAATACTTGTGAATGTTGTTTGCCAGAAAACCAATATAAAGTCTTTTTCAAGAGAAGATCTATAAGGAAGATGGAGAGATTAGAACTGGTGTATTCAGATGTCTATCGGCTGATTGAAGAGGATGATGCTTCGAGGAAGACTTGGGTGTGTAAACTGAAAAAAAAGTAAAGTACTTGAAATTTTCCTAAAGTTTCAAGTCATGGTAGAAAAGGAAGTTGAAGTGCCTGTGAATAGATGATGAAAGAAAGTTTACTTCTAAGAAGACTGGACTTGTTACTGAGAGGATGAACATAAAAATTATAGAGAAGGTTTGTTATATGCTTAGAATGTCCAAACTACTAAAGATGTTTTTACGTGAAGTAGTCCGTCTATTTGATCAATAGAGCTCCATCAGTTTCATTAGATTTTGAGATTTTTGAGAGAACATGGACAAGTAAAGATCCCATATATTACTATCTGAGAGTATTTGGTTGTAAGGTATTTAGACATGTACCTAAGTATTAGAGACATAAGTTTGACTCAAAGTTAATACTTTATATATTTGTTGGCTATAGGGATAAATAATTTGGTTTTAGATTCTATGACCCAAAGAAGTAAAAAGTGGATAGGAGCAGGGATGTAGTATTCCAAAAGTACGAGAAAGGTGTTGATCTTCTAAGGGGAGATGAGATTACTTTAGGCAACTTATTTTATGATGTAGTTAACTCTTCTCCAATTTGTCCTACTATTGAGCAGCAGGCCTGACCTTAGGTAAAGGCAAGAAGGGCACTTGCCTAAGGCCTACTCTTGTGAAGAACAAAATAAGACTCACTCTTGATCCTTATAAAGATAAAAAATAAGGCAAAATATGACCTACTCTTGACCTTCATAAAGAGCAAAATGAGGCAAAATATAACCCATCTCACTCTTAAAACTAATAAAGAGCAAAATAAGATTTTTTAAATATATTTTTCATTTAATTTTTTTGAATTGTTCTCTGAATCTTAACATTAAAAATTAATTCAACCTATTAGCTTTCTTCAACTGTGACACAATGAGGGGCAGAATGTAACATCCCATTACTGTTAGCAAGGGCATTTTGGTAATTATGGATCAGACTGATAGACTGCGTTGCATTCATTGATTGAATATGTTACTGGCCTCTAATTATAGAGGAACTGGTTCCTTAC
>JANJEY010000234.1:16011934-16046525 GCA_024703695.1 Erythroxylum cataractarum | reverse complement strand
CACAGGTCGGTCAGCTGGGTTAGCTTTTGAGGATGACTTAGGATAGATGCTTGTATCAGTTTCCTTTTTGGTTTTGTAGGAGACTAATAGACTTGTCTATTCTGACATTGGATGACTGTACCAAATGATTATTATTTTGGATTCTAATTTACTGGTTTATGATATTGTGTTATTTTATGGTTTTAATTTATTGCGATGCCATGGAGATATTAGTGGGAATGTTCTGGTAGTGCACCTTTATCGGGGGATACGTGTCTGAGCGACCTTCGGGTTTCCCGATGTGTATCCTACGGTGAGGGGGCGCTACACAGAAGGTAGCCTTTTTAATAATAAAATATGCTTTTAAAGTTTATATATTGTCAATCTATTGGAGCTCTTTTTTTTACTTTGCCTAGGTTTATAAAACGTTAGGAGCAGGCTTGCTAAGCAGTTTACAGGTGAAGGAGAAGAAGTGTGTGACCAAGCACACATTAATGGTGATCAGATATAACTTTGTATAGATGAGTTACATGAACCATATATGTACAATGATGAAGGGGAAGTTGTTGAGGATAATGAGCAAGGGGAGCAACTGGATCCAACAACTAATGAAATATAGTTTTGAAGTTCGGAGAGGGAGAAAAAGCCTTTTACCAAATACCAAAGTTTGGAATATATGTTGGTTACTACTGAGGGGAGCCTTAGAATGTGAAAGTGCATCTTGTGATAACAAAAATCTCTGGCTTGTAGCTAGGTAGGAAGGAAGAGATTAACTCTTTGAAGAAAAATGACACATACGAGCTTGTGAAACTTCCAAAAGGCAAAAAAGCACTACAGAACAAATGGGTGTTAAAGATAAAGAAAGATGACAACGAGTTAGTGAAGCATAATGCAAGACTAGTAGTGAAAGGGTTTAGACAAGAAAAGGGCTTTAATTTTGATGAAATCTTCTCACCAGTAGTTAAGATAAACTCAATTGAACATTATTAGATTTGATTGCTTGTTTGGATATTGAACATAAGCAATTGGATATTAAAAATGCTTTCTTGAATGAAGATTTGGAAGAAGAGATATAAATAGAAAAACCAAAAAACTTCAAAGATAAAGGCAAGGAGAATTTGTTCTACAAGTCGAAGAAAAACCTATATAGGTTAAAACAAGCTCCAAGGTAGTGGTATCAAAATTTTTATTCCTTTATTACGGATCATGGTTACAAACAAACTTACATTGATGCTTGTGTGTATTTCAAGGAGTTCATATTTGAGAACTTCATTATTCTTCTTTTTTATGTTGATGATATGCTAATTATAGGTCAAGATGTTGGAAGATCAAAAGGTTAAAGGAGGATTTGTCTAAATCTTTTTATATGAAAAATTTGGGACTTACAAAGCAAATTTTAGGTATAGAGATAATTAAGGATAGGAAGAGTAAGAAACTGTAGTTTTCACATGAAAGGTAAATTGACTTAGTGTTAGAAAGGATCAATATGAAGCATACTAAGTCAATTAGCATACCACTAACACTTCACTTCATGCTACGCAAGCATGTATGTCCCTTAATAGAAAAAGGAGAAAGGTGATATATCTTTTTTTTATACTCATTTGCAATAGGGTTTTTGATATGTCCTATGGTGTGTACTAGGTCAGATTGGGTTAGTGAGCAGATTTTGGTCAAATCCAGGGAAGGTTCATTGGGAAGTAGTTAAAAGGATTTTGAGATACTTTAGAGAAACTTCAAAGTGGAGTTTATGTTTTGGTGATGATAAGCCATTTTTGGCAATCCAAGCTATAAAAGTACGTAGTTTTATCTACGAGTAAAGCAAAGTATGTAACTATAGTGGAAACTTGTAAAGAGACGCTCTGACTGAAAAGGTTGCTTAAAAAATTGGAGGTGAAGCAATAAGACTATATAGTATTTTACGATAGTTAAAGTGCGATTGACTTGAGCAACAATATTATGCATTATTCCGCACAAGGCACTTAGATGTCAGATTTTATTGGTTGAGGTTTGTGATTGAAGATCATTAATTGATATTTAAGAAAGTTCATACATATATGAATAATGCTGATTTGCTGACTAAAACACTTCCCAAAAATAAGCATAAGCTTTGTAGTAAGCTTGGTATGATGTATCTCAAGTAGCTATTGAAGTTTAATGTGTCTTCTCCATAACTGGGCTAGAATGAGACTTTGTTTTGTGTGTTTAGCCCTAGGGATGACGGACAAGTGAAGATAAGATGGATGATGGGTGAATCAAGTCTTTTCTGGACATACACGCCCATATAATGTACAACACGTCAGTGTAGAGTACAACATACCTATGTTTTCTACTTACACGATCATATCTATCAACCGTGTAAGTCTTTAATTTCAATTCCAAAAATTTGTAAAACATTGTAAGTTTTGTGGTGAGATATTAAACTTTGTAAATCTTTATTTGAATTTAATGAATTTACTTGTTGATTTGGCCCTTAGTTTTTTTTTTCTATATTGGAGAGTTTTCAAGTAAATCTTTGTTCTTACTTCTTTATTGAGTTTTTATCTATTTGTTGATTAAACTTGAAGAGTATTTTATTGTTACTCTTTGGATGATGTTAAAAAGTTGTATTTTTTTAAGTCCTAATAAAAGAATTGATGTAATAAGGTGTTTCAACTAGTTTATAAAATTTGTCCTCGAGTCACATTTATTTTTAGGGAGTAATTATGTAGTTATCAATCTGATAGATTTTTATCGTTATATCGATAAATTACCGTAATGCGGGCTTCAAATAGAATGTATTTTCAGCAATAAAACAGTAACAAGGAATAAATATAAGCCAAGGAAAAGGGTCAAGCTTTCTATAAATCAATGATAAATCGATCTACAGAACTTTTTAGGGAAGGAAAAGTTGCAGAAGAAAGGGATGAGAAATCAGAATGACAACGATATTCCACATCAAAAACATGACAAACTTGGGTAACTAGTGATTGCATATAAAGACGTATCATAGTGCGTGCAAATTCTATTAGAGGTTGCTGTCATCTTCTGCTGAGGTGGCATCCAATTGATATTCAGTCAATCTTCTCAAAGGAAGCCTGTGCCTCTCTTAAACGTTGTTCGTATATCAGTGGTGGGCTCATGCTGAGATATGGACTAGCTCATAACAATTACTCTCATATATTAATGATTTTTATAGAAATAGTTTAATTGATCATAATTATGATGATGATGACTGTCTCCCATTTATTTATTCTTTCATAAACTTGAGGACACGTAGCGACAGAGTTAACGAATACCTAATCTCTGCAACTATCAAACCAACGGTAAAGTTGCATTGCCAACTACGACAATTGCATGGCCAGAAACAATTTTGCAAAAAATCTCTTTTGATGGCCGCTGGGAGAAAGGTCCTATGCAATGTGTCTGAAGTTGTTGTGGAAACTTCAAACGGAGCATGCAAATTTCATTTGATGAATAACATAGTGTTCATAAGCAACATTTTAGGTTGACTTTATCCACAAGGTTTTAGTTGGACCGTAATCCAACTACGGCAAGTGCACGTACAATTCATTTGATGAGTAACATATTGTTCATACATAACATTTTAGGTTGACTTTATCAACACAGTTTTAGTTGGACCACAATCCAACCGGTATAGATATATATGGGATTCATCTGAAAACTTTGTCAAATATCAATATTAGGAATTGCAACCATCAACATGACAACAGAAGGTTCTTGGTCCTCGGGATTATGCGACTGCTGCTCTGATATGCCCTCATGTAAGTCCTTAAAGAAGCCGTAAAGACTCCAATATAATTTGAAGGAAGACCAGGTGTCATTGGTTGTGTTTAGGCAAATGGGCCTTATGTTTGATCTTTTTGTGGCTTATATACTAATAATATTTGGTGCAACTATAGGTTGCCTCGCTTCTTGGTGCGCCTGTGTCACTTTTGGAAGGATTGCTGAAATTGTCGACCAAGAAAGAACCAATTAGTATACTTCACTTCACGCTTATTAATATTTATGAATATTTGAAATGAAAATCTTCAAACGAAAAACCCCGATCAGAGTTGTGTGTGGCTGTAACACAAATGCCTTTACTTTGCCAACTTGTCCTACAAGTGGAGCAATCTATGCTCTGCTTGCATTTATCACCGGTTGCGCCTGCCTCTACTCATGCACGTATCGCTCCAGAATGAGGAAAGTGTACATGCTAAAGGAGAGTCCTTGTAACGACTGCCTAATCCACTGATGTTGCGAGACATGTGTCCTTTGTCAAGAGTACAGGGAGCTCAAAAACCGTGGCTTTGATATGTGTCTTGGTAAATCCCTCAGGATGATAACCTATTTTTTTGTTTGTTTTTGTTTTCCAATTGCATGCATATGCATATAAATAGTTTGAAAATACAGTATCGGATCCTTAACTTCAGCCTTTTCTCAGAAGTAGTGTGCATGATCTAGATATATGCTCTACTCAACCTTAACAACATTAATTATTGTGATCATTGTGAATGTTTCCTTCTTTCATGCAATGTCAAGGTGGTTTTTTACGTTTTTTACTTCCATGTCAAGAACAAGTTCAGCCAAAAAGCTTAAATTATTTGGTAAGGAAATTGAGGAATGATTTACATATGTTAATTTGAACTGGAAAATTGCAAAGGTTAGGAGGGAAATGTGAGCAGAAAAAACCAGGGAATGGGAACTATGGCTCCACCACCAATGCAGGCGTTTAGCGCTCGATAGAATTAATTCTACCGAGCCATATCTGCATTTCGTTCTTTATCGTTTTTGTCAAAAGATTTGTTGAAATAATAAGTTGGGAGTGTTGGTATCACTTTTATATTTTATATATGCTCGTAATCTCAGTCACTATTGTACTTGTTCTTGTAGCTGTACTGTACTATGAATTATGGGATAATTATCTAATTCTGTTCGTATTTCTAATTGTCTTGTCTTCTCCTAGCTATGTGAGTATGTAATTGTCGCACCCGAATTGTGGAAAAGTTGATGTGAATATTGCGACACTTCATATCATGGATCACTCTAGATAATATATACTTAACAAACGAGATAAAGTAGACATAAGTAGATGATGTTATTTGTTACGGTTTGATCTAATTGCAAGATATGAGACTTAAATTCCATATTGATTAAATACAAAATTGATATAGGATTTATAAGGACTTTAAGCTCTCTACCCTCATAAGCTAGCTTTTGGAGTGTAGCTCTCCTAAAGTTTTTACCAATTTAAATGTTACGGTTTGATCTAATTGCAAGGTATGAGACTTGAATCCCATATTGATTAAATACAAAGTTGATATAGGATTTATAAGGACTTTGAGCTCTCTACCCTCATACGCTAGCTTTTGGGAGTGACTCTCCTAAAGTCCTTATCAATTGGTATCAGATCCGGTCTTGGAGTGGTGGCCCATGGAGTGGGGGCCTGGGAGCGTCAACCGTGACCAACGTGACCATGACCAACAAGGATCTCAAAGTGGTGACCCATGAAGTGGTGACCTGAAAGTGTCAGCCATGACCAACATGGCCGTGACCAATGAGGATATTGGTCCTTATGGAGGAACGAATGTTACGGTTTGATCTAATTGCAAGGTATGAGACTTGAATCCCATATTGATTAAATACAAAATTGATATAGGATTTATAAAGACTTTGAGCTCTCTACCCTCATAAGCTAGCTTTTGGGTGTGGCTCTCCTAAAGTCCTTATCATTATTATTACTATAGCTGGTACAAATTAAACATATTAACATAGTTATCTTTAGACTTATCACCATCTTGCGAGTTGGGTGGAGAGAGAACCAACCCTCAATTTGGAACAAAGCAGTTGAAACTTGGCCTTCGGTGGAGCTATAGTCAAAAGGTGCATAATATGATCCTTAGTGGATATGTAACACTGATAATTCAGCCTCTGACAACTTAATTTGTCCCTTATAAAATGAAAATCAATCTCAAGATGTTTACACCGCGAGTGAAAATAGCCGATAGTACTGAGCATAACCAAGCTAATAGATAAGAAATTGTAGCCATTGAATTTCAGCTCCCTCTTTGAAAGAGGGAGATAATTAATGTGTGTTTCTTGTGAGAACCACGTGAAATTCTTGTTGCTTGTGGTGTTCTTTCAATCATTTAAACTACCACTGCGGTCGACATCACTATAAGTTGAAACTTGCTGAACCGGAGGATATGCGAATTAACAAACCATAGTTAGAACAAAGATAACGCAATTCGAATTGCACAACTGCCCATTATTTATATTAAAGATAATGCTTCGAGAATGGAAAAGTAGTTATCATATTTATACTTTACTTATTTAGTATTCTTGAGATAATTAGTGAAAGTCATTAAACCCAGGATTCATTATTATCACCACTTTCATTAATTCTATCTTTTAATTATTTCTATAAATAAGTAGCAAAATAGACTGTCTCATATTGAAAAATAAAAGACTCCATTTTTTTCCTATTTTTTATTATTCCCATGCTCCAGTTAGTTTTGGTATTAAGCCTACAAAAGGAAATATTTTGTAATGATAACTATTTTATGATCTAACTTCTTATTATAAACACATTAACAATTATTATGAAACATAATAAAGTAACCACTATCTATCAATTGTGTAGCACTTAACAAATTATGAGCTAAATTAGGAACATATTGTACATAATAAAGGAGTTCTATATTATTGTGGGAGGTTTTGATGAAAATTATACCTTTTCGTTCCACTTGCATTAGCTTCCTGTGTCCAAGACAAACTTCACCTTTTTGTGACTTATCAAGCTCTTTAAAAATTGAAAATGTCCCAAATATATAATCGAAGCATCCATTATCCACATACCATACTCCATTGGAAGCATAATAATAGAAGAATAAACCATAAGTAAATTATTCTCTTCTCTAACTTTTTCCGTAGAATTTGCTTGCTTTTGCTCATCTCTCTACTTAGTCCATCAATTAGCTTATTTGCATCCGAATTTTTTTTACAATATTTTTATTGTATTGAACTTTTGATCTGTCTTTGTTCATAGATTATTCTTTATTTTTCTCCATGATCACGACCTGAAAGCCTCCTTTATCTTGTTTACAATGTCAAAAATTTTCTATTTTTCGTTTGTATAAAGACTTGCCTTTTACCTACTAGACCTTCTTTTCAACTTTTTTGTAAGAACCATTGACCTAGCTTTATGGGTTATTAAAGAACTCATTAAGTCATCAAAAGTAAAGGTTGATAACTTTTTAGACTCTTCAATTGCAACAACATAATGATCATATTGGTATACTGGTCACTTAATTGTGTAACTAAGGCTAGGAAAGTTCTTATTGTTTCAAAGTGCGCTACTTGAGAAAATATTTCATACAATTCAACTCCTTGCTATTGTAAATACCTCTTAGTGATAAAAAGAACTGAAATGAAGCATTGTGGTACTAATGATTAAGTTGTTGTCATATGCTAAACATGAAAAATTTAGGATACTGCTGGGACCAACGAGTTTTGAAGCAAGGGCATGTATTTAAGATAATGCTTTAAAATAAAAAATTATATTTATCCTTAGTTGTTTAGTAGGATTATGTTTGGTCATTTAATTAGTTAGTGAAAGTCAATAAACCCAAGATTCATAGTTATTAGAACATTCATTTGATCTTTTAGTTACTTTTAGTGCCAATCTTTTCATCTAGTATAAATATATAAATAGGTAGTATAATAGATTGTTACATATAGAAAAATAAACTCTCCATTTCTTGTCTTATTTTCTATTATTCTCTTGTTTCAATAATGTAATCATATGGAAATGCATGAATTGAGAAAATTTGATTATTGCATAAAACATATCGGGTCGTGTCAAAGATACATATTGTAGTTTTCTAATTATATTTTTATACAATATAGCATCTAAAAATAGGTCAACATTAGACAATCATAGAACAAGTAAGAGAGAGTATACCAATGACCTCACTCATTTTTATCTTGTCAAAAAGGTCATTCTTATAACATTAGTTTCTTTAATACTAATTATAATGAAAAGGAATAAATATAGGAGAAAAAATTAGAAAGTAAAAAGATAATAATTAATATGTTTTAGTCAGTGTCTCTGACCTACTTCATGATTAAAGAGATAGAATTATTTTATTATTGTAAGAAAGATATTACAAGGAGAAGTATAATAATAACAACCTTATAACTTTCTAAAGTTTCACATCAAAATCCCCTCGAAACTTACTTATAAAACCCTTATCATAATACTTATAGACAAGGTTATTTGTAAAACTTCATTATAACAAAACTTTATTTCCATATAAGTCTAAAGTTAGTAAAACTTTATTTTCATAAAAGC
The DNA here is from genome assembly GCA_024703695.1 of Erythroxylum cataractarum. Lineage (NCBI taxonomy): Eukaryota > Viridiplantae > Streptophyta > Magnoliopsida > Malpighiales > Erythroxylaceae > Erythroxylum > Erythroxylum cataractarum. Next base: position 16,038,214 of record JANJEY010000234.1, on the reverse strand, counting down.
TTAAGCTCAATGAAACTCTATTTCTACAAAAGTCTAGTGACACTAAAACTCTATTTCGCTAAAACTCTAATAAATGAGACTTTGATTTTCATGTGTCTTTGAAAAATGGGTCATGAGTTTGACACCAATTTAGCTTTAATGCTCATGCTAGCTTGCTTCTATCTTAGAAATCTTCTTTATCCAGTATGAGATTGGTGCCGATCCTATAACCTATTCGTCACCAATTAGTTTCTATAATTTCACTATTCATCAAATGCAAGGCATATCTCACAATTTCCTATCTTGATTTGAATTTGTTAATATCTAATCAAGAAACATTCCCTACCTATACAAACCTTCTAGGATTTTAACCTATTTGAGCATTCATCAAGTCTAAGCAATATTTTAAAATTTTGATGGGTAATGACTTTATCTATAAGTCAGTTGCATCCTCTAAAGTGTGAATCTTTTTTAGTAAGATATGATTAGATGCAATCAATTTCTTGATCTTATAAAAATTCAAATCTTTCACCATAATACCCATCCCTCTATATTTCACCTTACTTTCCTTAGTTCCTTGAAAGATAGTTATATCTTTATCACTAAAGGTAAAAGCATACACCACATTTTTTTGACTATACTATACTGATGCTTTCTTCTTGATATTGTTTTATCTCTTGAACTTGGATTTCTAGCCTTTTTAACATTTGTTCTAGGCTATCCTTTTTCCACTTTTGAAACAATATTGTTCATTTTTAATCTTGGCGAGTTCTTTCCATATGTTTTCCTTAACATATGTTGCTCCCTAAACACAATACCTTAGAATTTTTACTAAGTGGATGAAACTTAGAATGGTCTACCTTTTCATATGTTTTATCCTTCATTAAGGTTACCTAACGAACTTCCATTATCTCTCGCTTACTAAGATAACTTAACCGTATGTCCTGTAGTAGTACTATCTGTTTTTTTGAAGATTGAGACCCAACCATCGATTTCATTATTTCCTTTCCTATTAAGACATAGATCCTATATTGTAATTTTCCTTTCATTAAAATTAACAAACCAGTTTCATTATTAAAAAAGTCATGCCCTTGACTATAAAGAATACCTATGGAAATCAAATTCATTTGAAGCTTAGAAATTGTTATGTCGATGTTGCATAAATCAACTGTACCTTTGCAATATTGAAACTTTGTTGTCAATGTTGAAAATTATATTATCAACTATCTTCTCATGTCGCTATTGGATTATAAGTCACTTTTTGAATTTCTATTTCATATTAAACCCAATTATACTTCGTTTAAGATTTTTTTGGTGCCTTTGTTATCCATGGCTTTGTCCTTAAGCTACATGTAAGTTATAACCTCATTCTGTAAAATGTCAAATTTTGGGATATAATAAGGTTCATAAAAGCTATTGATGCCTTTAAATTTCTGACAATAAAGTTTATACATCGAGATATGTAATCTTTGATGAATCTATGTTTCCTTTTGTAGAAACATCACAATCAGAAACTAATGAGACAAGTTTAGCTTCTAATCCCACCATCCTTTTACCAAACACAAGTTAGAGTGTGCAACAACTTGGCCAATCTAATGATCTCATTGCACACCCTTATGCAACTACATAAGAAATAACAAGGGCGTCTACTTTGGACAATGAAAATATAACTAGTCATGAAGCCAAAGATGCAATCGTATAAGACATTGCCTATACAATTGCATCTAGAAACAATAGTATGCCTACTCCTTGATCATTAGCCTCCTAGTAGAACATACATCGAACAGAACCATGAGCTTATTCAATGTCTACGCTTATGCAACATCCTCACCTATCACAACAAATTCCACTTCACCACCCAATAACCTGAACATCTCTGTTTATCATTTATATTCTTCTAATTTACGTACTTTACCTTCAATTCCATTGAATATTGATTTGTATTCTTACAATTTGTAGCAGCAAGCTTCAGAATATCCAATGATTACTCGGTCAAGGACAAATTTCTTATCATTTACTAGAACTTTTTAAGCATATATAACAAAACCCATAAGTTTCTCTACTACCTCAAAAGATCCATTACAATAAGCTACTATGAAAGAAGAGTTTGATACACTCATGGCCAATCAAATGTGGGAATTAGTTCTTACATCTCAATCCTCTAATTTTGTCAGATGAAAATAGGTTTATCTTGTCAAACAAAAACCTAATGGAACTGTTGGATGATACAAGGCATGCTTTGTTGCTAAAAGATTCCATTAAAAAGCAGGCATTGACTACAATAACCTTTAACTATATTATCAACCTTATATTTAGCCCTATTATGCTTTACAAAAATTCATCTCATCTTGAGAATTTCTATGACAAAGAACTGGTCCATTCGTCAACTTGAAGTGTCAAATGCCTTCCTTTATAGAGCCTTTATCAAAAGAGTTCATATAGTCCAACCACCTGGGTTTGTCAACAAATAATGCCCACATCATGTTGGCTTTCTTTAAAAATCACTTTATATATTGAAATAAGATCTTTGAGGTTAATTTTTCTGTCTCAAATATCTACTTCTTGCCCTTGGCTTTTGAGCCTCTTAAACTGATCCTACACTTTTCGTTATTAATACTCAAAAGCCCATTTGTTCTATCTAATTTATGTTGATAATATGTGTTTAAAGGTACTATCTCTAAAGAAATTTAGGATGTCATTTGTGCTCTTCAAGCTCGTTTCTCCATCAAGGACCTTGGTGATCACTACTCTATCCTTAGAGTCAAAGCAAACTTCACTAATAAAGAATTAGTTATCACTCAACATAAGTAATTCGATATCTTCTTACATGCACAAATTGATAAAGATAAATAAAGTCCATATCTATTATAACCATTATTATTTGGTTTATAACATATTGTGTATCTAGTTTGATACTTATCCTATAGTTTAAATTGACATTATATAGACTTATCCTACCCTACAGTTTAGATAGACAATATACAAACTTATTATACCATTTTGTAAACTCTTATAAACTTTATAGATGTATCTCATTTGGAAGGCATAACTTCTACCTCTTTTTACATAGTTATGATTTAGCAAAATATATTGATGGCACCTACATGGCACCATCTTAACAAATTAACGATCAATCAAATCCAACTTATCTTAAATGGTATAAACATGATCTATCAGTTCTTAGCTGGATCATTGACTCTATCAGCAAGTGTTTTATTCCTCATATTGTTAGTTTCTAGCTCTTATGCAACATGGCAAAAATTAGCCAAAACTTATGCTTTGGGTTCTGAGGCCCATGTGAAAACCACTAAACAAATTCTTTATGCTAATAAAGGAACATAATGAATCTATTGCTTAGCATACTCAACAAACAAAAGGAATGTTTGACCAATTAGTATAGCGTAATAGTCTTATCATGAAGGATGATTTAGTTCAAGTTGTTATTAATGGTTTAGGTCTAACATATAGACCCTTTGTTTGGTCTTTTGAAAATAATTTAGATGCAGTTTATTTTCATGATTTATATGGATTATTGCTTAGTGAAGAGAAGAATCTTGCTACTAAAATAGATGCAAAAACACTTATATAACCTATGACTCACTATGTGAATTTAATTGTCAGGGGATATTCATCTCGTGGTAGAGGAAGAAACTAATTGATTAAGTATGGCAAAGGATGTTCCAATATTAGTACCTCTTTCGAAGGACATTTTAGATCTCAAAATGAGCTTCCTCACAATTTTTACATAACTCACAATTAGGTGGACGATATTCAGTGCCATAATTGTTACGGGTTTGGTCATATCTTTAGGAAATGTCCCTTACTAAATTGTAAAACTATCAACCCATGACCACTAGGTAACCTTAATCTTAGATCCTGAACACTGGAGCAACTCACATTCTTACTCTTGATTTGGAAATCTTACCATTCATAATGAGTATTATGGTCCTGAAGCAATCAAAATTGACAATGGTAAATTCCTTCCCATCTCTCATGCTGCTTCATCTTCTTATCAATCCGTGAATGATTCTTTTTAGCTTTATAATGTTTTAACTGTTCCTTCTTCTTGTCAAAGTTTATTATCTATTTTTTCTTTTACTAATGCCAATAGCATTTTTGTTGAATTCTTCCCCAATTATTTCATGATTAAGGATATCCAGATGAAGGAGCTCCTTCATTTAGGCTAGAATGATAATGGTATATACTTTATGCTCTTAGAACACATTCGACAACCTCGTCGTCTAGTTATCGTAATGACTTTCACTTTGGAGCAGTGGTATTCATGTTTGGGATGTGAAAAATTATCAAACAGTTTGACAACCTCTTTAATAAAATAAAATTCCTTTTATTTCTCTTAATAAATTGAGTATTTATCATGCTTGTAGTGTTAGTAAGATTTATAAGTTGCCTTTTTCAATCTCCAATTTTAAAGCTAACGGTCCGCTTGATTTAATTTGTTTTGATTTTTGGGATCCATTGTTAAGTCAAGAAGACTTTACTTCTATTAATTTTGAAGACAATCAAATAATAATAATCTCAAAACTGTTTTGATAAGTTTGTTAAGTGCGCAGAAAAATGTAACTAATATATGGTCAACACCAAAGGATACATGGTCAACACTAGAAGATATAGAAAGTCAATACAAGAAGATATAGAAAGTTAACACTAGAAGATAAATGGTCAAACCTAGAAGATATTTAAACTCAAGACGGACGATGCAAGAAGATCAAACTATAGAAAGTCACCATAAGAAGATACACATCATCATAAGAAGATACACATCATTCTTATTGATTTGTTGATTAAACTTGAAGAGTATTTTAGTGTAACTCTTTGGTTGATGTTAAAAAGTTATATTTTTTAGAGTCCTCATAAAAGAATCGTTGTAATAAGGTGTTTTAACTAGTTTATGAAACTTGTCCTCGAATCACGTTTATTTTTAGGAGTAATTATGTAGTTATCAATTTAATAAATTTTTATGGTTAATTATATAGATAAATTACTCTCAGATATTCATGATTTTTATAGAGATAATTTAGTTGATAATAATTATGATAATGGTGACTGATCTCCCATTTATTTATTCCTTTCATGAACTTGAGGACACGTAGCAACGGACCTAATCTCTGCAACGATCGAACCAATGGCAAAGTTGCAATGCCAAATGCCAACTACGGCAATTGCATGGCCAGAAACAATTTTGCAAAAAAATCTGTGTCCTTGTCATTGGAGTCATATGTTTACATGAGTACGAGGAGTTGATGGGACTCGGGAGAATTGTCCCATGTAACGCGTCTGAAGTTGTTGTGGAAGCTTCGAGCCGAGCATGCAAATTTCATTTGATGAGTAACATACTGTTCATGCGCAACATCTTAGTTTGATTTTGTCTACATGGATTTAGCTGGATTAGACCACAATCCACTACGGCAAGTGCGTGGCCAGAAATAATTTTGCAAAAAAATCTCTGCTCGACCGAAGTTATCTTTTGATATTGTTGTGCTAATCTGAGCATTAATTATTGTACTTTTTGACACAGTTTTTATGTCGAAAGAAGCATTATTGTACTTTTTGACTAAGTTTTTATGTTGAAAGCTAGATGGAATCCCAGATATCTTTGACCTTTGATCGTTGTGTGAGTTTTAATGGACATCACACACCGGTATATATATGTGGGATTCATCTGAAAACTTTGTGAAATATCAATATTAGCAATTGCAACGTACCGTCAACATGAAAACAGCAAGTTCTTGGTCCTCGGGATTATGCGACTGCTGCTCTGATATGCCCACATGTAAGTCCTTAAAGAAGCCGTAAAGACTCCAATATAATTTGAAGGAAGACCGGGTGTCATTGGTTGTGTTTAGGCAAATGGGCCTTATGTTTGATCTTTTTGTGGCTTTATATACTAATAATATTTGGTGCAACTATAGGTTGCCTCACTTTTTGGTGCCCCTGTGTCACTTTTGGAAGGATTGCTGAAATTGTCGACCAAGGAACACCCCGTTAGTATACTTCACTTCACGCTTATTAATATTTATGAATATTTGAAGTGAAAATCTTCAAACGAAAAACCTCGATCAGAGTTGTGTGTGGCTGTAACACAAATGCCTTTACTTTGCCAGCTTGTCCTGCAAGTGGAGCAATCTATGCTCTGCTTGCATTTATCACCGGTTGCGCCTGCCTTTACTCATGCACGTATCGCTCCAGAATGAGGAAAGTGTACATGCTAAAGGAGAGTCCTTGTAACGACTGCCTAATCCACTGGTGTTGCGAGACTTGTGCCCTCTGTCAGGAGTACAGGGAGCTCAAAAACCGTGGCTTTGATATGTCTCTTGGTAAATCCCTCTGCATGATCACCTTTTTTTTTTGTCTTCCAATTGCATGCATATGAATATACATAGTTTGAAAATACAGTATCGGATCCTTAACGTCAGCCTTTTCTCAGAAGTAGTGTGCATGATCTAGATATATACTCTACTCAACCATAACAACATTAATTCTTGTGATCATTGTGAATATTTCCTTCTTTCATGCAAAGTCAAAGTGGATTTTTACGTTTTTTACTTCCATGTCAAGAACAAGTTCAGCCAAAAAGCTTAAATTATTTGGTAAAGAAATTGAGGAATGATTTACATATGTTAATTTGAACTGGAAAATTGCAAAGGTTGGGAGGGAAATGTGCGCAGACAAAACCAGGGAGCAGGAGCTATGGCTCCACCATCAGTGCAGGCGTTTGGTGAGAAATAGAATCAATTCTACCGAGCCATATTTGCATTTCGTTCTGTATCATTTACGTCTATAGATTTGTTGAAATAATATGTTGGGAGTGTTTGCATCACTTTTATATTTTATATATGCTCGTAATCTCAGTCACTGTTGTACTGGTGCTTGTATATAGCTGTATTGTACTAGGAATTATGGGATAATTATCTTATTCTGTTCGTATTTCTAATTGTCTTGTCTTCTCCTAGCTATGTGAGTATGTAATTGTCGTACTCGCCAATTGTGGAAAAGTTGATGTGAATATTGCCACACTTCATATTATGGATCACTCTAGATAATATATACTTACAAACAAGATAAACTAGACACAAGTAGATGGTGTTATTGTTACTATAGCTGGTACAAATTACACATATTAACATAGTTATCTTTAGACTTATCACCATCTTGCGAGTTGAATGGCGAGAGAACCAACCCTCAATTTGGAACAAAGCAGTTCAAACTTGGCCTTCGGTGGAGCTATAGTCAAAAGGTGCATGATATGATCCTCAGTGGATATGTAACACTGATATTTCAGCCTTTGACAACCTAATTTGTCCCTTATAAAATGAAAATCAATCTCAAGATGTTTACACCGTGAGTGAAAAATAGCCGATAGTACTGAGCATAACCAAGCTAACAGATAAGAAATTGTAGCCATTGAATTTCAGCTACCTCTTTGAAAGAGGGAGATAATTAATGTGTCTTTCTTGTGAGAACCACGTGAAATTCTTATTTACCCGTTGGTATATCTCGTTCACCAATCTAGTTTTCTCGGCGTTGATATCTATAATAGACAGAAAAAACAAGAACTACAGATAGGAGCTGTAGAGTAAAAAGAAGGAAAAAGAAAGACTTGTTATCGGAAAATAAGAGAGAGAGAGTCTCAACCAAAACGCAAGATAGAGTATTGCGTTCTTATTTATACTTTACTTATTTAGTATCCTTGAGTTAATAAGTGAAAGTCGTTAAACCCAGGATTCATTATTATCACCACTTTCATTAATTCTATCTTTTAATTATTTCTATAAATAAGTAGCAAAATAGACTGTCTCATATCGAAAAATAAAAGCCTCCATTTTTTGTCCTATTTTTTATTACTCTCATGCTCCAATTAGTTTTGGTATTAAGTCTACAAAAGGAAATATTTTATTTTGTGTTATGCGAATGCTAACTATTTTATGATCTAACTTTTATTATAAACACATTAACAATTATTATCAAACATAGTAAAGTAACCACTATCCATCAATTGTGTAACGCTTAACAAATTATGACCTAAATTAGGAACATATTGTACCTGATAGAGGAGTTCTATATTATTGTGGGAGATTTTGATGACAATTATACCTTTTCCTTTCACGTACATTAGCTTACTATTGATAAGGATATCTATTATCTGATACTTAATAAGGATCTCATATGATATTATTTGTTGTAATCTCATATGATATTATTTACTGTAATCTCTATCTGTTGTAATTGTTTATACATATCTCTGTTGATTGTATCTATATATATTGTATAGAAGTTTTCTATAAATAACAATATCTTTATAGCTAATATTGTTCTTATATGGTATCATAGCCAAGGTAAAACCTAATAGCTCTCATGCTCTCGTCTTTTTTCACCATCTCAACAAATCCATACCAAACTGTTGTCTCTTTTGGTACACCTCCACTACCGATGTCCTCTTTACCAAATGTTGTTATCCAACTACCTATCAAACTCAACTCCACGAATTATTTGTCGTGGCAAGCTCAACTCACGCCTTTACTTCACAACTATGATTAACAAAACATGTCGATGGGACTGCAATAGCCCCTTTACGTACCTTTGACAATGATCTACCCAATCTTTATTTTTTTTTTATCTTGGTTTTGACAAGACCAGCTTGTCCTTAGCTAGATTATTGCCTCTATTTCTGAAAGTTTTATTTCACAAGTTATTAGTGCTTCAACTGCACAACAAGCATGGCAGAAACTGTCTTTCGCTTATGTATTTGGTTCTAAAGCACAAATTAGAACCATTAAGTCCAACTTTTATAGGCTGAAAAAGGACAACACAGAGACTATTTCTACCTATACTCAACGTGCCAAGGCAATATCCGACCAACTAGCTGCATTACAAAGTCCTGTCTTTGAAGATGATCTTGTTCAGGTTATCACAAATGGCTTTAGTCCTATTTATCATCCATTTGTTCGGTCTCTTGAAAACATACTTGATGTTGTTTCACTTGATGATCTATATGGTCTCCTCCTCAGTGAAGAGGCTTCACTTGCCGTTGATTCATCCAATTTTGATATTGCACTAACAGTGATTTTTGCATTTGGTACTTCAAAAGGACCACGTGGTGGTTGTTCATCTTATAGTGGCACTCGTAACAAATACACTCCTTGCTTATTAACTGATTATAGTCATTTGACCTGTCATAATTGTAATGGTCTCCTTGCTTATTAACTGATTATAGTCATTTGACCTATCATAATTGTAATGGTCTTGGTCACATTGCTCCTCAATGCCCTTCACTAAAATTTCAACATGATACCAACAATTTACAACCTAAGCCTTCTACCAACCTAGCTACCTCTATGTCCCAATCAAATACTTCCTAGATCATGGACATTGGATCCACTCATCACCTTAACCCTAATATAAAAAATTTAACTATCTACAATATTTACACTAGTGGTGATGAGATTAAGATTGGAAACAGTAAAACACTGCCAATCACTTATGTTGGAAGCTCTCTCTGTCAAAATGACTCTCTTAAATTTTCTTTACATGATTTATTGTATGTTCCTACTGCAAGTAATAATCTTTTGTCTATTTAAGCTTTTACTCGTACTAGTGATGTTTCCATTGAATTTTTTTCTCATCATTTTGACATCAAGGATATTCGCATGAAGGAATTACTTCTCAATGGACTGACTAATAATGGCTTGTATTCCATGCTATTTCAACCAATTTCTCCTTCTTTGCTTCCTAAAGTAGCAAATTTAGCCAGTCTTTCTCTTTGGCATTCTCGTTTAGGACATGCAAATTTGTGTTGTGTTCGTCGAGGTCTCACTCAAGCTAAAATTTCAGTGTCTTCCAATAAAATATCAGGCCTTTGTCACGTATGCTCAATTAGTAAGAATCATAAGTTACCTTTTTCTTAGTCTAGTTACAAAGCTGATGGTCCTTTAGATTTGATTTGTTTTGATTTGTGGGGCCCTTCTCCTACTGTATCCATTGATGGAAAATGCTTCTACGTTTTACTTTATGATCATTTCAGCAAATACTGTTGGATTTATTTTCTTTCTCACAAATCTGAAGTCTTGAATACTTTCATCAAATTTAAACATGTCGTGGAAAAATTCTTTGGTAGATTTATTAAACAGTTTCAGGCTGACTGGTGTGGTGAATTTTAAGTACTTACTAAATTTCTCAGTGACAATGGTATTATTCATCGTAGTTCTTGCCTAAAAACACTAAAACAAAATGGGTGTGCTGAACGTAAACATGGACATATCGTTGAAACTGGTTTGTCACTTTTACATCATTCTTTTGTTCCCTTGCAATATTGGAATTATGCTTTTGATACTGTGATCTATATTATAAATAGATTACCTACCCCAATCTTACAAAATCGCAAGCTATATTACTCTTTATTCCACAATTATCAAATTTAAATGAGTTAAACATTTTTGGCTCTCTTTGCTACCCTTGGTTGTGTCCATATGCTGCAAATAAATTAGCTTTCCAATCCTCCAAATGTGTCTTTATTGGCTTTAGTAAAATTCATAAAGGATATTTTTGTTTGGAGTTATTTACTAGAAAAATTTATACTTCACGACATGTTTTATTTGATGAGCAGGTATTTCCCTTCAAAGAATCTTCAGCTGGTCCAAATATTGCCATCCAAAAGTTATCATCACCAGTGCCTATTTTTTGCCAACCCATCATCCTACATCTCTTCCCATTGGACCCACCTCAAATTCTACTTACCACCACAGACCTGTATCTCCATCCCTACAACAAACATCCTCTTCTCCACCGTTGCCATCTATTGGTGTCCCACCACCCTTACCCATATCTCTAGCTCCTTCCCTTCCAACCGATACTTCACCTGCTAATCACTTACACGATACACCACCACTACCTTCATCTTCTACTACCAACTTTTCTGGTCTTCCTTTGGTTGTTGATCTTACACAGTATCCTCTGACTTCCTCCTCATCCTCTCCTCTAATCCATAGACAACACCACATGGTAACTAGATCCATGACTGGTTCTTTGAAATCAAAGGCTTTGACTGCTGAATTTTCAACCTAGTTGTTTCTCTAAGGCTTATAAGCAACATGAATGGCTACAAGAAATGGCAGAAGAATATGTGACATTAATGGACAATCACACATGGGATCTCGTTCCTTCTACTAATCATCTAAATCCCATTGGCTGTAAATTGGTCTATTGTATTAAATACACAGCAGACGGGCAACTTGATCGATATAAAGCCAGATTCATGGCAAAAGGCTACAACCAATGACCTGGAGTTGATTTTCATGAAATGTATAGTCGTGTTATTAAACCAGCAATAGTCCGACTTATTTTATCTCTTGCTGTGACAAATGATTGGTCAGTTAAAAAACTTGATGTGTCGAATGCTTTTCTTCATAGCACCCTAGATGAGGAAGTTTATATGAAACAACCCTAAGGCTTTGTCCATACAGATTTTTCCATATCATGTATGCCGTTTATGCAAGTTAATATATGGATTACAACAAGCACCACGAAAATGACTCTCATGTTTGAAAACTTCTCTTTTACAACTTGGTTTTCAAGGTTCTAAAACAGACACTGTTCTTTTTCAATCAAAATGGTGACACATTATTCTGTCTCATTTATGTTGATGATATTCTTTTTACTGGAATTAATACAGCAGCTATACAACGGATTATCATGTAGCTCAGTTCTGAGTTCAAATTTAAAAGTCTTGGTATCCTCTTATATTTTCTTAGGGTTAAAGCTAAGTGGACGTTTGAAAGCCTACTATTAACCCAACGAAAGTACATTCATGATCTGTTACAAAAAGTTGATATACAGGATGTTAATCTTATGTTAACACCTACTTGCATTACCCTAAAACTTTCAGCTCTTTTTGATACTTCCTTTCAAGATCCAACACTGTATAGATCAATTGTTGGTGGCCTTCAATATTTGTCTATGACAAAAGCTGATATCTCCTTTTATGTGAATAGAACTTCACAATTCATGCATGATCCTCGTGATCAACATTGGCAAGCAATTAAATGTATTTTACGTTACTTAAAAACCACTTTTGATAATGGATTACTTATCAAGAAATCCTCCTCAACTCAACCTTTTGCCTACAGTGATAGTGATTGAGCTGGCTCCATTGATGATAGAATATCAACTAGTGGTTATGCTCTGTTTTTGGGCCGTAATATGATATCCTGGTCTTCCAAGAAGTAATGCATAGTGGCACGATCCTCCACAGAAGCTGAGTATCGAAGAACTTGCATCTTCTGTATAAGAACTTTAGTAGTTGCAATCTCTACTTTATGAAATTGGACAATCTTGTTCACATACTCCCTTACTTTTTTTATGACAATCTCAGTGCCACATATTTAATGACTACACTGATTTTCCATTCTCGTTCCAAGCATTTGGAGATTGATTTTCACTTTGTGCGTGATAAATGTGATCACAAAGAACTACAAGTACGCTACATATCTACTATAGATCAACTTGCTGATAAATTCACCAAAGCTTTACCCAAAACCCGCTTTCTTCATTTTACGGGATAAGTTGTCTATTGTTTCACCCCACAGTCAACTTGTGGGAGGGTGATAAGGATATCTATTATCTGATACTTGATAAGGATATCATATGATATTATTTGTTGTAATCTCATATGATATTATTTGCTGTAATCTCTATCGGCTTTAATTGTTTATACTTATCTATGTCAATTGTATCTATATATACTGTACAGAAGTTTGCTATGAATAACAATCTCTTCATAGCTGATATTTTTCTTATAACTATCTCCAAGACAAACTTCACCCTTTCTTGACTTATCAAGCTCTTTAAAAAATGAAATGCCCCAAATATATAATTGGAGCTTCCACTAACCACATACCATACTCCATTGGAAGCATTAATAATAAAAGAATAAGCCACAAGTAAATTACTCTCTTTTCCAATAGAATTTGCTTGCTTTTGCTCTTCTCTCTACTTAGTCCAACAATTAGCTTATTTGCATCTGAATTTTTTTACAATAGTTGTATTGTATTGAACTTTTGATATGTCTCTATTCACTAGATTGTTCTGTACTTTTTCCATGATTACGACCTTGAAAGCCACCTTTACCTTGTTTACAATGTCAAAAATTTTCTAGTTTTCGTTTGTATAAAGACTTGCCTTTTACCTATAAGACCTTCTCTTCAAATTTTTTGTAAGAACCATTGACCTAGATTTATGGGATAATAAAGAACTCATTAATTCATCAAAAGTAAAGGTTGATAACATTTTAGACTCTTCAATTGCAACAACAACATGATCATATTGGTATACTGGCCACTTTAATTGTGTAACTAAGGCTAGGAAAGTTCTTATTGCTTCAAAGGGATCTATTTGAGAAAATATTTCATACAATTCAACTCCTTGCTATTGTATGTACCCCTTAATGATAAAAATAATTGAAATGAAGCATTGTGGTACTAACGATTAAGTTGTTGTCAGATGCTAAACATGAAAAATTTAGGTTACTGCTGGGGACAACAAGTTATGAAGCAAGGGCAAGTATTTAAGATAATGCTTTAAAAATAAAAATAATATTTATCTTTTAGGTATTTAGTAGGATTATGTTTTGTCTTTTAGTTAGTTAGTGAAAGTCAATAAACCCAAGATTCATAATTATTAGCACATTCATTTTATCTTTTAGTTACTTTTAGCACAAATCTTTTCATCTACTATAAATGTATAAATAGGTAATATAATAGATTGTTTCATATAGAAAATAAAGTCTCCATTTATTGTCTTATTTTTTATTATTCTCTTCTTTCAATAATGTAATCATATGGAAATGAATGAATTGAGAAAATTTGTTTATTACATAAAACATATCGGGTCGTGTCAAAGATAGATATTGCAGTTTCCTAATTACATTTTTATACAATGTAGCATCTAAAAATAGGTCAACATTAGACAATTATAGAATAAGTAAGAGAAAGTATACCAATGACCTCACTCATTTTTATCTTGTCAAAAAGTCATTCTTATAATGTTAGTTGCTTTAATACTAATTATAATGAAAAGGAATCAATATAGGAGAAAAATAAGAAAGTAAAAAGATAATAATTTATATATTTTAATATGTTTCTCTGACCTTTAATATCTTCCTGATATTGTTTTGTCTCTTGAACTTTGATTTCTAGCCTCTTTAACATTTGTTCTAGGCTATCCTTGTACCACTTTTGAAATAATATTGCTCATTTTTTATCTTGACATGCTCTTTCCCCATGTTTTCCTTAACATATGTTGCTCCCAAATACAATACCTTAGAATTTTTACTAAGTGGATGAAACTTAGAGCGGTCTACCTTTTTATATGTTTTATCCTTTATTAAGCTCCCCTAATGAAGTTCTCTCTCGCTTACTAAGATAACTTAACCACATATGTCATATAGTAGTACTATCTTTTTCTTTGGAGATTATGACCCAACCACCGATTTCATTATTTCCTTTCCTATTAAGACATAGACACTATATTGGAATTTTCCTTTCATTAAAATTAACAAACCAACTTCATCAAGAATACCTATAGAAATCAAAATCATTTGAAGCTTAGAAATTGTTATGTCTATGTTGTATAAATCAACTGTACCTTTGCAATATTGAAACTTTGTTGTCAATGTTGAAAATTATACTATCAACTGTCTTCCTATGTCACTCTTGGATTATAAGTCACTTTTTCAATTTGTATTTCATACTAAACCCAATTATACTTCTTTTAAGATTTTCAGTGCCTTTGTTATCTATGGATTCGTCATCAAGCTACATGTAAGTTATAACCTCATTTTGTAAAATGTCAATTTTTAGGCTATAATAAGGTTCACAAAAGCTATTGATGCCTTGACATTTTTTACAATAAAGCTTATACATCGAGATATGTAATCTTTGATGAATATGTGTTTCCTTTTACAGAAACATCACAATCAGAAACTAATGAGATAGGTTTAGCTTCTAATCCCACCATCCTTTTACCAAACACAAGTTAGAGTGTGCAACAACTTGGCCAATCTAATGATCTCATTGCACAACCTTATGCAACTGCATAAGAAACAACAAAGGCATCTACTTTGGACAATGAAAATATAACTAGTCATAAAGCCAAAGATGCAGTCATATAAGACATTGCCTATATAATTACACCTAGAAACAATAGTATGCCCACTCCTCGATCATTAGCCTCCTAGTAGAACACACATCCAATAGAACCATGAGCTTACACAATGTCTACGCCTTTGCAACATCCTTACCTATCACAACAAATTCCACTTCACCACCCATCAACTTGAACATCTTTGTTAATCATTTATATTCTTCTAATTTACATACTTTATGTTCACTTCCATTGAATATTTATTTGTTGTCTTGCAATTTGCAGGGGCAAGCTTCGTAATATCCAATGACTACTCGGTTAAGGAAATTTTTTTTACCAACTACTCGCACTTTTTAAGTACATACAACAAAACCCATAAGTTTCTCTACTGACTCAAAAGAACCATTACGATAAGCTAATATGCAAGAAGAGTTTAATACACTCATGGCCAATTAAATGTTGGAGTTACCTCGCGACCCTCTAATTTTGTCAGATGCAAATAGGTTTATCTTATCAAACAAAAACCTAATGGAACTATTAGATGATACAAGGGATGCTTTGTTGCTAAAAAATTCCATTAAAAAGTAGGCATTGACTATAATGACCTGTAGCCCTATTATTTGCCTTACATTTAGCCCTATTATCCACCTTACAAAAATACATCTCATTTTGAGAATTTTTATGACAAAAAACTGGTCTATTCGTCAACTTGATGTGTCAAATGCCTTTCTTTATAGAGCCTTTATCAAAAGAGTTCATATAGACCAACCACCTAGGTTTGTCAACAAATAATGCCCATATCATGTTGACTTTCTTCGAAAATCACTTTACAGACTGAAATAAGATCTTTGAAGTTAATTTTTATGTCTCAAAGATATACTTCTTACCCTTAGCTTTTAAGCCTCTTAGAGTGAATCCTACACTTTTTTATTATTAATACTCATAAAGCGCATTTGTTCTATCTAATTAATGTTGATGATACGCGTTTAAAGGTACTAACTCTAGAGAAATTTAGGATGTCATTTGTGCTCTTCAAGCTCATTTCACCATCAAGGACCTTGATGATCTCCACTTCTCCTTAGAGTCAAAGCAAACCTCACCAATAAAGGATTAGTTATCGCTCAACATAAGTAATTCGATATATTCTTACGTGCACAAATTGATAAAGATAAATAAATTCCATATCTATTACAACCATTATTATTGGTTTGTAACGTATTGTGTATCTAGTTTGATACTTATCCTATAGTTTAAATAGACATTATACAGACTTATCCTACCCTACAGTTTAGATAGACATTATACAAACTTATTCTACCATTTTTGTAAACTCTTATAAACTTTATATATGTATCTTATACTCAACTTGAATAATGTGTATTTGCCTTTCTAAATATATTTTATATGGTATTAGAGCTTTTTATGGTCTAACAAACTAAGAAGCTACAATGTCTACTGAGGGAACTCTTGTGTCTTTTTCTTCTTTTTCTTTATTGATTGCTTCTCATTTTTTAGCTCTTCCAAACATTACACATTTTTTTTTTATCAAATTAGATTCCCCTAATTATCTCATTTGGAAGGCACAACTTCTATCTCTTTTACATAGTTATGATTTAGCAAAATATATTGATGGCACATATATGGCACCACCTCAACAAATTAATGAACAATCAAATCCAGCTTATCTTAACTGGTATAAACAAGGTCAATTAGCTATTAGAGCTTTATTCCTCAATTTTTTAGTGTTTCTAGCTCCTATGCAATATGGCAAAAATTAACCAACACTTATGTTTTGGGTTCTGAGGCCCGTGTACGAACCACTAAACAAAATTCTTTAAGATAACAAAAGAACATAATGAATCTGTTGCTTAGTATACTCAACAAACAAAAGGAATGTTTGATCAATTAGTATAACTTAATATTCTTATCATAGAGGATGATTTGGTTCAAGTTGTTATTAATGGCTTAGGTCCAACATATAGACCCTTTGTTCAGTCTTTTGAAAATCATTTAGATGCAATTTATTTTGATGACTTATATGGATTATTGTTTAGTGAAGAGGAGAATCTTGCTACTAAAATAGATGCAAAAACATTTATACAACTTATGACTCACTATGTGAATTTAATTGTCAGAAGATATTCATCTTGTGGTAGAGGAAGAAACTAATTGATTGAGTGTGGCAAAGGATGTTCCAATATTAGTACCTCTTCTGAAGGAAATTTTAGATTAGATCTCAATATGAGCTTCCTCAAAATTTTTACATAACTCACAATTAGGTGGACAATATTTAGTGTTATAATTGTTATGGGTTTGGTCATATCTTTAGGAAATGTCCTTCACCAAATTGTAAAGCTACCAACCCAAACAACTACGTAACGTTAATCTTAGATCCTAAACACTGGAGCAACTCACAATCTTACCTTTGATTTAGAAATCTTACCATTATGATGAGTATCATTGTCCTGAAGTAATAAAAATTGACAATGGAAAATTCCTTCCCATCTCTTATGCTGCTTCATCTTCTTATCAATTTTTGAATAATTCTTTTTCGCTTCATAATGTTTTAAGCGTTCCTTCTTCTTGTCAAAATTTATTATCTATTTTTTCTTTTACTAATGTTAGTAGCATTTTTTTGAATTCTTTCCTAATTGTTTCATGATTAAGGATATCCAAATAAAGGAGCTCCTTTATTTAGGCTAGAATGATAATGGTCTATACTCTATGCTCTTAGAACACTTGTCATCCAGTTATCGTAATGACTTGCACTTTAGAGTAGTGGTATTCATGTTTGGCACATGAAAATTATCAAACAGTTTGGCAAGCTCTTCAGTAAAATAAATTTCATTTTATTTCTCTTAATAAATTGAGTCTTTATCATGCTTGCGGTGTTAGTAAGATTTATAAGTTGCCTTTTTCACTCTCCAATTTTAAAGCTAACGGTCCACTTAATTTAATTTGTTTTGATCTTTGGGATCCATCTCTTATTCCTTCCATAGATTACAACTGATATTATGTACTATTTTATGATCTTTATTTTAAATATTTTTGGATTTATTTATCAAGTATAAATCTGAAGGATTAATGTTTTTATCAGGTTTTGTCATATTTTTTTAAAATTTTTTGATTGACAAATAAAAAGCTTTCAAGCTAATTGGGGAGGACAATATCAAGCCTTGCAATCACATTTACTTGAAATAGATTTGTAGAAAGAAAACACCAACATATTAAAAAACTGGTTTGGCTTTACTTCAACTTTCCTCCATTCCTACAGATTATTAGACTTATGCTTTTGATATTGTAGTTTACATAATAAATCAATTGCCTACACCTATTCTTTCTCATTCTAATCCGTATCAAATTCTTTTTTAAAAAAGTCTTGCTTATAATAATTTGCATGTTTTTTGGCTTGTGTTATCCTTGGTTACAACCTTATGCTCCATATAAATTAGCACCTCGTTCTAAATAGTGTGCTTTTATGGGATATAACAAACTTCATAAAGTTTTCCATTGTCTTAATCTTGAATATAAAAAGTTTGTTATCTCACATCATGTTGTTTTTTGTGAACAAGAGTTTCCTTTTTCCAAATCTTCCATAACGAGTTCCAGTGTTTAGGATTCCTCACTAGTCATATATTTTTTTTACCATTATTATTCATTCACACTTCTACCTACACACCATTACCTTAGTCCTTGCCTAATGCAACTACCTTAACCAATTTTAGCTTCCTAAAAACATCTTTTTCTACAAGGACAACATCATCTACCTTACCCACACATCATACATCAACGTCATCTCAACCCCTTACCACACCCACTATTGATGTCCTTTTTATTTCCTTAGGCAACACACCTACACTATCCATTTCCACACCTATAATTGACGTTACCTTAAACTCCCCAAGGTACATGCCCCACTAGTATAACGTCCATCCATATTACCTAGTCCTACCATAACACCTATCATTGATGTCCCTAATAGTTCCTTACCTATGTTATATACATCACTAGATAACTCTTTTACAACATCATCTGAACTGCCTTTAATTGTTGACTTAACTCATTACACTTCTGATACTACTGAACTAACTTGTAGACATTATATGGTTACCAGATCTAAAACTTGTACTTTTAAGCGTCGTCAATTTTACCTCCTCTGAAATTGAACCTTAAACTTATAAATAATTCAGTAAATCTGCAAAGTAAAGACAAGCAATTACAAAAGAGTATAACGCAATGATCTGCAACAACCCATGGGTTTTAGTGCCTCCTTCTTAAGTTGATAATATAGTTAGATGCAATCATATCAAGTGAAAGCCAAATGGTATGATTGATCGATACAAGGCACATTTAGCGGCAAAGGGATTTAATCAACGATTAGGTGTGGATTATATGTACACTTTTAGTCCAGTTATTAAACTTGCCACTATCCATCTTTTATTATCATATGGCTTATCTAATAATTGGGAGATTATAAAATTGGATGTTTCTAATGCCTTTTTGCAAAGTTCACTTGATGAGAATGTCTTTATGCAATAATTGCAAGGGCATGTTCATCCTACATATCTAAATTATGTTTATAGATTACAAAAATCTATTTATGGATTTAAATAGGCATGTCGACAGTGGTTTAAGTGTTTAATGGATGCATTGATCAACCTTGGCTTCAACTTAAAGACTGATAGCTCTCTCTTCATCCTACATTATGGTTCGAATTCAATTTTTAGTTTGTTATATGTTGATGATATTATTATAATAGGAAACAATAATAATGTGGTCACCAATATAATTCAGCCTCTCTATTAATCCTTTGCATTAAAGGATTTAAGATGTCTTTCTTACTTTTTAGGTATAGAGGCATGTTGGACTTCAAATGGTTTATTACTCACTCAGTCTAAATATTTACAAGATTTGTTAAACAAACCTCATATTAAGGTTGCAAATAGTGTTTCTACATCAGCTTATAACAAAGTAAAATTGAGTATTCATGATGGGACTTCTTTTCTCTTTATTGAAGTATTGTTGGAGGCTTGTAATACATTTTTTATGCAATCAACAAGGTTTCTCAATTCATGATCTCACCTACTTAATAACAGTAGACAACAATTAAATGAATAATTAGATATCTTCTTAGCACCATTGATCATGGCATTTTGTTGAGACGCTCAAGTTCTTTTCATATCTCAACTTATAATGACTCCGATTGGAGAGGCAGTATTGATGGTCATAAGAGTACCATAAGCTTTGTTATTTATTTTGGTAATAATTTAATACCGTAGGGATCAAAAAAACAAAGAACGATGGCCAAATCATCTACTGAAGCTTTGTATCATGCTGTTTCTACTGCTGTAATAATATTATAATGGTTATAATTGGTTATGTAAGAAATTGGTATTCCTTCACCATCCTCTATTATTTTATGGTGTGATAATTTAAGTGTTAATTATCTCACAACTACACCTATTTTTCATACACAGTCTAAACATTTGGAAATTGAATTTCGTTATGTACATGATAAAGTTGCTAACAAAGAACTTCAAGTGCATTATATTGAAACTACCAATCAACTAGTTGATGCTTTAATTAACTGTTATCAAAGCATCATTTTCTTCATTTAAAGAAAAAGATGACTCTCATTCCAAGACTAGTTCAATTTGCGGGAGGGTGATAATGATATCTAGAGTCCATATCTGTTGTAACCATTATTATTTGGTTTGTTACATATTGTGTAGCTAGATTGATACTTATCTTACAGTTTAGATAGACGTTATAGAGACTTATCTTATAGTTTTATAGACTTTTGTAAACTCTATATAGGTATCTTATGCTCAACATAAATAATGTGTATTTGTCTTTCCAAATATGTCACACATATGGTTGAAGTAAAAAAATGTTTCCATACCAACAGATCCTTCTCTTAAATGAGAGTCCTCTACTATTCCTTTTGAGGATCTAACTCTTTATTGATAGGTTATTGGTAGCCCTAAGTATCTCGGCATCACAAGGCCTGAAATTACCTTCAATGTTAATCGAGTGTCTCAATTCATCCATCAACCTACTATTGAGCATTGAAAATAAGTCAAGCGCACACTTTGATACTTGCATGGTACTGATAGGTGTATATTATACTATGTTTTATTAGACGTTTAAGTGTGTTATATATTTTTTATTAGATGGTTATCATTTATATAGGCTTAGAATTATGTTATTGTTAACGTTTATCTTAAGTGCTTTTTTGGTTTAGAGCAAGAATTGGATCTTAATTTCATATTTTAAGAGGTGTTTAATGTGTTTTTGAGTGTTGGAAATCAAGAAAATGAAGAGTGAGGTAGATGGAGATTGAAGGAAGTAGTTTATGATCATTACTTGCTTGTCACGATCATGATAGAAGAAACTTTCTAGAAGCACGATTGTGACAAGTGTGGCCTATTTCATATCTTTTAGGATTTGGGGGGTATTTTTAGAATCAAATGAAGTGAAGAAACCCTTAAAAAAATCCCTAGGACCCTAAACTACTATTTAAGAACATGAAACACTAAAAAAATAGCAACCACACACTAAATTGAATCAATGTGGAGAGATCAATAAGAGCATTAGGAAATTCCAACATTCCATATGAAGGCGTTAAACAATTTTTTTCTCTTTTTTTTGTTTCTTTCATTATACTTGATTTGTAATTAGATTTCTAAGATGTTTATCATGTTTATGGAATTATAAACTCATAGGAATTATTCTAGATTTATTTCATGATTTTATTCATTGTTGAATTCAATACATATTATAGGTTGTGATAATTGTGCATGTTCATACTTTGACAACAAATCGAGAGAGTGGGTCAAAAGTAATCTAATTAAATTATAAAAAAAGAGTTAGTGATTTAATATGTCGCTCAATTAACAACTCAACCGTCATTAGAAGAGAGATCTTACGTGAGAACTTGATTATTCAATAGTTAACTTCAGAATTGAAAATGTTAGGGAAAGAGTGAATTAAGAGATTGCAATTCTGTAATTTTCATATTCATTTAGGGTTAAGCAATTAAGGCTAATTGGTTATGTATTAAGAGAGAACAATCAAACCTTAGGACATTTATGATTGACTCATAGTTAGATAAATAATTGTTAAAGGAGCATAATAACGAAAGAATAAATCTAATACGTTCATCTTTCATCAACCTTACAATAATTTGTAGCTCATTTTCTATTTTCTATTTGCTTGATTTAATTTATGTTATTATTTTCACACAGTTCATATTCTAATACCTTATAGAAAGTTAGGTTGAACTCGTTTTAGCTAATTCCTTGTGGGATCGATACCTTTCGATAATTTAAGTTATGTTCAATAAACTTGCGAGTATTGAGGGTTTATTAAAGGAAAAACTTACTCAACAAGTTTTTAATGTTTTTACTAGGAAACTTAGTTTAGGAAGATTTGAATTTCTTTTATTTAACGAATTATTACCCTTTCTTATGATTGTGTTACCAAATCATAAGAATTTTTTTAAGAAAAGAAAGTTGGATGCAAAGTATAGGACATATCAATCAAGACATTACAAGGCAAGAATGTGGAATTCGAAGAGTTGAACACCAAAGAGATATAGAAAGAACAATTGTTACGACCTAGTGCCACACCAGACCCATGACAACCACCGCATAACCGAGTTAAGGACACTTATGGTATCCTTAATCCAACTATACAAGGCTAACTGAACATCTCTCCCTTTTTTTTTTGAAAACTTTGGTCAACATAATAGTTGTATTTTAAAAATCCCAAAAATTCAATCAAATACCTGTAAACAATTTTAAACATACTTTATATTCACATCAAAAAATTTACCACAAATTTAGGACTTTAAAGTCCACTCAAAGCAATCTCATCAATAGTATCAAAGTTTAAACACAAGGTCTTTTACAACAACAAAATGGTTAAGAGTTAATTTATAAATTCATAAATCATATCAATATAACCAATCTAATAAAAACAATTTATGAACTACTATACAACAAAAACATAAGACAGAGACTACCCACGTGTGGTAATGCCCTGAAAATGTTAAAAAAACCACACAATCCATACAGAGCTTCAAGCTCATTAAATTAACCTGCATGGTTGGAAAGCAGAGATGGTGAGTATACTATGTACTCAGTGAGTAGGAAAAACATATATCGCAAATAGAACTTGATACACACCAAGACGGTATAGATGACCTAAAAAGTGAACATACATCACATAGAAATGCATAGGCCTAGCCTATGACTCAACTTATACTGGTTAGGAACCATATAGGCCTAGTCTATTAATCACTCATCCGGTGAGCATAGATTCTAATTCCAGTACATAAAAACATAAAAATATCACATTTTTAAATCAAATCTCGTCAGACAACAAATCTCATAATAAACCAAAGCAATCATGCGTGTCATCACTAGTTGGCCAAAATAGTGTGCACACCCACCAATTCCAGATGTTGGCTTAACTTTCATCCATGGTGAGCTCGGGCTACAGTCAACAAGAGCATCATGACCTTAGGTGATGATCTAGTTGGTCTCCAAACCTTAGGTGTGGAATCACCTACAAGTTCCCTTAAAAGGTGTCATTACGGAGACTCGACTTTATGTACCAGCATTAAGGGTACGGGGGTCGCTTAATGTGTTGTGCCTAGCACACGATTGACCAATCGTTTCCTCACTAATCACAAAAATCATATAAAATATTAAATAAAAAAATCAAGTAAGGCACCATGCTTTTATTTATCGGTTTAACTGATAAAATAAAACCTTGCCATATCTCCAAGCCAAAAGAGAACAAATATACATAGAATACATGACTTGATTATGCATATGTAAATTCCAAAACATTATTTCATACAATGAAAGTCATTTTTTACACTACAAGTGCAAAGTTGTTAAAAAAATGTAATTTCAGAAAATAAAACATTGTCCTTTGCACTTCAAGTGCAAGTTTGTTGAAAACAATATTATTTCAGAAAACATCAGTTGCACTCTTAGTGCAAAGAGTTAGTTAAACAATATCATTTATTAAATACACAAGTATACTAGCATCCACTTGAGATTCAATTCTACTATGCATTACCTAGGTTCAAAGTTCACATACAAGTCATCATGCATGTCTTGGGATATCGTAATCCCATTTGAGAGATATGGTTTCCCCAACTCACCTCAAAAGAAGGTATATACTCCCTTAACTTCAACAATCCTCGGTATGAGCTCCTTAATTCACAACTCCCAAGCTTTTATACATAAAAAATATACAATGTATTTACTACTCAAAAATATATTTCATATTTATACATCATCACATAAGTTTGTAAAA
Source organism: Erythroxylum cataractarum (assembly GCA_024703695.1). Lineage (NCBI taxonomy): Eukaryota > Viridiplantae > Streptophyta > Magnoliopsida > Malpighiales > Erythroxylaceae > Erythroxylum > Erythroxylum cataractarum. The sequence goes on along the minus strand of JANJEY010000234.1, from coordinate 16,013,749 downwards.
CAACAATATCACTATCTTTAAGCTATAAAATTCAGCCATTACTTATCAATTTGTGCAAAATTCAAGTTTATTCTAAGTAAACAAGAAAGTCGCTTTCCAATGTATATCATTACGAATCCTTAAATCCTAAGCCAAGTTCACTTAGATATTTTATCAAACACCTAATGTGCATGACTTTCAAGTCATATTTCCATGGCTTTATCAAGGTAATTCATGCTCCTATCTTATTATATAACAAATACTTCCAATCAACAACACATTTCACCACTCTATTCAACCCAATTCCCTTTATTTAAGCCATATTCATCATAATTATACAACTTATCACATTAATCCATTCCTTCTTCCATCATTTGACTAAGCCTATCCAGCATACTTCTTCTCCATTTTTCATCATCAATTCACATTATACATGTACAATTAACACGATAGCCTTCATTTAGCTCATCAATTTCAAAAGATATTAAAAAATGCACAAACTTTCACAAAGGGGACATTTTGATTTTGGCTTAAAGAACCATCTCCATTACACATTTCATTTATATAAACCATGTTTCATGCATCTTCAAGCATGAAAAACAACATATTTTAACACCAAACTCAAAATCCTAATGTAGAGAGAGATGAGATAAAATTTACCTAAACCTTCCTTTGATTATATCTTCAAATCCTTCTCTCAAATATAATGATAGATTTGAGTTCCTTGGCCCTAAAATAGCTTAGAACAGCTTGATTTGGGTTAGAGAATCAAAACAAAGGGGTAGGGTTAGTAATAGCCAAAAATTGGTCTCCTCCTCCTCTCTTTTCCTTCCTTCTCCTTTCTTTTAATTAAAATAACATGTTTTAAGTCTTAAGCAATGGTGTGCACGACCTTACTGTAGAAAAATCCCGGGGTGTCCATCACATGGACACAGTGCGGAAAACAAAACTTTTTGTTCCGGGAAGTTCCCGAAAGCCAGGATCCAAGTGTATGTATAAATAGTCAAACCATAACGACCAAAGGAGACCGTCTCTAACGGTATCCACGCAGAGGTCGGAAACCTAACCGGGACAAACCCCTTTGACCCGGGAATAGCTAGACTAAAGAAAAGACTGCTAGATCTCACCTTAGCCTTGGAGAGCAAGTGATTAAACCTTGGTGAAGCACTTTGGAGATGAGAAGAGAGTGAAGAAAGCCTTGAAAAATCCAATTTTTCTTTAAACTTCCATGTAAGTTTCGGCCATCATCTCTTCACCTACGACTCCAGCAGCTTCCTCATGCCTTCTATATATGTTTTAACTAATTAAAAGAACATATAAAAGCTTGGTAAGGGAGAGCCCCACGTGGGAGGGCCATTAGCCATTAAAAAGTCAAGTTAATGATGTAACTTTGACTTTTCAAACTAATCTTCTCCTTTTGCTTTCCTCCACCGACCACACTAGCTTCCTTAACTCTTAAGGCTTGCTTTTATGCCTTTTATTCTAATTAAAAGGTCACTTAATGGCTTGGTAAAGGAAAGCCACGTGAGTGGCCTTAAAAGTGATTAAAAAATCAATTTAAAGATGAAGTTTGACTTTTCAAACTTCATCTTCTCCCTTCATCTAATGACATATGTCCACTCATATATTAATTAATTAATCTAATTAATTAATTGATATATAGGGTTGCTGAAGTGGTCCAGTCACACTGGGGTCGGTCCTACCGGCCTGCCGGGCCCCGCCGGCGAAAAATCACCGGAAACGGTTTTCAGCAATATCGATGTCGCGATCTCATCGGGACATATCCCAATCTCATCGGGATCCATTTAATCCTATTGCTCTCCAGATATCGGATCT
>JANJEY010000234.1:15855401-15888931 GCA_024703695.1 Erythroxylum cataractarum | reverse complement strand
TCTGCAGTGTGCGTTCGTGATCAAGTGCAGTGATGGATCACAGGTCGGTCAGCTGGGGTGACTTCTTTTGGGACTATTTTTGGGATGACCTAGTATAGACGTTTTTATCAGTTTCTCTTTTTGAATTGTTGTATGTAGTTGTAGGGGACAGATAGACTGGTCTATATTTTGGATTGATATTGTGAAATGAAAGAAATATTGTGTTTTTAAATTCTAGTAAATTGCATATTGTGGTTTATTTTATTGATGTCATGCGAGTGTTTAGTGATCGTTTGCGATCGTAGTACTTCCTTACTGGGATATGCGTCGGAACGACCCACGGGCGTCTCGGTGTGTACCCTACGGTGAGGGGGCGCTACATTATGTTTGCTCCATATACGTTTGAACATTTATAAATTTGATTTATTATGACAATATGGTGATTCATCAACAAAGATGATCATTGTTTATCCTCAATAATATATGTTATCGTACATTCTCATAATATGTGTGAAAGTATTAAGATTTATGTCAATCTTAAGCATTTAAAAGTGTTTGGGCATATATATAGATTGACCTTGAGCCTATGTCATTTAGATGCATACAATTTTATACAGATATCTATAAAGTTTGATATGACATAGAGGGATATAAGTTTTTAATCCCATAAAGGTTCTCTAATATAGTTTAGCATTCAGTTAGAGAAGATAAAGGTTTTTTTAATGTTGTTTAGCGTTTGATGAGAGAAAACAAGTTTTCTTTAATGTTGTTTAGCTTTCTCTAATGCAATTTAACATATGTGGTTTAACATAAAGTTTGGAGAACTCGAGACCTACAAATAAAGATAATATAATTTAGATCATATAGGTATCATCTTAGTTTGTCACACTCTATTTCCTATTCATGTTAGTGAGGTATTAGATATGCATGATCGTATTAGATCTGTGTCACAGATGATACATGCATTTGATGCTTTTCAGTAACGAAAGCTTTGCAGGACAAAATGATGGACTTTCATTATCTTTGGATCAAATATTTTGTTTTAAACTTAATCAACTAATACAGTAGTGTAGCTTAACCGAGTTTTTAAAAAAATTGTTCTAAACTTAATTCAATACTGCAATTAAGTATTGTCCAAGGGAGAAAATGTTCGAAATGTTTGACTTTTCCATAAAGTTGGACAACATTTAATTACATTTTTTGGTTTTTCATTAACTTATCGCTTAAGTTACGTAATTTAATTCGGATAAAGATAATAAAGTGACCTAATAATTGATCTAAGTCAATGAATTGAAGTCTGGGTGAAAATTGGATCGCAATCAGTATGGATCAGACCCATATCGAGTCATATGGATGCTATATATAAAGGTTAAGGTCTTATACAGTTGCTCATATATATAATTCGTAAGCAGAAAGATTCTCTGACCCATTAAGAGAGCTTATGTTTTGAGAAAGCTGTAAAACGGTTTGATCGCGTCCCGGTGAGCAATTCTTGTGAAGACTGGTCGTCACATTCGTTTTGACATCAGAAAGATCATTTGAAGTTATAGAATCGAAATTAAGTATTTTCTGTATTTTTTGTTTGTTACTTTTTCATATTCGATCGGGATAGATAACTAAGCTCCCGTTACGTATTACACATTGCCGTTGAGAGCCCTCTGCTCTTTGTTAGGAACATGGGGAGCTACAAATCCTTGGTTTTGACATGTCAATAGGTTAATATATATACCTACTTTTAGATATGTCCTCTCTGAAATTTACCAAGTAGCAGCCATTTTCGACCTGCTAGTAAAATTACATGCCTTTTCGAAACGCTTGACTCAATATGAGCTTGTTGCCTGCAGATGCAATTCTATATTTTTATATATTTTTTCCTTTTCAATACAGGATAGCAAGAAAGTTTGGAGTTTTAGGGGATGATGAATACCAGTGGCGCTCATCGGGAGAGGAAGTTAAAGAGTCTGTTTCTTCACCAAATTCAAACTTTAACGAAGTCTTTACATTTTACAACACATTGCACTGCAAAGGAGTAGTCTTTTAAAGGTGTTCGGCATTATTTATGTGAACCGAGGGTCCACCTCGGTGCAATATTGAAGAAACGCTATAAATAATTCGTCCACTGCAAATGCATGAGGTCTGAAGTGGTGCCAGTTAAGAGCTGCCTCCAATGTGATACAATAATTGGTGTTTCCACAATCATGTAACAAACTGTGCAGGACAAAGGCAGGCATAGTTTAGCTGTTAGGCAGAAAGATGGGACTTTTTACCGTGAAAATTTTCAACTTATGGACATCTTGTAGGTAGTCCGAAGTAACCTAATCTCGAGATATGATCTTTTGTCTAATATTATGGTATTTTATTCTGTCTCATAATTTTTAGTCATTTATTTATATGAGTCTCGGGTTCATTTATACGGGACTCACGTGAGACCCACATAAATAAATAATTGAGATTCATGAGACAGAATAAGATACTATAAAATTGGACAGAAAATTCAGACTCCCTAATCTCGGCCTAGATTTCAATTCATGAATTATTCAGCAATTACAAATTACGGTGTATTTTGTGTTCAGCTTGATTTTGTTTGAAACGAATTTAGGAAGTTTTCAAAGGTAAGTGCAACCCTCTATATGTTTAACCAAAGCCTGCCCCTTCGGAGGGGTATGGGCGTAGAATGTTTATCATCTTCGTATTTACCACGTAACTTAGCTTTATGTTAATGTACGGTATAAATGTTGATACCCACTCTCTCATATCGGCGTCATTTAAGGCCTTCTCAATATATATAGATTGGTAAGGTTTTTATACCATCTAATCTATTATGCATATAAATCTACCTAATTCAAAATAAAAGATGAAAGAGTTGGCAGTATAGCATGATGAATTTTTATTTGATATTTTATTTATAATCTAAAATTAGTAATAGGTTTTCATTTATAAATACTGGCATATATACTTTCTATTATTCAATAAAAAGCAGATATGATATTATTTATACATTAACCTAGGACTGCCATCACCTCTATCTCTTCTAGAAATTGCACTTTAATGTTGTGATTTTTGACATTATAATAACTGCTATTGGGCTTGTTTTGATCCAGTCAATTATGGCTACGCTCATATTTGCTTGAATTTCAATGATGTGAAAACGATTTCTGAATCTAAAATTTGGTTAGATGAGCGATTTTTTAAATATTATAACACCATTCACAAACAATTATTCAAAATAAAATAACAACTAGATAAAGAAAATGTCCTCAAAATTATTATTTAATTCATGTACTTGGATGTTAAGTACCACATGTAAAAATTTTGTTTCAAACAATTGTTTGGTGCCACAAAACTAATAATTTTTTAGTTTTTTCTCCTAAAATAAATTATATTCCTTTGTTATAAATTCGATATAACATTATTTTCCTTTGTTATAAACTAACTTATGGTTACCTTGTTAAAAAATTTTGTCATATATTCGAATCAAAATAATTTTGGAAGTAGTTTCTTTATTAATTAAGGATAACGTTACATATTATTAAATCTCTCCTCGAATTTCTACCGAGTGTTATTGTTTTATTCGATTCAAAATAATTCATAAATTCTTTTGTTAATCTTTTATAGATGCATTAAGCTTATAATTTGCTAATAAAACTTGGGCTCAATAAGAGTTGGACTCTAGCTCAACTTCAAAAACAATTAAAAAGCCCAAGATCATGTTTCAAATATTAGTCTACCTGTTTGACGGGCTGGTTGAATACTCGGAAAAAAGTGACGAATCAAAGAAACAAAACTCGTTTTAATTGTGGTTCTAGTCTGGCGGCTGAAAGTTGAAACCTTGACTCCCCATTCCCAATGGTGCAATTGCCATCTACGTAATTTCATCTTCAAATTTCAATTGCATCTTGTAATGCTTTTCTCCTTGTTTGCTTAATTATTTTATGGAAAGTAATTAGCTAATTAAGCATCAAATTCATTTGTAAATGAGACTTACGCATGCGTAGGATAGGATGTGACTTCCACATGAATCTTTACGATAATATAGGCTGTGAGCCTTTTTCTTTATGAATGATCTACATCTTTTTTCATTTCCGTTCCTTTTTCTGTGGTTAGATTGTAAATCCGCGAACACAAAATGTAAGAGAATATTTAAAATGAGGCTGAATGAAAACAATAATCCGAACGCGTTCAGTTTGTTGTTTACAATTCTCATCGTAAATATTGACGTACCAGTCGTGGACTTTATGGGAAGAATTTTCTCTTCGTGTTTATTTTAATTCATTACCGAAATATTTATCTATCTTTAAGGATTATCAAACAGATTCTTTGAAGTTGGATATGTAAGATTGAAAAATATTGGCGACTACTAATCAACAATTGTATTAAATATTGATATCATCAGTTTTCCTATCTTGGGGAGTCATGTTATGCGGCGTTGTATGTATATCTTGGGAAGTCATGTTACGCGGCGTTGTGTGTATATATATCATGTTCCGTGGCCAGCGCTAATCAAACCCTACAAGGAGACCGAGTAATAGCAATATCATCGTTTAAAGTTCTTCTTGTCAAGTTTCATAGAACAAATCAGAATGCATCATACCAAATTAGAGCAGCATCCAGTAAATGGCGTTCCAGTAGTCGCAAACAACGAGTACCCAGTTCGTTTAAAGTATGGACAAGAGGTGCCCTGGTCGTCAGGCCTCTGTGACTGCTTTTCCGATATGCGTAGTTGTAAATTTCTGCCATCAAATTACTTTTCTAGTTAGATTTTTTCATATCAAAAGTTTAAATACTTCCCTAACTTTTGAATTCTAGCTAGAACTGGTTTTCTAACATTACTATTTGTTACACTTGATGTAGGTTGCCTGACAGCATGGTGCCCATGCATCACTTTTTGTAGGATTGCTGATATCGTAGACAAAGGAAAAACAAGTTAGTACAGCAATAGTTTTCAACTAACGTTGGCTTATCTATTTCATTGGTGTTAATAGTTTCAGAAAGCTAAGACAAGTCCAATGGCAAAAGTCACGAGTTGAAAGATTTTTTTAATTTTGACTGTGTAATGGCTATTGACCAGTTGAAACAATTGATCTTTTGGTTACAGCTTCTCTAATGAGCGGAGGGGTTTTCGCCATACTTGCATGCGCTACGGGTTGTTCTGGCCTGTACTCGTGGATTAGCAGGTCTAAAATGAGGAAGGAATACATGTTAGAAGAGACTCCCTGTAACGATTTTTGTGTTCACTGTTGTTGCGAGCCCTGTGCCCTCTGTCAGGAGTATCGGGAGCTCCAAAACCGCGGCTTTGACATGTCCATAGGTAACCTTTTTCTGATTTTCTTTCTCTTCGAATTGCATCAACAATATGAAATTCCATATACTTTCTTTTAAGAAGCCTTTTTAGTTGAAAATTCACGTAAATTATGTACTACAAATTTTACGTAGTGTCGAAGGGAGATTTATTTCTTTAAATATTTATTGATTGGAATTGGATTGTTAATAAAGCATAATACGTATCTATATATATATATCAAGTCAAACTTTATATATACTACTATATCCTAATAAATTAATGTGAATGAGAAATTAGAATCTTGTCCTAAATAAATCACTTTTTTTCTATTAAGCTGGCAAAATCTTTTAGACCAAATTAAGTTCAGGTGTATTAATTTTCTTTTATGCATGCCAATTTATAATTGATTATAATGACATGTCTGCCTATTAATTTCTTTTGGTGACAGCAGATTGGTGTTCAATAAATTAAACTTAAGCTCTTAGTTATCCTTTTACGAAATGTACAGGATGGCGGGCAAATTTGGAGAAACAAAATCAAGGAGTCGCAATGACGGCACCACCAACTCAGGCGTTTGATGGAGTAATGCACAAATAATATGAATAAAGTCATTCAAGTGACATTTACAACTGATTTTGTATGTTTATTATAGTTGCGTTATGTTCGTTCGTTTCATTTTGTGCTGCTTTTATTTGACATGTTATGCATTGGAAAGCAAAAATGATGAAGCCTATCAAGCTGTATGGAGGAGTTTGTGTTTGGTGACTTCTTTTGTTTGTTAATAATTTTGATTCATATACATCGAAAGAATTGGTACAACAACTTAGTATTTTTTCGGGATGTTTGCGTTATACAGTACCTTAAAGATTATAAAACAATTGCAATCTATATAATCAATATTGTTAGCCAACGCCGTTTCTTTTCTATTTGTTGGCATGTCTCCTACACAATGCTAACCTCTTTTACCAAAGACAGGCGAGAATTTTTACCTTTGCCATCTCAAACCCCCTTCCCCCGATCCCCCATCATCAACTCCTGCAACACCCTTAACTTAGAAAACTAGAAGCAGGTGGTTGGTGATCACCATACTTCGAGTCTTACCTTCAAAGCACCCAAAAGCTGGATGGCAAGCTCATTGTCTGCCCTTAACTGGAAGTTTAGGAAGAAGGGGCATGTAGCTGGGAATCCTCAGGGGTTAACAGTTGTTTGCATGCAACAACAATAACAATTGTTTGTGAATTTTTTAACAATTCACAACATCAATTACATTGAACTACTCAACGGATGGGTTCTTTAGCAAGTTATATTGAAAAACCGATTTGCATTGATAAGAATACAGCCAAGAAGAAGAGAATAGGTTATACCTCAATTTGTGTCAACATAGAATTATCCAAAGAACGTCCCCACTGAAATTCCCATAATGAGATTCGGAGATGACAACAAGCTTTTGGAGGATAGTATTACAATTTCTTATCATTAGAAACCCCCTCTTAAAGGATTCAAATTATCTATTCCAGTTACTTTGTTCCTATCATATTCCATGAGCATCTATTCATTCAATTTACGTAGGTCTCATTTTTTAAATGGATGGATACTCATGTAATAGGATAGAAACAGAGTAATAGGAGCAAGTGATCTATTCCCCCTTCTAAGAGCCAAGGTAAAATGTGGAAAGCAATTGGGAGCATATTCAACAATGAAAATTATCAAGAATTAATGAGGTTAGAGAAAAAGGATCTAAAGATGGGTAATGAATGAACAGAATTAGGAGTCTATGGAAAATTTGAACATTGTAAGCCTAATTGTTGTTGAAACAGAAATCCAAACTAAGGAGCTCTTCAAGGAACCTCTCATATATGCTACAACAGAAATAAGTTTTGAATGTAATAGTTCTCAATATATCAATTTTGTTTATCCTACAAAAGCTGAAGGAATTAAAGACCACCTTGTCAATTCTCTTAAAACTTCCAGGTTTAATTCACTTGCTATTGATCATCAAAATCTCCAAACATAAGCTATGTCTATTTTAACTTGGAATGTTAAAGGTATAAATTGCCCAACAAAGCTTTTAGCTTTAAGGGGTTTTGTTATGAGAGAAAAGCCTCTTATTGTTGGTTTACTTGAATCAAAGATAAAATCGGAAAACCTTAACAAGTTGAGTATTTTAGCTACCCAATGGAAAATGCTTAAAAATCATTCTCATCGTGCTTAAGAATTATAATTGATTTTCTATCAAATTCATATACTATATAAAACAATTTAATACTTCCAATTTTTGAGAAATTAAATAGAATATTGAATATAGTCATCTATAAAAGTGATAAGGTATATAGCCCCACACTATGCCTTTACATTCATTTAACTATAAATATTTGAATGAATAAATTCAAATGGATAGAAAGCGTATATTGCTTTTCTAAATGACTTTCTTGTCATTGTACCATATAGATAATGTTCACAAATCGGTTAATCTACTTGACATAAATCACCTAAGAGGCCATCTTTAGTTAGTTGACTTATTCAATTTTAACTAATATGACATAGTCTAGCATGCTAGAAAATTGTATCATTAATTTACTATATAATGTAAATAAGGAATAACATATGTTATTATTTGAATAAATAACATGTAGAACAACAAAATCATCCAACATAAATCCATGACCATAATACATGTGTCCAAGATATAAATCCACTTTACTTTTGTGAAAATTTACATCAAAACCAAAACTAATTAAAATTAACGCAAAGATAAGATTTCATCAAATCTTTAGAGTATACAACACTTCATATAAGATTACGGATCAACCGCCATGCATATATTTACAAGTTTCATTTCCTTTTACAGCAACCCTTGAGTTGTTTCCTACATAAATCCATAGTGTTCCATATGGGATTTTCTATAATTCCATGAAGGCATATTCATATTTCGCTACATGGTTTGTTACTCCCAAGTCTGCAATTCATTAAGGATGTGATCTAGTTATAAAAATAAAACAAAGATATCATGTCTGTAAAATATGATTATACCTTTATGACTCACTACAATTGAAAGCAAAGTGATCCTTATTGCCATAATTAAAGCACTTAACTCTTTTCATCCTTTGCTTTATGAAAGGAAATTTGTTTTTTTTTTTCATATTGCTTTTCCTTCTTGGATTCCTAAGTGTAGTGGGTATTTCTCTTACCTATTCTTATTTTTTGCTCACCATAATACTTATGTTTTTGGTTCACAACTCTTTGTAAGATAGAACCAATTGCATATACCTTAAAGGAAATTTTGGAGACTTCAAGATGTTCTTCTTCTAGTATGAGATGCTTTATAGCATCTTTCATTATCATGATGCTCTCATTGTGAGTTAGTGCATCTTTATATGCTCCCAACTTTGAAGTAAAAAAATAGATTATGACTTGCACTTCTTATTCATATGATAATTCATGACTACTGTCACGCAATTTACATATAATTTGACATATACCTTAAATACTTTTGCATTGTATAATCCAATTGTTTTTTTTTATATGTTTCAAACTTAATAATGAGTTTCCTCACTTTGGTTACTGAGGTGCCTCCAAAACATATAGCTAAGATAGCAGTTGCATATTTATGAAACTCAAGTATGATACCATTATCCATACTACTAAGCAACATAATACAGGACAATTAGTTCTTTTTCCTCTATATTTCATAAGCAAGGTCCTTTTTGTGTTGGGTCATATTGTCTTCCTCAAGAATATTTATGGTTATGTTTAATGGTTTGAGAGCCTTTTGCTCTTATAGTATATATTAAATTTTCACATTACAGATTACATAATTGTTACCATTTAATATCTCACCCTTGTTGAGTTTAACAACAATATTTTTTAATATAGTAGCCATAATTGAAGAAAGAAATAGTATATATGCATGGCAATGTCATGTCATACATATATATTTAACGAGTAATTAATTTTAATTATATAAAAATCGAAAGAGCGTGTATGTTCTCAATCATCATTCGTATGACAAATGAATATCAATTATCGTACTTAAGAGGAAATGTCAAGTAAACATTCATACAATATATGTTCTAATAAATTGAACAATATCAAACCTGATATATGTAAATAAACAAAATTCATATAAAATTATATTTGTTCCATTTTTAATTAGAAATCTATTTCTAATTATTATTGAACCAATCAAATTAAGTTAAGAATTAGAAAATTTTTTCTAATTATTATTACAATAATGATTTCAAAATAATTGGAAACTTATTTCTAATTATATATATTGTTTGAATTAATAAAATTAATTTAATTTAATTAGAAATTTATTTCTAATATATTATCAAACTCATGAACTTAATAATATAAATTTAATTCAAACTCATTTCTAGTTAAGATTAATTTAATCAATCTTAAATTTATAATTCGATTTAGAAATTTGTTTCTATGTACTCTTAAATTCATTCATATGTTTAATATCCTTTTGTTTTTTTTTGTATTCTTATTAATTAAGAATAAAACGATGTACTTCTAAACTTTGTCAAGCCCAGTAAAATTTTTAAGGAAATATTGTTGTTCTATATATATCGATTTGTTTTACAAGCCCAAATTGAGAAAATATTTTATAGCCCAATAGCAACATAAAAACTTTGTCCAAAGAGTCCTACTTTGATGTTGCGTTTGAAAAAAAGGGTTCACCCACTTATTAATTTTGTTTCTAGCTCAACCTATATGTATAAGTGCGTGAAACCCTATTTTCTTGAGTTTTGTGCCATCTCCTTTAATCTATTTTCCCCAATAAAAGCCATTACAAGCACCAGGGCAAGGAAGGTAGCATCGGTAGCAGAAGGGAAAAGCATCTCAAGTGGCAAGAAACCACGCTACAGACTAGAGGAAGCAATGACGGTAGTCCTTGGAGGAAGCAGTGAGGAAGGGAGGGAGAACTTATTGTAATACGTAATGGTACCTTAGTTACATATATGGGATCGAATGTGAAAAGGCAAAAAACGAAGAAATTTAGAAATACCTGATTTTGGTCTCCGTAACTTCAAACAAGCTTTTGAAGCTAAAACGAGCGCAAATCTACCGCTGTCTTCATGGGAATTGCTCTCTGGGACGTGGGTAAGGTCTTTCTACAATTTTTTCAAAACGTAAGCTTTTTTAACAGCTCAAAGAATCCTTATGCTTACGATTAATTATATGAGCAACTGCAGGAGAACTTAACTTTTATATATGGTATCTATATCGGCCTTCCCATCACAAGACCGATATGGGTCCAATCTACACTTGTTAAGATCTATTTTTCATATGAACTTTGACCCATTGATTTAGATCACAAAATTGTCCAACATTCTTCCCCTTAGACAAGTATTAATTGCAGTTTTGACTATAGTTTAAAAACTCGGTTAAGCCATGTTATTGAATTAGTCGACTAGGTTTAGAAACAAAACATTTGAACCAAAGATAACGAAAGTCTGTCATTCTATCCTGCAAGGTTTTCGATATCAAAAAGTATTAAATGCATGTGTCATGTGTGACATAGATCTAATATAATCATGTATACCTAATACCTCACTAACATGAATGAAAAAATTGAGTTTGGCAAATTAGGATGATACCTTTATGATCTAAATTATATCATCTTCATTTATAGGTCTCGATTTCTCTAACTGTATACTAAACTGCATATGCTAAACTGTATCAAAGAAAACTTGTTTTCTCTCATTAAATGCTAAACAACATTAGAGAAAACTTGTTTCCTCTTATCAAATGCTAAACTGCAGTAGAGAAAATCTTTATGTTCTCCAACTGAATGCTAAATTGCATTAAAGAACCTTTATGGGATTAAAAACATATATCTCCTATGTCATGTCAAACTTTATGGATATCCGTTTAAAACTATGTATGCCTAAATGACATAGGCACAAAGTCAATCTATATTTATATTCCCAATAACGTTTAAATACTTAAGATCGACACAAATCTTAAGACTTTTATACTTATTATTGAGGATAAACGATGATCATCTCTATTATTGAACTATCATACTGTCATAATACATCATAATGTACAAATGTACATGGAGTAAACATAACGATCCCCTAACTAATAGTGTCTAAGGACGTCAAAACACCCGTACTGTATACTTGTATCACAAATCTTAATGTCACCTTTTTGTATCAACACCTTTATGACTAATTAATTGACTTTAAAATGCTAAAACTCTGTGATATTCTTTGTTGTTATTAAAGAATATAGCAAGAAGATTACCACAGTACAACCAAATGGGTCTAGCCACTAAATCAACCATAGACAACTCAGAAGTCAAGTTTTTGAACTAAACCGTCTGTGAAGCAGCTTCATAGCATGCACTACACATACATAGTCGAGGAAGTTACGAGTGTTTTCTTGACACTCCTCTACAATACTGTACCATCTACCAACATAAAAATGTACCTTAAAGTAGATTTACAATCCTCTGGACACATAGCAAAATCGGAGTTTGTATATCCTGTGAGGTTTAAATTATTGACTTTCTTGTATGTCAACGTATAATTGGTACCCTTTAGGTATTTCAACACTCGCTTAACTGCATGCCAATGGTCCACACCTGGTTTAGCTTGGTATTAATCTAACAGTTTGATAACAAATGCAATGTTCATTCTAATGCATAGCCAATCATATATCAGGTAATCAATCGTACTAGAATATAAAACATTCCTCATAACCTCTCTCTTTACTTTATTCTTTAGATACTATGTCAAAAATTATCTCTCACTATGAGAGATAGGTGCTATGACAGGTTTACTTTTAACCATATTACACCTTTGTAACATGTACTCAATGTATGCACTTTATGAGAGATCTGATGAGTGTTGAGATTTGTTCCGATGAATCTGAATACCTAAGACAAGAAATGCTACACCAAGGTCCTTCATGTCAAAGTTCTTAACCAAATTTTGCTTAATCTCATACAATATGGTCAATTAATTTGACTCGAGCAATAAATCATTCACATGCAGTAATAGGAAGAAAACTTTGCTTCCCCTAACCTTATAGTACAAGCATCTTTTTAACTTTATTTTCCATGAAGTCAAAAGAAGCAAAACCTTATCAAATGTAAGGTATCACTTTTAAGAGATTTGATATAAACTATATATTAATCTGCTTAAAGTGCAAATCATGTCAGTTCTATTTAGATCTTGAAATCCTTCAGGTTACACCATATAGATCACTTCATAAAGGCCTTTATTTAGGAAAGCAAATTTGACAACCATAAGATGTTACTCTATATCATCATGAGCTACAAGTGCCTTAATCACTTAAAATGTATCCTACTAAGATAAGGGAGAAAAAGTAATATAAAATTAACTTTTCTCCTTAAGTGAACCATTAAGCAACTGAGCAAGCCCATATAGCGCTAAACTCTATCCTGAAATCATTTAGGTCTAAAACTTGATTTACAACTGACAAGTTTGCAGTTACGCTATAAATCAGTTGGCTCTCAAACCTTGCTATGCTTCATGGATTGCATCTCGTCATTCATTGCAACCCACCACACATCTACATTGGGTCTAGAAATAGCTTCAATACAACTAAATGGATCCGTAATATGTCTAATAGCATAGTCATGTTAACTTGAGTGACTACGAAATCAGATGTGAAAGCAGGTCGTGTCACACTAGTAGATTTACTTAACTGTATTAAATCTTGTACCCCAGGAACCACTTTGCATACAGGTATGGATTCCTATTCCTATATAGGCACAGTATAAAGACCTAGTTTAACCGAATCAAACTGTATGAGTAACGGGTACATGATAACTATAATATCAACCCTGCTATCATCCGAAGGACCCACCTTCATCATAGACATTGTATTCCAAAAACTTAGCTGTTTGTGATTCTACTATTCTGGTCCCTCCTTCTCTACAGTAAAAGCTAAAACTTTAAAATGGTCGAGATATCTTACTAAATAGCAATGAGCATAATAAGCATGCAATTTATCTTGATAAGGATTATACTACCTCAGTAGGGCAGCCCTATACACGAATATGTGCAAGGTTGAGTTTCAAAACTTCTAGATAATTAGGTATAATAATCTTATTCTGCATCGACTTCTTCAAGTCCTTTAAGGTGCAGTCGTGCTTTTTGGCAACACACCATTTTGCTCAAAACTACTTAGCATAATGAATTAAATCACTATTCCAACTGATTCTAAATATTTGGCAAACAAACCTTTTAAAGTCCTGAAACACCATGTTTGTTATGATATTCTCCTCCAGGGTCAAATATAGCTTTGTTGATGAATTTTCCCAATTGGTTCTCAGCCTTCAGTCTTTAAGCAAGAACTCATAACTATAATGAGAATAATCATCAACAAATGCCAGAATACATTTAGAATTGCACAATGCAATTGTATAAGGTCTATCGATATCTTTATGTATCAGACTCAACAAGTCAAAAGCATAAGTTGACCTCAATATCTTTATCAGTCAACTTATCTCTACAACAGTCAGCATATGTTCCCAAATCGTCATAATCTAAAATTGAGAAATGCTTTCCTTAATCATTCTCTCAACCTTAGCTTTGGAAATTTGGCTTAAACTTTTATGTCACATCATATATGACTTCTCATTCATTAGGGTTTTTCATTTCATAACTTGTTTGGCAAGATACAAAGAAGCATATATCTAATTTGAGGTAAGACACATTCTATGCAAACCATATGACAAGAAAGTTGTACCAATATATTTTGAATTAAACAACAACTATACAACACAAGCATTAAATACAAAACATTAACCCTCCTTGTCCAAAATTGATTAAAAGATCATATATAAAATGTGTCATGTAAATCCCAAATAAATCTTACTACAAGGTTCAGTACATACATTTCCTATAGATATTACTTTTACTTCTTCATTGCTATGAACCACCAGTTTCTCCTTCCCTTTATTTGGATTTATCTTGAATATGAACCCCTGCATCATGGAAGCACCTTGATCAGATGCTCCACTATATAGCTACCAAGTACTTAATGCAACTATCATAAATTAGATTCAGAAATTGATAAGCCAAGGAGTTACTTGATGGTCTCAGTCTTTCCTTTTAAACCCCATATTGCTAGATTCTTTATATCCCTAAGACCTTTACTAGTACTAAATTGACCAATGTTAGCATGTGGAGAAGATTTAGTCTTTCTACCTTTGATATTAGTGGGCTTCATCTTTGCCTTCTCTTTAGTTGCTTCGAGGGATATAGGAGTAGCAAACTTAAGTTTATCCTCCTCAGCAACGCAATAGGCTATTAAAGCATTGAAGTCCCATTCTTTATCCTGCGAATAATATGTCATCACTAAACTACTAAACTTTGGAGGGAGTGTGTTCAAAGTCTGGTGAACAAAAAAGCCATCAAGAAGAGGAATGTTTAGCATCTTCAGTCTACTGTGAAGATGAATCATTCTCCATATGTAATCCATTACTCCCCCTTCTCCCGTATACCTCATGGAGAATAATTCTTTTATCAAGGAACTTGTCTCAATATTAGGTGAGACTGTGTACCTTTGAGAGACATTATCAAGGAACTCCTTCGCTATATCTGTGTTCGGAAATCCACTTAATAGATGGTCAGGTATGGATCTCTTAATGGTCATTAGATATAATATGTTAGACCGATATCAAGTTTCATCGGTTGTTTTTTCAACTCTTGAGCTCATGGATGTGTGTGGAGATGCCTATCCGTCCATATGGTCATATCAACCACAACTATCTCCATAGCATCCAATACATCCTTTATCCACTTCTTCATATTGAAACCGATCAAGTTTCAATAATGACATTGATTTTGTTAACTGAAAAGGTGACTATAAAATGATAATATTTAAATCAGCACAAATGTAAGACAACAATGATACTTAAAGCCATTAAATAGTATCTTTATTGAAAATTTGATCACACATATTATAAAACACCTATGGGCTGAATACATAATATATGAAACTAAACCTCCATATAAAAGTGATCAAAGTACAAACCATCAACTCTCATGATACTACCACCTGTGGACGAATAGATTATTTAAGTAATGACTTTCCCCTATCCAATGCCTTTATGCACATCTTAAAATCTCATGTAAGGCCAACACTTATAGGTAAAATAACCAAACATAAGACTAGAGACATCCCCTAACGTATAAGCAGAACAATTTAAAATATTGACTCGAAAGGTCACTGTTGTGACTACATCCTCATCAGCAGTTAAAAAATCCACAAACACAAAAGATACAACTTTATATTATCCTCACATTTTTTATAGGCATATGGTATGTAACAATGTAATATCAATAAATGTAAAAGTTCGAATGCATAGTCTCATTGTCATACACTTGTGCTAAAGACATTATTTGAAAACTTCATTTGAGACTTTTGTAAAAGAAAAATCTTAGACTATTGTGCATCAACGGACACAAAACCGCTACCCGAGATATGAGAACCTCATGTATCTCCCTTATGGCAAGTTAGTTGCATGAAAATTTACTCAAATATGGCTTCAAAATATCTTAATTCCTTTTCTAAGTGACTATCATGCAATCCCGAACATTGAGCATAAGACCTGATACATAAAAACTTGAAGTATCTCCCTTACATAATGCCTAAAGCATGAAAATTCACTTGAAATCGGATTCAAAATACATTCATTCCTTTTCTGGAGTTAAACTTTAATTTATTATTAATTTAATAAATCAATAAAAATGGAACAACTTACTTTATGAAATTCTCAAATCCAAAAATTGACCCAAAGTACCCCGGGGTACCCTTACAAGAAATTTTTTATATGTTTTTTTGAAATTATTGTAGAAATTTCATACGACTAACGTCAACACTACGTTAGCGTATTATAGTGCTGACACCATCCATAAGTGGAGAGTGCATGCGCGGCCCAATGATGCACCTCAACAGTGAACGACACGTGCACAGCACGCTATATGCGTGCGTGCTTCTCTATGCACGCGTCGATATGTGAAGTGACACGGTCCGCCCACATCTCTACCCGTGTCTGACGCGTGCATCGCACGCTCCAGACGTATTGTCCCTCAGGGCGATACTGTGCACCATTAGGCGTGTGTGTCCGTCGTTCCTTTCAGAAAATGGCAATTTTTAGGCTGGTTTTTCATGCTCCTAAGCTCATTTTCACCTTGTTTCTCAAGGCTATACACATGTATACTACTTTCATGCAATAAAAAAGAAGAAAAAATCAAGAATTAGAAGTTAAATCTTCGAAAACCTCATAGAGAGAAAACCAAAAAATCTTCATTTTTAACCACCTGATCATGTTACTGCTCTGATACCAAGTGTAATCTTAGTTACATATCCCATATCGAACGTGAAAGGGCAAGAAATGAAGAAATGCAGAAATACCTGATTTCGATCTCCATAACTTCGAATGAGCTTTTTAAAATTGAAACTAGCACGAATCCACCGTCGTCTTTATAGGAATTGCTCTCTAGGATGCGATTAAGGTCTTTATATAGTTTTTTCAAAGCATAAGCTCTTTTAACGGGTCAAAGAATCCTTATGCTTACGATTGATTATATGAGCAACTACAAGAAACCTTAATCTTTACATATAGCATCTATATCGGGCTTCCCCATCACAAGGCCAATATGAGTTCGATCTATACTAATTGAGATTTATTTTTTACAAGAACTTTGACCCATTGATTTAGGTCATTTATTGGGCCAATTTATTATCTTTATCTAGATCAAATTACGTAACTTAACTGATAAGTTATTGAAAAACAAAAAATGCAATTAAATGTTATCCAACTTTATAAGAAAGGACAAAATTGTCCAACACCTATAAAACCACTCACCGTCGCATGCCATAATGTTGCAAGCATCTACTACTGCTTGTGGTGAGAGTTAGTCCCAAGCCTGGACAAAAGAATTAATTTATTTAGTACAAACAAATTACATAAGTAAAATTAAGATATACTGTAACAATGTTGAAAATTTTACATACAATGTGTATTTACAAACTACCCGTAACATTCTTCATGACTAGCAAATTAACAATTTAACGTAGATTTAACTTTCTTTAAAATATCTTCAATGAAAAGCCTAACATAGAGAGTGTCATCTCACCTTTGGATCATGATGTTTTCTGGGCTTGGGTTGTATAATCGCATTAGGCATTTAAACTTCTGGCTTAGGGCTTAACCTTTTTTAGTTTGATCAATTTAAGACTTAAACTTATAGCTTGCTTAAAGAAGGTCTAAAGTTTCACGAGTCTGCTCAATTTAATACATTTTGGATGGAAATTTACATACAAGTCAGTTAGTATTTAGATGTCATGTTAAGAACACATACGTTACTGTTTAGGCCAGGTAGAATTAAGAAAAATTTTAATTTCATTTTAATTTCTACTCTTTAACCCTAAATCAACCAATTTTTTTCAACAGGTATTTTCACTCTATTTCTCTTCTCTCAGTTGTGCCTTCACTACAATCTCTGCACGCATCATCACTTCACGCATGTGCCTTCACTCTAATCTTGCTTCTACCTTCTACGTAGTATAAGTTCTCTCTTTTGGTGTTGAAGGTGAATGGGTGGTTGGGTTTTTGGAGATTTGAAATATGTATGTGCTCTAATTGAAGACCCAAATACGTAATGACTTATGCTCCCTTATAATTTTTGTATACAATTTACGGTGTTTGAATCTTCATTTTATTCCTTTGCCCTTTTTCCCTTTTTATGAAAAGTTTCGTTAACAATTTTACATTTTGATAAATTACTTTATCTTCTTTAACTGGCTTATTATAGGGCTTAATAGCTTGTAGAATATAATTGTTTTCATGTGCAATTCTATTATACATTTGTATATAGGATATGGTTAAGTTTTCTTTTCCCTATCTACTTAACAGTGTATGTAGGATATGATTTATGTCACTTGATTTAGCTTTGTTGGTGGTTATCCATGTTTTGTTTATCTCTATATCCGTTGGGTTTAAGATAAAGTATGACATTCATGGAAGAGATGCAGATTCTTATGAGCAAACAAATTCAATTCTTAGACCTCATTTGGCTATTAATGGGTGCACAATCAACATTACAACATTGTGTTGTAATACTTGAGAATGAGCTCAAGTAGTAACTCTTCAAGGTAATGAGGTTGATTAGAGGATTCAGTTTGTTGTTTTCTTGATTGTAATTTTGTGTTATGTTGAAATTTTTGAAATTTTCATCTTTAGTAATAAAGGGACGCATTATAAGCTTGATTTGTGATCATTCAAGCTGATTTCTTCAACTTACCCAGTTGAATGGGACTATGACGTTGAGGCTAAATATTATTACTGTAAATTGAAAGCACTTAGACAGACTTCATAGATTGATAAAAATCCAGGAAGAAGGTTTTATGGATGTCGACTCTTTTTGGTAATTTGGTATATTTTTATTTTGTTTTAGCTAAATATGTTCATATATTTCATTAACGAATTGCTATTTTTTCTTTGATGGTAGAGTGAAAATGTTTGTGGATTTTATGAATGGCATGATCAAAGATTTTGTCCAAGAGCAAGACAGATTATTTTAGAGCTGAAAAACAGAGAGAAGATGTTATACCGTCTAAGTAATCTGTTGAAGGTTGAAGTGGCAGAGTTAAGAGAGAATGCAATGGATGTTTTGCAAGTTGAAAGGATTGTAGAAAATTTGAAGATGAAGAATATGTTAGTTGTCATAAGGAGTAGTAATGAAACACATTCAGTAAAGTGTTAGAAATTTGTTACTTGTTTAAGCTTGTGTTTAATAGTTTTGCTTATGTTTGTTAGCCTAAATAATGTAGGCAATATAGGCAATAGTTGTACCTTTAAAGCCTTATCTAAAAATGGTTTGAAGTACTAGAACAGTGTGTAAATGTAATTCACTTAACCTAATATTGGAAAGTGAAATTGTTAGATGTTTCAATATTTGTCGTATTCCTAATTTGATGTTCTAACCTAAACATGTTTAATGTTTTATGTACTAGCCTAATCATGTTTGATGTATAGCCTAAAGATGTTTGATGTTTCAACATGTTGTAAGGAAGATTAGTAACAAAATATGATTTTTAATCAATAAAGATGGAGTATTTGTTAGTAGTCAAAAGGAGTTGAAAGAGGCAGCAATTGAGTACCCTAAAAAATGTCATAGGTATCTTAGCTTGGAGTAAACGATTAACACAATTGTTAAGTTATTTTATAAGTCATCAAATTATTGATGAGGAGACAAATACGTTTAATAGACCTATAATTCCAATTCTTTGTATTAACAATGTACATGTTCTACAATTCATGAACTTCAACGAAAAGGTAAAAACTTAAAAGAAATGCAATTCACACTAAAATTGGCAGTCACTGGAATCACTGCTTTATTAACTTGTAAATGCCAACAAGATCCTTGCAATCAATAGATATCCAACCTCTGAATGGCTATCCAACAAGATCCTTACAATAAATAGATATCTAACATGATCCTGCCTTGCTAGCTATTAATAATTAAGTAGGAAAATAAACAGAAACACATACATAATAGAAAAAAAAACACCTGTAAAGATCAAATTGAGGTATTAGATTGGTTTGTGATATACTACATAAAATGGCTACTTGATGATTTGATCTCAATTCAAGACTAAATGATGAAAATAAAGGAGACCAACACTTCACTACAAAAAGCTTATCATCTCTTCTTGGCTACATATTTTAAGCTTTCCCTGAAAACTTTTAACGTTGCAGATAGTGTGGCAATTCCAACCAAGCTTCCATCATCCTCAATAACCCCATTCATGAACTTCAACAAAAACGAAAAAAAAAAAAACCTAAAAGAAATACAATTCAAATTGAAATTGTATTCATTGCATTCATGCTTAATAATATGTAAATGCCAACAAGATCCTTGCATTCTATTGTTGTGCAGTACATAAATGTCACAAAATTATTTAGTTCACTAACATTTAAATGTTAAGTTTACATTTTCTCCTTTCCCTTTGAAGATGCAGTTTAACTTTCTTATCTTAGATTCACATGCCCAGTAACAATTTCCTTCCTCTTTATTGATTTCTGCCCAGGTTGTAATAGTATCTGAGTTCTCCTTCCAAGTTGTAGATAAAATGGAAACATTGTTAAGTTGCATGAATTAATTAATGTTTAATAAAAATGCAAGTATCTAACACTTACATTTAGCATCTACAACCACGTGGTTTCATTTGTGTATATTCACATCCCTTTCATCCGTTTCTTGAACTTCCTATTTGCTTCTTGTTGAAGAGAAGAGTATGTGACAAGTCTTTTTTTATAATTTTTGCTTAAGAATTTGAGCTACATTGCCAACACCAAACATCCTCATTCTGCTTTCATCATCTGCAACACCATAACTAGGTCCTCTTTTTCCTTTGGTTTGGTTTTTGTTGGTGGTCTTTGAAGATGTGCAAATATTTATTTTTTCTGAAGCACTTGAGACTTTTGTATTTACACTTCCACAAACATGAGCAGTACTTGAAGTGTTGATAGTACCTAAAGCAATTGTGGCAAGATGCATCAACCAAGTAAGACAATCCCTTCAACGAAAGAAGAAGCATGGATCAGGCGACAATAAAGATGTGTGAACCAGGCAAGACAATCTTTGCATAAAGATTGGGTCGTGGATTTGGTCGACGATGAAGATGCGTCAAAGAGGGAAGATGGTGGGAATTTAGGATTCTCTGTAACTTTTAATTTTAGGGAATTGAAGGTTTCTTTTTTTATATAAAATTTACAAAATTTAAGATTGAAATCAAGCAAACTTTTACTCTCTTAAACATGGCATTCAAAAAAGTAGTAACGTTGCCACGTTATATATTATAACAACGCATGTAAAATGTCTTAATTTTCATTCAAAAAAATCTTAAATTAAGTAGATTTGTGAAATTTTAAACTTTCTTCAAGTAAGTTACAAGTTTAAATTCATAAATTGATAAGATTTAAAAAAGATCAAACCCCAATTTGAACTTTTAGCTTAACGCAGAGAGTGTAATCTCACCCATAGATCATGATGCTTTTTGGGCTTGGGCAGTAAAATCGCGTCATGCATTTAAATTTCTGGTTTATAATAGCAGTAGGGGTAATTATGATCACAACTGAATTTAAGCTTGTTTCGATCCAAACCCATCCAACCTTATAAATAATAAAGTAGGCCGACGTTCAACAAAACCTGAATACAACGTAAAATTTGCTGGACTCAGTTAAGCCTGACCAAGCACTATCATCATCAAGTCCACTGTTGGTCCTTCATAAGAAAAACGTTCATGGGCAGCCAAGGAGAGAGTACCCCATGAGATGTTCAAATAGAAACAAGATTGTGAATCATGAAGGGTTATACGATTGGTGTCCTTGCAAGTACTGATAAGCATGTTTAATTAGTCAAAAATTACGACATTGAATTGTTCATCTCAACCAGAATTCTGAGTTATAAAACAGTGTTCTTTGTTTAGGCATTCCGCGTAGATCGTTGCGTACGAAGCCGTCGTTGGACACTATCAATAATGATGGCATCGTATTGACTACGTAAAACAAAAAATGCACTGTTTCCCCTCGATTTATCCGCCTCACTGTACAAGGACATGTGTATATATATATATAGGAGTGATCTCCGTTAAAACTCACACAACCACGCAGGTCAGATTTCTGGGATTTACTAGCTATCAACAGAAAATCTCCGTCAATTTCAATAATAAACAATCGTCATGAACCCACCTCCATTCCATCATCAACAGGAGGCTTCTTGGTCCTCCGGCCTTTGTGACTGCTTTTCTGATATGCGCACTTGTAAGTCCTTAGAAAACATTAAGACTCGAATATGATGAAGGAGGAAGTTTTAGGTGTCAGTGGTTTCATGTTCGAAAATGCTTTTCCATTTGTTTAGATACTAAGTTCTTGGTATAATTACAGGTTGCCTGACTTGGTGGTGCCCGTGTATCACTTTTGGAAGGATTGCTGAGATTGTCGACAAGGGAACAACACGTTAGTATACAGTTCAGCTCACGTTTGATATTCATGAATATCTGAAACTAAAAAACCCTGATAGGAGGTGACTGTAACATGCTTGCCTTTGCTTTCCAATGCAGCTTGTGCTGCAAGTGGATCAATCTATTGCCTACTCGCCTCTTTCACCGGTTGCGCCTGCCTTTACTCATGCATATATCGCTCTAAAATGAGGAAAGAGTACATGCTAAAGGAGAATCCTTGTAACGACTGCCTGGTCCACTGTTGTTGCGAGACCTGTGCCCTCTGTCAAGAGTACAGAGAACTCAAAAACCGTGGCTTTGATATGCCCCTTGGTAAATCCTCTATACAATCACCATTTCTGCCCAATTGCATGCATAAATATGCATAGGCTGAAAATACGTGCAGTATCCGATCTTTAATACTTCATCTGCGACCTTTTTCTCCAAAGTTGCGTGCAATATTTAATTCTTGTAAAAAAATTTCTTTCATGTAGTGTCAAGTTGAATTTTGCGTTTTTACTGGATTTGCAATCGATGCTAAGAACATGTTCAGCATAAATGTTCAAATTATTGGACAATATTCAAGAATGATTAACCAGAACTGGAAAAATTAAAGTTTGTACTATTGAAATTTGAAACTGGACAGGTTGGGAGGGAAATGCGCAAACTCATGGAGTAGAAATCATGGCTCCACCACCAATGCAGATGTTTGTAGGAACACGATGAGGAAATAAAATGAAGGATTGATCTGCTACAAATACTAGAAGTCTTCCAAGCTATACATGTATTTCGTTTCTCTATTATATATTTTAACTTTATTAATTTATGTACATAAAAAGTTGGAGTGCTTACATCATCGTTATATTCGTGTCTGGATTCTGGAATTGTCTTGTACTATGAGCTTGTTGAGTATTTACGTTATTGTTTGTTGCATACCGATTCTTGTGTTCGTGTTGACTTATGCCATGACTTCTTGGATACGGAAGTAATTGCTCTTTTTGTGTCTGAAATTGTCTTGTAACGTGTACCATGACGTGTCTTATGGGGAAGAATACGGATTGTTCTGTTCATTGTCTGTTTGTGAATAAAAAATATTTTCTTATTTAATAAAAATAATTATTAATTCCTTCTGAATTGATTATTAATATCAATTTTAAACTTATTACAACCGTATTTCCGATAGTTCAATCCCTTTAGTTATATTTTAGTGACAACCAGGGGCGGATTCAGAAAATTTTTTAAGTGGGGGCAAAATTTTAATAGGAGCAAAATTTTATTTTTAGTGGGGGCAAAATTTTAATTATAGCAAAACTAGCGACAATTATTTAAAGACATTATTTATCTTATACATGTTTAGATGTATATGATAAAGTGCATGAGATAATTGTATATTACAAATGAAATTATAATAAGATTATAATTATGAGATTCATATTGCATTTATATATCATTCATAAATTATTTCTAGCCATTATTATGTTAAGATTAGACATTACTAGAATACAAAAAGACTAGCACACTTTATGTTTTTCCTTATGAAGAAAGTAGTCGATCTCATATACTAAAGTATGGAGATACTTAAATAAACATGAAGATGCTTGTTAGAAAACAAGTTCACTGAATAGATCCGACATGAAAAATCCATTTAGAACATTACTTGTATATTTATGAAATTCTCATTTTTATGATTGTATAAGTGATCATTTAACTTGAGGTCACTAAAGTTATCTTGTATAGGGGTTGTTATGTTTTGATACTACTTATGATCTATTTAATCATGGGTTTAATCAATAGTCATTAGATATATCATAAACTATATAGAGGTAGTTGAGTTATCAAGATAAGATTCATCACCCTAAATTAAGTAATCAGGGAAATGTTCAATTGTTTTTTATTAGTGTTGATTTTAGAAAATCCTTGGCTAATTTAGAATGACGCTTTATAAATAGTTTACAAATGTCATTAATTGAATCGATAACTAATAACGAAGAACTAATATGATTAGGTTCAAAATATAGTAGAAATTAATTCCATGCTCTAGGTCTAATCGGAACATTGTATGATGAAATGATTTAATTATAAGAAAAAATCATGCACGGAAAAGTTCAAAACTATTTTTACATTCCTAAATATTTAGGTGGTTATGACACATTACTAGACACTAATCTTGATCTATAATTATAAATTATTTAATTAACAAAATAAAGATAAATTAAAAGAAGTTTTAGTTTATTTAATTATAATTATGAATTATAATTATAATTTATAATCATTACCAATACATTTGAGAAATGGGTCTCACATATAGAATGAGTTGAAGAGAGCAAAGTTAATTTAATCAAGTTAAACATAATTGTAAAATTTGTAAAACTTTATAATTAAATATGAGATATTTAATGAATAAGGATCAATATGAGATATTGCATATAATTTAGACATAATTGGTATTTAATTAGAACTATTTGTAATTATCATTAAATTTTAATCGAAATTATAATTTAATTTCAATTAAATTACTAAAATATCCAAAATATTGTATCCCATTTCCAGAGCCTAACATTCGGAGTCATAAAACGTGATCTTCATTATTCAGTATTTTTGGAGTCCAACTCTCGCACTTATACTAAACAATGTTGGGCCCGAGTTCCATTCCCTACATTGAGGCGACCGTTCGGGGCTGTCGAGTAAGGATCACGCTAGAGGAGGGTTGAAAGGATTCAAATAGCAAAGAGAAGTGGCAGCATGTACCATGGTGGGTTCGTCGTGGTGGGTAATCTCCCAGCACCTTCGGGTCAAATATGTCACTGCAAAAGTCTCATTCTTCGTCGCGGTGAAGTTGCCTTTAGAAAGATTAGCCGCGGTGAAACCTTCAGAATCCGAAACCCAGACTCTAACGTTCAAACATTCTAAACAAACATATACATATTCAAATCTAACCATCCAAACTTAACCACAAGATAAATCTAGACATACTAAAAGAAACTTCAATTCTTCATTTCATTACAAATTCAAGAGAGATTGAATAGACTTCACTTACACATCATCATACATATCAAAGTTTAAAACAAAATACAAAAGATGCTCAATGTTAATATGCCTATAAAGCTATCCAAAATAGTCACTAACTTAGTACAAAAGTCTCTAACTATTTTGAAGTTTCCGGTGCCTTGCAAGGATCGCTAACCTTCTCGTTCTGCACCTGATTAAGCAAGTCATCGCATAACTCATCACGTTGGCTTTAACCATTATGCATATCACTTAAATACATCATACTTGACAATTTAAAGATGCAATACACAAACAAAATGGCTTGAGGGTTCCATAAAAACATAATGGAGAAACCGAAGTTTACACTATGAATAGAATAAGTCCACTTTCAAAGTTCATATGTCATAAGCGGGCAGCCGGGAGAAGACTCTTGTTAACGTGCACGTGACGAACAAAATGGTTCCACTCTCTCCCAAACAAAAGCGCATATACGTTTTATCATATGCTCATACTTTCATGCTTTGTCATCTTTTCATTCATACAAAATTGCATGACATGTTTCAATGGCATAACTTGATCACAATTCATAAATCATAATGCATTTTCAAACATTCACAATGATTTCAATATCAAGCAAATCAAGTTTAAACAAATCAACATATACACAAATAGGCAAGAATTTGCCTAATTACACATTAACTATAAATACATTACCCACCTAATTTCGTTTGAATTCCAAGCTTAAGATTGTCTTTCCTCTTGCTCTTAGGTAAGGTTTTTTTGATTTCATAAACACAACAATTTATCATTCAATCCAAATTCAAATGAAAATTCATAAAACTTTAATAATTAAAACAGCATAAAATTGTACCATAACCCCTTTTCAAATTCAAACTTTCGGATCCATTTTTTTCATGATCATTATGATTAGGTAAATGAAGAAATCTGAGAACATTTTCTTCTAAAAACATGTTCCTCATTGTCTTAAGTTTCGCATGACACCTAAATCATTCAATTTGGTTCTGTTGGGACCCGATCCAGAGACCGGCGCCCCAACCCGAAAACGGAAGCTAAAGAGAAATGAATCACAAAGAGGCGGAACAAATAAAACGATTGATCACAAAGCGAAACAAACGGATCATATATCGAAGTGAATCGAAACCAATCAATAACAAATCAAAAGCCAAGTTGGAAGCAAAGCATACAAACAAAGTCAAATAGAATTGGCTAGAAGACAAATTGAACAAACGATCCAATCGAATTGAAACACAAATTCTGACATCCGCACAAATATCTTAGAAAAGAGTCAAAATGGTCGCGTTGGATATCTTAAGACTAAAGCTATACGAATCGATGTAAAAAAATTTCTTTCGTTCTTTCTTTCTTTTCCTTTCCTTATTTATCATTCTTTTCATCGAATACAAGGCAAAGGCTTCTTCAATTTGGAAATTATAATTTCCACATCCTCAATTTTATCAACCATCATTTATGAATCATAAGTATCATTTTAACCAAAACCTTAGTCTTTGCTTTTGTCATAAAAACTCACACATGCAAACATAATCATACATACATTCTTTACTTAACACAATTTTGGCAGCATAACAGCTGCATTTTAACTAACCCAACCTGCAAATGGTTCTAAAACGCACTTCTACAATACCAGCTCAAACAATCCAGTTCATCCATATTCAAATCACAATCAATCTCTACTCAATTTACATATAAAACCATAATGTACAATCCATAGCCATACACAATTCCAATTTCCATAACTCAAGTTCTTATACAAATTCACCATCCAAATACATCATGAACTAAACGCTTACATTACATTAATGGCCTTCCAAGCCATGTACAATTTTCCAATGATCAAAATCCAAAGTACACAATGCACAATAATTCTCAATTTCTCAACAACATCTAAACTTAACAATAGTTCAATAAGAACTCATACAAACAAAATCTCTCATTTTCTTTCACCCGATCTTCTTCTCATCACCTGTGGATGGGAATGAAGGGGGGTGAGCTTAAAAAAGCCCGTGGGTAACATGCTTATGATCAATCATAAGCAAAACCGTTCAAAAGTTTACTGTCATAGAAATTCCTTATTGAAAATCCATAAAACGCTCATTTTTCAAATTCTCATCATTTATTCAAATTCATAAATTGTAAAACATGAATGCATCATCTTGTTCACAAATCACAATTTCATAACTCATAAATGCAATACACATTAATGCAAATGCACAACCAAATGGCTCGAGGGTTCCATGAACAAAACAGAGAAGCCAAAGTTTACTTCTTGAATGAAACGAGTCCATTTTCGGATCTCGTGGGCCACAAGCGGGCAATCGGGAGAAGGCTTAACATCGACATGCACGTGAATAACAGAACGGTTCCTCTCTCGCCCAAATAAAACACATAAGGAATGCTCAAAATCATTTCATCAAAATGAAATGCTTTCACACTTAATTCAATCATTCTCAAATTTATATTCTCATGATTTTTCTTCTTTCCATTCAATCAAAATGCCATGCTAAAAGACATAGCATAATCACATCACAATGCATTTTCCACATCATAGCAATTCACAATCTATCAAATCAAATCCAATTCATGGAGCATATGCACACATATAAGCAAATTCTTTTAAATTGTTTGAAAACGATATATGCACAATTTTGAAATTCTTGAAATCATTTTATTCTCTCAAATTGGGAAAATTTTTAATGGCTTATTATTCAACTATAAACATGAAACCCACCTGAATTTCCTTGCTTGGATACATGCTTAAAAGATGCCTTTCCTCGTGATCCTCTTGCCTTCCTTGAATTCCTTTAATAATAGCCAAAAATATTCCATTTAATCGGAATTCCAATTTATAATCAAGTAAAATGAAGAAATTTGACAATACTTTCTTCTAGAAACATTTGTCCCTTTTTGTCTTAAAGGTTCTATTGACTCCAAAATCATTCAACTCATTTGAGAAATCCAAAAGTTATACTCCAAACTTGTGGGGACTATTCTTTTGCTGAAACAATAATCTATACCCAGCTTCCAACCAAAATTTAAGGTTCTTAGAGACTAAATTTTAATTTCATTTCTCCACAAAACATGTAGCTCTATGCCTCTAGTTCACAATAAATCAAAAATCACTTCATTTGGACATCTGTATCAAAAGTTATGGCCAAATTATCGAAATTTATCTGTGCTGGAAACTGAGGGCTCGCCTCAACGAAGGCCACGCTCGTCGCGACGAACGGCTCACTCGTCGCGACGAACGGCCCTTGCTCGCCGTGACGAACACACATTCGTACATCGCGACGAACACAAATTCCCATGTCGTGACGTGCACACCTTCCTCGCACGTCGCGGTATGCTCATGAGCACGACGCGACATGCGGATCTAGAGAACGTCTCCGAACTCGATTTTTCCAGCTTTTTCTTCCACAAATCTTAACATTTTGCAAATGCAACACAACTAAAACTTAAATCAAGTCCTAAGCTTCAGTTCTAACTCATTCCAACTCAAAAATCATTCCCAAACACAACAAAATCAAAAACCCTAGAATACCGATCATCAATATCATCCTACCCACATTCAACCCCATTTCCTCTTCTAACGATCACTAAACATGATTCATTCAACAAATCAAGAGGAAAGATGCTTATACTTACTTGATTTGGCTTCAAAACCTTCAAAATAGTCAAACCCTAGCTCTCTCCCTCTTCTTCTCTTCTTCTTCCTCCACGGTTACGACTTCCTCTCCTTTCTCTTCTCATTTCTCATTTTCTTTCTTTTAATTCATTCTCTCATGGGTGGGAAATGTCTATTTTGCCCTCCCACATAAGTCTTGCAACTCTTAGACTTAAGTGTTATGTCCAAAATGCCCTTATATATTCTTGTAACTTTCACACTTCAATTCAGAAATTTAAAATCTTAGGGACTGAATTAAAAATTCCTTCAAATAACTTGTAGTACCATGACTCTAATTTATTTAGAAACAAGAATCAACTTAATTGAATCTCTACAGCTCAAGATATCATCAAAATATTGAACCATGCTCAGAAAATATCTAACTCACTTTGATTCAATCAATCTCTTTCAATTTAATCTCAAAACAATCATAATTTCCCATTATGATGTAGGTCATTGTCCTAAGAATCCAACGCTTCGAAAACTAACTCAATCGGATGTCGGACGGAGAAATTATGAGCAAAAGATCAAAAAAGGGGTCGAATTAGGAACAAAATAACAAAAACAGGAGGAGTCAAAGCGGCATACAATTAACCGAATGTCCAAAATTCATAACTTATTATTCCATGCTCCAAAAATTTCATACCTTATATCAATGGAAAGATCAAAACATATTCTATAACTTTCATGTAGGACTTAAAAGCAGTTGCAACCTCTAACTAGGTCGATTTTCGATCAAGGCTTCTACCAAAAAATGTGGCATCCTATAACACATCCAAACTTTATAATTTCATATCTCCCAGATTCCATAACCAGAATAACAAATTATACATCATTAAAAAGCTAGGATCATCTTCTATATCTTTCATGTAAATCATTAAACTCAATTCAATTGTCTCAAATCACATTACACACCTAAATGTACACTTATGAACATTTTCACAAATACTTAACTTTGAATGATCATAACTTTCACTCCTGATATCGAAAAATATCAAACTTTATGGCGACTCCAGGCTCTCAACAGGAACTACAACTTTCATAAAGATCATTTTCTCAAATTTTGCTTAAATCAAAAGTCGTTCTCACTCTTTCACTATTTGTTCCATACTCTTCAACTCCATTACAATCAACTCATTCACTTTAACTTTTTCTAATAAATATTTCATAATACACATAAAATTTACCCAGAATCTCACATCAATTTCATTGAACTCCAAAACACCCTTTTCACATATTAACCTCAACATATCATCTTAATTTGTTCAAACCAGCACTGTTCACATCAGACCTTAAACATAATCATTCAAATTCACGAATTTTTGCTTCCTTTACACACGATTAAGTCACCTCAATATTCTCGTTTAATGTCAAATTACAATTCACAAATCTGAGAAAGGTTCGGGGTCCAACAATGAAAGTTATCAAGAAATAAGGAGGTCGATATATTCTTCTCGATGACGACACGGAAGAAGCTTTGAGTAGCAAACGAGTTCAAGTCAAGGAAGTTGAAGCTGGTCAAGAAGATGATGCTTTGTCACCTAAAGGAATACATCAGAATGCTTCAATTACTTCTGAGGATTACCAATCACTGTTAGATCAATTCAACGCCTTCTAGGCCCAATTCACAGATCATGTAACCCAATTAAAGCATTTGAAAGGCAAAAAAATGAGAGGATGTACAACATTAAGGCTAACATGGTTGAGATTAGGAATTTGATAGCCAATGTGAATGCTCGCTTTGGACAACCACCAAGCCCACCTTAGTATTGTATTTCTATCCTTTTTCTTTTTATTGCTTGTTAGTTTTAATTTCTTTTAGTTTTACTTTTTGTCATGTTTGATAGTGTTTGTGTCTTAGGTCCCTCTTCTATTTTCTTATCATATTATGGACAACGTGATATTTAAGTGTGTGTGTGTGTGGGGGGGTGTAATAGTTTAATTTTTAAAAAATGTGTGTTATATGTTTTTCTCATTTAATAGTTAGAGATGCATTGTTATTAAGTAAGCTTGATTGGAATTAGAAATTCATAATATGAGTGAATTAATATACTTACATACTTAGGTTGATTGACTTGGATCTTGATTAAAAGGACATTAACTTGTTGTGATAGATGAATGACACTTTCTTTAGTAAGATTTTGAGCCAATGTGAAATATTAAACACCAAAATCAAGTGTTCTTTGTTGAGAGTGCTCTTTCATGATTAAGGGACTTTAGAACTTGCTTGTGAATAATAGTTAAGATCAAATAACCTTATGCAAACATTGAAATGATGAAGACAATTAAGATTTACCCTTTTATGCTTAAAAAGCCATTATAATTTCACCTTTAGTGAGTCCCCTTTAAGCTTAACATGAAACTCTTTCTTTCTTTAAACCCAAAATATGAGCCTTAACCTTGATTATTTATCCCCTTCATTATATCTACCAGAAGGGCAACTTGAGCATTTGAAATGGTATGACTAAGTTTAGGAGAAAATTGCTTGAATAAGTGTGCGGGAATCATAACATATAGTTGACTATTGACTTTGGAATGGGTATGGTTGTAACAACTTGTATCTATCCTGTACATTTTTCCTCTAACTTGATCTCCTTGTTCCAAATAAATTAAAAAAGAAAAAATTAAAAAGAAAAGGAGGGAAGAGAAGACAACCAGAAAATGAAAAGAAAGAGGATAGACACATTTCAAAAAGAAAAAAAGGGAGGAGACCTAATCTTGTCAATTGAAAGGAAAGAATTGAGTGTTTTGCTCAATTATTTTTGTGGTTTAAATTTTGATTTTGTTTTTTCTTACCTTTACCTTGCTCCATTATAACAAAAAAAGACCTTCAAATTGTTGCTTATATTTGATATGAGTGGATTGGATTAGTAAGCAAGCTTATGGTAGATGCCTTATATGAAATAAATGATGAGTGAATATATCCTATGCTTGAATGTTTAAGAGGATGGAGAGTGGAGTGAGTGTCTATCATAATTGCTAATGATTCTTTGAATTGAAATACTTGTTACTTTTGGCTAAAGTATGAGAAGAATAGCTTATTTGTGAAGTATTACGAGTTTCAAGTTCTTGAGTTGTGTTTATTAAAATGATTCTTGATATCTTTGACTATTATTTGGGAATAAAAATGTCAATGGGCCAGGGTCAGGCCGCTCCTGGCCTGATCCTACTCGACTTCAAATTGGGTAGCTCGCGGGCCGGAGCTGGCCGGTCTGTGGCCTGAGCCATCCTTATTTTTAAAAAACATTTACAAAACAATGTTGTTTTTATCGTTCCGATCGGGCCATGAGCTAGTCAGTGCTCGGTTGGGCTGAACTATTTTGAACTGTGGCCCACTCATGGTCGGATCAATCAGGGCCCGAACTAGGACAAAATTGACTTCCCTATTTGGGAAATTGTTGTTTTCATTGTTTGTTCTTTGTATAGTTTAGTTTTCTCAATTTTTCTTAAGGATAAACATAATTTAAGTGTAAGGGACTAGTTGTGTCTAATTTTTATTGATTTGGCTAGCTTTTATATGCTGATTTTGGTTTAAAATTCCTACCTTTTAATCCAAATTTGAATGAAATTAGTTTTATGGAATTGTTTGTTAACATTGTAGGAAAAGAAAGAAATTGGGCAAAAGTCACCTGGGTGATAGAAATGTCATGTGCGTGACAAAGAAGTCACCCGCATGACATAAGTGTCACGCACGTGACAGTGGTGTCACACGCGTGACAAGGGGAATCAACACCATGCAAGAGTTCTCACCAATGTGCAAAATAATTCTAGCCCTATATTAAATGTCACGCGAGTCACGCATGATTACAACAGATTAAAAACCTAGACTCTCTGTATAAATATAAAGTTTATAGAAAGAAAAGGGGGGTCGGTGGAGCACGAATATAAAATAAGAGAGCAATTGACATGAGGCAACCATTTATAGGCAAAATAAAGATTGCTGAGGCAGAAAGCGGGAGCTAAGGCCAGGGAGTGTGTGTAGCACCCCACTCCCGCAAGACCCGAACCCTATATCGTGGGTGATATCCAAGTCCGTGCCTCACGAGAGTGGTATGCTAGAGTACTCGAATACCGTCAAACATTCAGTATAATTTTTTTAAAAAACATTTTAGTTCATCATAATACAGTCACAGTATTTAGCCATCGAATGTACAAAAGTCCATAATCACATTGGGCCCAACGTTAATCATAAACATTTTCAGTACTTACTTCACAATCAAAAGAATGTCAATAGCCACTTGGGGCCCATTGAACTACAACCACTATTTTACAGAAATTGCGGAAATATACATTTTTACAAGAATTGAATGCCACTAATGCAGACGTGAACTGATCCCGACCTTTATTTCCGACTGGTATGTAATAAGCATACTCCCGTTTGTCTAACGGGGTACTCTTCAAGGCCTGAAAAAAAATTATTGCAAATTTTGGGTGAGTTTTACGAACTCAGTGAGGAACCATCATCGACGGTTCGCCCAATTCATGCATCACACAAGCAATTCATAGTTCAGTTCACAATAACAAAGTCAGAAGTACCATATCATTATACAAAAGAAATTCACAATTGTAGAAGGCACTCTT
>JANJEY010000234.1:15839388-15855301 GCA_024703695.1 Erythroxylum cataractarum | reverse complement strand
AAAGCAGTACGGTGACTGGCCCCGTCAGTATTCAACTTGATCCAGCCCGGTGGGGGCTTTGTCCAATGGTGGAGAAGCACAGTACGGGGCGGGAGGCGGCTGCCAGGGATGCTACTCCGAGCGGATGCCTGACAGAGGTGACCTGCATAAGACAAAATGAGCGCATCAGGTGAACCGGGCCAAGTAAATTGAGGTTCAAAAACCGACTTATTCCGCCAGGACCAGAAGAACCAACAAGTGAGCCCAAAAATGGTTGCCCAATCATAGCCCGAATCCGGCTGTGGGAACTAAGATTAAAATGCAGCCAATCCTGAAGAGGCTGGGTGAAGAAGTCAGTAGCGGTTAAGTGGGGGCACAGCAGTGTCCAAATCTGACGAGCCTTAGAACAATCCCTAATGGCATGAATGGCAGACTCATCGAAGGAGCAGTGAGGGCAACAACTGTCCACAGTGAGGTGCAGATGAACCCTATACTGATTCGTGAGTAACCTATCACGCCCAAGGAGCCAGAGAAAGGAGCGGGTACGTGACGGACCTGTCCACTGCCAGATGGTCTGCCAGAGTCCGTGAGTCGCCGCGGAATCGTGACTCATAAGCATAGAGTAAGTCGACGCAACCGTAAAAAGCCTGTTGTCGGAAGGACCCCAGACCAGTCTGTTGGGCCCGAGGAGGGGATGGGGGGGAAGAGTACCGGCGATAATCCGACAGATCTGGGAAGGAAGCCATGATTGGAATTGAGCCCAATCCCATTGACCACAAGAAGTAACGTAAGAGGAGGTAGACAAGTGAAGAGAGGTTGCCGGGATAGAATGAGTGGCGTGAGGGAGAAGAGGCCCAGTGCCCACCACCCACGGGTCGAGCTAGAAACGTGTCCGGGATCCATCGCCGATCATCCAATTCAGGCCCTGAAGAACGATTGGTCAGGTAGCCCGGATGCTTCGCCAAACTATTGACCCCCCTGGAGTAGGCAAGGAAGGGGGAATGTGATCAACATCGAAGTGGTATTTAGCCGCGAGCACCTGAACCCATAAGGCGGTCCGATTGGTGAGAAGGGTCCAGCCGAGTTTAGCAAGGAATGCATCATTGGTTTCCCTGATGCGCCGAATGC
The DNA here is from genome assembly GCA_024703695.1 of Erythroxylum cataractarum. Classification (NCBI taxonomy): domain Eukaryota; kingdom Viridiplantae; phylum Streptophyta; class Magnoliopsida; order Malpighiales; family Erythroxylaceae; genus Erythroxylum; species Erythroxylum cataractarum. Next base: position 15,854,194 of record JANJEY010000234.1, on the reverse strand, counting down.
CGAGCCCGCCCAATTCCTTGGGGCGGCACACATCGTTCCAGTGGACAAGGTGCACTTTAGGTGATTGGGAGTTGAACCCCAAAGGAATTGACGCATGGCCCGTTCAATCGCATCACAGAGACGACGAGGAAGGCGAACAGTCTGCATGGTGTAGCTCGGAATGGCAGTCAAGACTGATTGGAGCAGCGTAAGGCACCCCGCGAAAGAAAGAAATTTGGCTGACCAGCCCGAGAGACACTGGTGGACCTTGTCCAGAATGGGTTGATAAGTGCGACGATTGACCCGTTGATGAAGAAGAGGGACGCCAAGATACTGCCCTAGATCGGTGGTGCGTCGGACACCCAGGGCGCTGCTGAGGGATTGACAAGTAGAGGGAGAGAGGTTGCGGGAGAAAAAGCAACGGGATTTATCGAGACTCACCCTTTGGCCAGAAGTGGCACAAAAAGAGTTAAGAGTATCGCGGATGACGGTCACTTGGTCAATCGAGGCCTCCGCGAAAAGGATGAGGTCATCAGCAAAGAATAGGTGGGACAGGGGCGGCCCATGCCTACTTAATCTTATCGGCCGCCAGTGTCCTTGGGAGACCTGATGGGAGATGGCGTGGCCCAGGCGTTCCATACAAAGAACAAAGAGGTAGGGGGAGAGGGGGTCTCCCTGGCGTAGACCGTGAGAAGGGAGAAAAGGGGCACTTAACTCCCCCTGCCAGTTAACGTGGAGGGAGACCGAAGTGATGCATTTCATGATGAGGGTAATAAGAGGGCTTGGAAGGCCAACATCAAGAAGAGTGTCATGGATGAAGGCCCAATGGAGACGATCATACGCCTTCTCCAAATCCACTTTGATAGTCATGAATCCCGTACGACCGGATTTCTGACGCATAGTATGAAGGACCTTTTGGGTGATGATGATGTTGTCGGTAATCAGGCGACCCGGGACGAAACTGCATTGAGTGGGAGAGACCAGGTCACTAAGGTACGGCTTGAGGCGGTTGACCAAAATTTTAGTGAGGCCTTTATATAAGATGGAACAGAGGGCGATCGGTCGAAACTGTCAGAGCGAAGTCGACAATGCAAGTTTAGGAATAAGAACCAAAATGGTACGGTTGAGATGCTCGTCCCAGAGGCCATGACTAAAAACCTACCGAAGGAATTCCGTCACAGACGGACCGATAATCTCCCATTGAGACTGGTAGAATAAAGCTGTTAATCCGTCAATGTCAGGCGCCTTGTTAGGCGCCATGGAGAAGATAGCGGTACGCACTTCCTCAGAGCATAAAGGGCATGTGATATCATCCTTGGCAGTCTGGAAAAGGGGGGAAAATGGCCTTGAAGTTGCCAGCTAGGGGGAGCAGGCCCGTCGAAACGGTAGAGCTCCTCGAAGTGACCACGGGCTACGTCCCGAAGGGCCATAGGGTCGGAGTGGACAGTTCCATCCTCTGTAGTTAAGGAGGTAATGCGAGTTTGCCGACGCTTAGATTTGGTGACAGCGTGGTAGTAGGCAGTATTCATGTCCCCCTCAGTGAGCCAGCGGCTGCGAGAACTTTAATGCCAGAAGAGTTCTTACTGCGTCAGAACCGACTCTAATTCAGTCTGCAGATACGCCTCCAGCTCCGTGAAGGACGACGAGTCAGAATCTTCCAAAGGTTGTTGGATGCCTGCCAGACGGGCCATGAGATGTTTTTTCCGGTGAAAAATGTGCCCAAAGGTGTCCTTATTCCAGTGGGAAAGGATGTCCGAAAAGTGGGCCAAAGCACCACTGAGGTTCAACGAGGAATGAGGCCAGTTCTTCGCAACTACTCGAGCAAAACCCTCATGCGTGAGCCAAGCAGATTGAAATCGAAAGTGACGCTGAGACGGTTGAGGAGGGACAGGGCTGGTAAAATCAAGGAGAAGGGGTTGATGATCAGATTTCAAGAAAGGGAGGTGCGTAACTCTGGTACAGGGGAACGCGTCGTGCCAAGATGGAAAACAAAACGCGCGGTCTAACCGAGCCCGAACCTGCCCACGATGCCACGTGTAGCGTGGCCCTATAAAAACAACTTCCTGAAGATTGCAAAGGTGCATACAATCGCAGAAATGAGGGTTGACGATAGGATGAAGGCGAGAGCCACCACGTTTGTCACGGCTATCCAATTTAGCATTGAAATCGCCACCTAGAAGCCAAGGGTGACTGACAGTGCGCGCGATGTAGAGGAGGTAGTGCCAGAAGAACTTCTGAAGGGCTGGTGACGGGCTAGCATAAATGGCTGTGAACTCAAGGTGGGAGCGACTCCACTCGATACTGGTATGAATAAATTGGCGGTGAGCAAAGAGGATGCGAACGGTAATGTCGGGAGTCCACATTAGCCAGATGCCGCCCGAATACCCCTCCGCTTCAACCGGGAAGGAGTGGTCAAAGCCTAAAGAACGGATGACCCTCTCTGCCCGAACACCACTAATACGAGGTTCAACTAAGACAACAAGGCGAGGGTGATGAAGGCGGATGTAATTCTTGAGAATGGGCTTGAAGGACCGACCTCCAGCCCCTTGGCAGTTCCATATAAAAATCATCATGATAAAAAGGAAAATCAAGCGGGAGGGAAATTGACCACAGAACTGGTCGGGTCTGTATCGGGAGAGGGCATGGGCCCTGGGTTGGGCTCGGCCATCGGGATGTCAGGATCAGCACTAATGAGCGCAGAAGCCGGCTGTGGAGGAGGATCCGGGGGCCTGGGAAGGGTGGTCTCGGGGGAGGGCGTGGAAGGAAGAGGTTGGGGGTGGGGCTGGGTGGTCTGTCGGGGTCCTCATCCATGGCACTGGCCGGTAAGGGAACCGGGTCGGGCAAGGCCGGGTCGGGGTCGGGAACTAGCAGGTCCTCGTGGGACGGAATGGAGAGTGCGAGGTGGCTAGGTGTGGACCCGGAAGGGCCGGGGGCTGGGGCCAAGACAGACAGGCCACCAGAGGCTAGAGACGGGAGAGGAGATGAGGTTGGGCTGGGGAGGATTGGGCCGAATGGGGAGGTATTCTGCAAAGTAAGGACTGAGGGGGATTGGGCTGGGTGGGTGGTGGGTTGGCCTTGGCCCGTAGGGGAACTGAGCTGTGGCATGGACGACGTCGTATGCGTCAAATAGGGTTTAAAACCAGACGATCGTCTAGGGCGAGGTAAGGGGTGCTGACGCGTAGCCGAAAGGGAGAGAGGCGTCTGGGGCAGGTGAGCCGTTGGTGTGACAGAGACCATTGTGGATGGAGGCGTCAGTGACCGTTGAGGATGGGACGCCTCAGGAGCTGCGAGCGCGGCGAACCGCGAGCCTCGCGTCCCGGAGAGAAGAGCGGTGAAGGCACTGGAGGCGCGAACCGTAGCGGGGTTCGGGGTCCGACGTGCGCGCCTCTGAACCTGCATCCACGGGCCAAAGGAGGGAGGGCTGTCGGAGGGGGTATGCTGTGCGGAGCTGTTCGCAACCGGAGCAGACGGGTTCGAGTGATCTGGAGGAACGGCGGGCGTGTCCGAGGAGGCTGGAGGAGCGGCGGGCATGTCCGAGGAGGCTGGGCGATCTGGGCAGGCAGCGGACCCGTAGCCGACGCGTCCACAGTGGAAGCATATCTGCGGGAGTCCTTCATATGCAACGTGGATCAGCTCGCCCTCCAACTCTAACACGGAGAGTAGGGGGCGCTGAGGTCGAGGGTGACCGCCACTCGGGCAAACCGTCCACGGTTGGCTTGGAGGGTAGTCTCGTCGATTTTCACCGCTCTCCCGACTAGATTACCTAAGGCGGTAAGGATGGACGGATGGTAACGAGCAATGGGAAGGTCTGGGAAACGTACCCACGCGACAGCGTGGGTGATTTTGCCGGAGGCGGAGCGAAAATCAGGCGACCACGGCTGCACGGAGAGGACTTGTCCGGCGAGGATCCACGGGCCCTACGTCAAAGCACGAAGGTAATCAGATTCTTCCTTAAAATTTACAAGAAAAAAATCATGTTCTAAATCAACTAGTTTCAGGGGGCCTGTGGGAGTCCAGAGAGAACGGAGGCGGTCTTTCAGCAGGGTGAACCCTATTTTGCGGCTCAGTAGTTTGATCACGACGGCATGGACCCAGCGCTGGTCAAGTTTTGATTTGAATGTGGTAGAGAGTTCAACTTCAAGACCGTGGGCACCTTGAACCAAATTAATGTCGCCTTCGGACAGTTCAATGGGGTCTTCCTCCCGCTCCCGAATCCTAACTTTCTTAGTTGTGGGTTCTGTACCAGCTGCAGCAATGGTGGAGGACATTGGAGACAGCGTGGTCGGAGACCAGACAGTGGCAAAGGGAGCAAGTTTAGTGGTCGGAGCTGTAGACACTGTAGCAAGTTTTAGCCGATCACGAGTTCGTTTTGTTCTATTAATGTCGAAATGATTTTTAAGTAAAGTAGTTTCAATGTTAAGTGTGGGGTAGGCACTAAACTTGTGACATGAATTTTTGTGACAAGCAAAAATAAAGTTTTAGTGTTGTTAAGTATTTATGAAAATAAAGTACTTTCAATGATATTAGGCATGTGTAGAAATAAAGCTTCATTGTACCTAAAACTTCTTACACGTAACTTCAGGTTATAAATACCTTTGATGAGAGTTTTGTAAAATAGAACCTTTGGGAGAACGAGAGGGTTGTTATTATATTTCTCCTTATATCATATCTCCTTAGCTATAGATGTAAGTCACATATTGGCCACTACCAAAAAAAAATATAGAATTTAGCAACGAAAAAATTGAAAAAATTTGTACACATTTAGTCGGTAACCTTATTTAGTGACGGAATTTACTGACAGAAAAAGTCGTCGGAGATACGACCATAGGTAAATTTACCAACGGTATAAATTTACCGACAGAATTATCAATGGTATAAAATAACCATCGGTAAATTTACCGACTGTTATTTTGTTCGATCGGTAAATTTACTAAAGGAGAAAATTACCAATAGAATTGGCTATTCCGTAGGTAATTACCTACGGAATTTTTTTCCCATCAGTAAATCCAATATATTTTAGCAACGAAATTTTTTTTCCGTCGGTAAATTTGCTGAAAACTATTTTTTAAAATTTACCTGCAAAATGTTTAGTTTCTGTAGAAGCCACCATGAAGAGAACTTCATCATTTCAAGTAAAAGAATTGAAATAATGAAATTCATACTAAAAAAGAACTGAAATCATTTTTTCAAAGAACAGACATTTCATTAAACACTGTACATGTATAAGAAATTTATCTCAATATCACAACTAAAATCACATTTTGTTTCTTCTATCACTAATATTTATACCCTAAAGTTGTTTTTCAATAATAAAATACACAAATAAACGAAAGTAATAAATATCCAAATTAACTTTCATCAGTATACGAAAAAACACATGACAATAGTTACAAAAATACCTCCACCGAAGGACACGATGACAATAGCTAGAGAAGACAATGCCAACGAGCAGAAAAGGAGTCCACAAGAGAGAAATGGGCTCAAAAAACCGAAAAGGAGACGCAGGAAAAAGGAAGAAGAAGAAAGGAAGAAGAAGATGTAGGTGGGAGGAAGATGTCGGGTGAGTTTAAATTTAAAAAGAATTTACCGACAGAAATTTTGGTAATAAACTCAAAAAAAAATTATTCCGCCAATAATTCCCTCCTTTTTATCAACATATATCTTATACCGTCGCTAAATCCTTTACCGAAGGTAATCTTATTCTGTTGTTAAAGTCCATCGCAAAATTTTCCAGGATGATTTCCCTCCATATTTAGCAACAGATATCAGTACCGCCGCTAATTAATAAATTTTCCTGTCAATTTTACCAACAAAAATGAATTTTTCGTTAGTAATTTGCAACGGTATATATTCCGTCGCTAATTCTTGCTTTCCTTCATATTTAGCGACGGATATTAGTACCATTGTTAAACGAAAATTTTTCCGTCAATTTTATCAACAGAAATGAATTTTCCATCGGTAATTTGCAATAGTATATTTTCTGTCGCTAATTCTTTATTTTTTTGTAGTGGGCCAAACCATTGATATTTTTTATTTCATTTATTTTCTTCCTATATTGCTTCCATTTGCTCAACAATTAGTATTAGAGCATAGGATTTGTTGTCAAGATGTCTCTTCATAAGTTTGATATTGAGAAATTCAATGGAATGAATGATTGTACTATATGGAAAGTGAGGGTGAAGGTTGTTCTTATTCAATATAGATGCACAATAGTGCTAAAAAAAGAAGGAAAAGTTACCAGATAATTTAGGAGCATTCGATAAGGAAGAGATTATGTCAAAGGCGCACAATGCAATACTATGGAAGTTAGGCAATGAGGTCCTGAGAAATGTGGTTGGTGAAATACCCATTGCTTCATAATAGAAACAATTTAAAAGTAAGTATAAAAAATCACTTAGGAATCATTTGTGTACCTTGAAGATAACATAAAGTATAGAGGGCAAAGTTCATATTGATAGTTTTAATTGGATCATCCTAGAATTACAAGGTATTGGGACTAAAATTGAGGATGGGGATCAAGGTATAATCCTTTTAAGTTCCCTTTCCAATTTATATGAGAATTTTATTAATATCATATTGTATGGTAAAGTGACAATTTTTCAGTGATGTTAAGAATGTTTTGCAATTTAAAGAATTGAAAAAAAGTTATATGATATACATAAAGGTGGATCAGATATAGGTCTAGTTATTAGTAGAGGAAAGAAGAAAGAAAATGGTTTATTACAAAAAAATCTCAAACTTTACTCAATTTTGCCATTATAATTCAAATGTTAAAAAAAGACAACTAAATACTTGAACTTTCAACTTTTTACAAATATAGCCTAACTTTAGTAGGTGGATCAGATATAGGTCTAGTTATTAGGAGAGGAAAGAAGAACGAAAATGGTTTATTACAAAAAAATCTCAAACTTTGCTCAATTTTGTCATTATAATTCAAATGTTAAGAAATGACAACTAAATAGTTGAACTTTCACCTTTTTACATATATAGCCTAACTTTAGTATCTTCTAAAGTTGCTAATTCGGAAAGCCACGTAAGACATAAATTTAAACACATTTGATAACAACTGGATTTAATTTTACACCTCCATCCTAATTTGATAACTTGTGTCTCTATCCTTTATATACACATCAATAGACATGGACTCCAAAGCAATATATGAGGAAGAATCCTTGAAAGTTTTAGGGCTTAATGGTGGCAACGAGTTAAAAGAGAAGAAAATTGTTGATTACAAAAAAGACCATGAATGACTCTGTCCCAGGCAGAAATTCTATGAACCCATTTGTTGATTCATCGACTTAGACACCGGGATTTAAAAATACAACAAAATGGGTAGCATCTAGTTAGGGGTTGTAAGTGGTACCCCTACTCTTTTCCCCATTTCAACATTGATATTTTGACCAAAATGTCTAGCACCCATTTGAGCTTAACTTAACTCTCCGGTGTCAAGTTGGTTGATCAATAAAAAAGGTTGCTTTGGAATGCCAAACTATGATTGCATAGTAGCAAACGAAGATCGAATCTTTGCATAACTTCCCTATTAGCTTCTTTAGTATCACCCATCGCATAACTACAAACCTCAATTCAAGCTCAGACAACCTCACCTTTCACCAAAATCTAATAAATAATTTAGATTAAACATAAAAACCTACCAAGAACCATCAACTAGCAAAGATACCCATCAAAAGATATGAGCGCAAAGGAACATAAATGAAGAAAAACAAAGGTCTTTCACCATTGAAAAACCAAAGATAACATTTTGTTTTAATGATACTGAAAATTTCAAACAAAAGGTCATCCTCTAAACCAACCTAGCATTTGATGTTTCACTTCAATCCCTCCTAACCCTACTTTTAACTTTACCAATCTGAGATGAAAATGACAAGATGAAGTTGAAGCAGTAGTACCCATCAAGACTGAGCATCCTCTTCACTTCCCTAAGTCCAAGTGTTTAGTTTGTTAAGTGTAAGAATACTAACTATGTGACTCTCAATCGCTAACAAATAATACTACAAAAGATTACCTATCTTCGTCTTCCTCTTCTTCTTCTTCATCATCGTTATTCTCAAAGGAAGATGCAGAAGATGAAAGATAAAGAGTCACAAAAGAGAAAGGGCCTTCAGAAACCTTCTTTAGAGTTTGATTCCCAAATTAATTAAGGTTTTTACCTTTTATCTTTCAATTTTTTAATTTTCCTTACTTTCATTTAATCTTTTAAATCAAGTCTGATATATAAAATCTAATCCAGCTATAATCATACTTGTTTAAATTTATGTCTGAAGTGGCTTGTTAATTCATTGACATTAACAGAGATACTAACATCGGGTTAGATTTTAAAAAAATAAAAGTTTGAATATTTAATTTCACTTTTAAAGTTTGGCATATAATTGAAAATTTGAGTAAGTTTAAGATTTTTTAATTAATCTCAAAGAAAAAGATATTAAACATAGAAGTAAGTCACAATCTAAGGCAAGCACTAAAGTTGTTTGATACTTTAACTTTAAAGAAAAATAATACTTCAAAAGGTACTAGCTATAGTGAAAGAGTAAAAATTAGAAAAAAAGTAAACAAATAGAAAAGTAAGTTTATTGTAGTTTAGGAGAGTTATCATGAAGAGGATGAAAAATGCAATCATATTTTGATTGTGAGTAATTTTGATTTTACAAATTGGTAGGTAATAAACACTAAAAGGTCTTACCATATGACTTTTAATAAGGAATTGTTATATTATTTTAAAGAATAAATGGTACTTTGAGATTAAGTAAGAATGGAGATTTTAGTCCATTCTTACTATTAAAGGTAGTAGTGCAGTGTAGATCAAAATATATGATAGAATTGTTAAAACATTAGATATATGGAAATTCCTAAGCTTCAAAAAAATTTAATTTTGTAGGTACTTTTAATAGTCAAGAGTATAAGTTTTTGGCAATGATGGATAACTTAAGGTGGTAAATAATTTATTGACTACGATGAATCGAGAATTATAATATGAAATGTATGTCTTGATAGGAAAGAAAAGTGAAGGTTGACAATTGTATTGTTGGATTGCATAATGGATTCAAACATCGACGCCAAGCTCTCAACCATAACTCTTGATAACTATAGCACAAATAATAGGATGACAGAAAAATTGAAGAACAAGTTACGACTTGAGAGCTTGTTGATTGGTGGAAGGTTATTCCATATACGTTGTTTTATACATATCATGAATTTGATTGTGAATGATGGGTTAAGGTAATAAAGGAAGTAGAAGAGTTGATTCACAATAACATAACGTTTTGGAGTTTAGCACCAAAGTGATGGGAGTTAGTTAAAGCTCTTTATGCAAAGTTGGAGATAATTTATAATTCTACTAAGTTGCTCTAAGTAACAAAATATCTAACTTTGTACATTTTCTTTAGCATACGTGAGAATAAGGAAGCCTTTCTAGCTCGATATTTGATTCTAATAAGTTGATTCAAGTCATGGCAGAGTAAATGATGGAGAAACTCCATTCTTATTAGTATATGGTCAGATAAACTATGACAATCATTTATGTGTTTAACTAAGATATAAGATGGAGGGACTATAATTTTCTTATCAAAATTTATATAGTGATCAGACTGATAAACATTTTAATTTCATTAAATAATTCTAATAAACTAAGATTGGAAAAAGATAAGGATCTTGATATGTGCTTAATTGTTGATATTTTTAATTATTTTCACTTAGCAATTATTGATACAAAAATGATTAAAATATTCACTTTAATTCATATTTGTTTTTAGGTACAATTTTGAAAGCAAAGAAATTAAAGTGAGTTGAATGCGTGACATATAGATCATTTTTCGAAGATTAATATCTATTTACTTTCATCGAGGAAGAAGAAAAAAATAACGAGCAAGAGAAATGGAAGCATCGAAGACACAAATGAGGTTTAATTGAGTGGCATTTTAATTGTCAAATGAGCTACAAGGGAGCCGAAGGCTTTAAAATGTTGCAGCAATTAAATGGTCCAAGATAAAAATCACGCAAGGGGCAGAAAATAAATCAAAATGAGGCTGGAGTCACGCAGACACAAAGAGAATCAACAGTGAACGACGACGCAGCATTATAAAATGTTGGCATCCCACAGCGTGAAACGCTGAGTCCAGGAGCAGAAGCGCAGTCGGCTAGGCGTTGTGTGCGTCAATGAATGCGTTTTGATTAAAACGCACAAGAGCAGATGGCAAGTGTTAAATGCAGGCTGAACACACAAGAGAAGGCGTCGTTTTGAAGGTAATACGCAACAAGCAAAGGCAGCAACAGAAGCATAAGGATTTAAGGGTTTTAAGTGATGTAGACCCTTAATGGTCTAATCACTGCATAGTAGACACAAGCAATAAAACAGGGAGCAGCTACGGAGATTGGAGAAGCTCCAGGCGCTGGCGCTGACATTGGCGTGGAAGGCTATGGCTTGGGCTGGAGCGCAGATGCTGGAGATGAAACGCAGCAGGCGCATGCATGGTGGAGGCACAACGAAGAATAGGCATGGACAATAAACCTCAATGTTTATTTGTCAAATCAAAGGAATAGTGAATAGTAAAAATTTAAGGATTTTTGGTTAGGGATTAAGATGGGGGTTAAAGCTATTTGTCAGAAAATACCTATGAAGGGCTAAACATCCCGACACCGGTTTGAAGGTAAAATCGACACCGACGACCCGGGTTAAGTATTACTTTAATTATTTTATTATTTCTTTCTCTCATTAGAAATTGATTGTGTTATCCTATTTTGATCGATTGAGTTTTGTGTATGGATAATCGAATTTTCGTTATTATTAGGTTATTTGTGTATGAATCCATCGGGTATTGTAAATTGATGATTTTAATGCGTTCATTAAATCATTAATTTCAAACCCATTGCTAGAATTTCAATATAATCCGTAATTGTTATGTTGAAATTTATGTGTAGCAACTAATGATTCGTAATCATTAGGGACAACATGACCTAGGTTAAATGACCCGAGCGTTGTGGTTGTTGCCTTGATTAATTGGTCTTAATAATTCGTAATGCTACTGCATAATTAAATCTAGAGATCGTACCCTAGATTATTAGGTGGTTAGGTTTAATTAACGATCGTATCTTGATTAAACAAAACCTAAGGAAAAACTCGGGTTAATCATTAACCCACGATTAATAGTTTCTAGGAGAGGTTAAAGAACAACAAATTAATAAAATATGCTTAGTGTTGGTATAGGCCGAGATTGAACCAAAGAACCAGGTCCCTACCGAATTCCTCACATTTTTCATTTTATTGCATTTTTTTAATTTGTTTTTATTAGTTAATTTTATTTTATTTTCATCTCTAAAAATCCAAAACCCCCCTTTTTCCTAAACACTGATTAATTTCGTTTCTTAAACTTTACACACACTCTCTGTGGGATCGACCTAGACTCACCACTGCTGCAATAGTAGACTAGTTATTTTAATTTTGATTAGCGTTACGACGCGCGGTCAGATCTCAGTAGTTTAATATTAGCTTCAGCTTTGTCTAGTGTTCATAATATTTCTATATATTGATGAAGTGATGTGAAGTATTGACGATCTTGATTATAATGATTAGCTAGCCCATTTCCTCTACTATCGTTTGTTTTATTTAATGTTTACTTCTTGATTTATTATTATTTATTTAATTACTTTGGTTTCTATAATTGTAGATATAAATCTTTGCTTATATGGTTTTATGTAGGTTAATAAAGAAAACTTTATACTATTGTCTATACTTGTTAGCTCAAATTCAATCTCTAACTATTACTGATAATTCCTTTTTATATCTTTTTTCATTTAGATAATAATAGCACTATGATACTATTATGTTTTGAAAATATCATGATAATGATAATAATACTATGATACTTGTTGCATAGGCTGGGTCATGAATTGATAATATTCTTTCATGTTTTGAATGGACCAAATATCATTTTATTTTTAGACTTAAATGGGTCAATAAGGATTAGTAACAAAAAAGATACAATAATATAAAGTCACATTATTATTATTTTTAAATAATCAAGTATATTTTGATTAATTTTTTTGACAAAAGCAAGAAATTGGACTTAGAAATATTAATTTAATAAAAATAAAAATAAATATGGATTTTTTATTAGAGTTAAGATAATTTGACAAATTTGAGCAATTTAGAGGATTGGCATATAATATTAGGTTTCTTTAGAAACATTAATGAGCTACAAAACATTTTCTATATAAAATGACATATATTAACTTTATATAAAAATGATTTTTAGGACAACAAAGTATGTTATAAAATTTTTAAACAATATTTTTTCTTTTAACAAACTTATTTACTAATTGATATGATATATTTTTATTGTATATTTAAAATTTATATGGAGAATTATTAATATATCTAAAATAATTAGTGATAGTGTCCATATTATTTATAAGTTATTTTTAAAAAATAATTAATATTTATGCTACATATTTTCATAGTTTTAATTATTTAAAATTGGGATAAAATCTTTTATTAAAATATTTAAGTATTGAATAAAAATATAAATTTAAAAAAAGGGGCTAGCCCAAGACCTTACCTTGAGGGTTGATTAGGCTTCGGATTGCATGTCTTAGGTTTGATTAGCTTAAGCCCAATTAATAATTTTCAACCTAGGTTCATACCTGGCTTGACCCATTACCACACTTACTCATACCTAGCATCTAATTTGATTTAAAAAAAAATATATATAAACAAGTTAACAATGGAGGAAACATTTTATTGATATCAAATAATCATATATATTATGATATATAATGGAAATGGACTGGCTAGATTTGAGTTGCTTATGACTATCCCTTTTTATCAGTTGAGCCTAACTTGAAATTCAATTAAGCTTAGGCTATTTGACTTGAACACAAGCTTAATTAAACTTTGGCCTATTAAAAAACTACAATACTTTTAAGTAAACATTCAAAAAGATAATTAATTTGTGTAACTAAACTAGGATTATAATGGCAATAATGATAACTCGTAGATCTAAGTGACTTATATTCATAACTAATACTTCTCATATATTTTAACCACTCAAATCCATTATTATAGGAGTAGTAGTGATAACTCTTGTAAGAAAATTAATCCCACATAACCTGGTATAAAAACATAAGTTAATAGGAAAATTAATTTAAAATTCTACAAATTCATATCATTACATAGTTTAATCATAATGTTACATTATCAAACCAATAGACTCACTATAGGCAGTGATGGTGCTAAAGTTACACAAAAACACTCTTGAGATTAGGGGCATGAGAATTATTGGAAATTTCTTCTAGATTTCAAAAATTGGAACTTGTCATAGATGAAGAATAGAACCAAACAAAAGAATTCCTCCCTCAAAAGGGCTATTACAGATAACCATAGTTGCATGGCCAAAGAACGTTTCTCTATAGAAAGAGAAAATTAAAGAAAGAATTTGTCCAATTAAGTGGAGAAAGAGGGATGATGCAAAAGTGGGCACTAAGGCTAGTGATGAGAAAAAGATTATCATCAAGGCCTATTGTTGAAAAAAACCTCATAATTATAAATAATGAAATAGAAGAAAGATAATAATTACAGAAAAATTTAAAGATTTCATACCAAAATGATGAAATATCAAAGAGAAAGAATTAGGCAAAAAAAACAAGGAAATATGTATTCTCGGTGAGAATAAGAGAGAAAAATCACTTTAAAATATAAAAAAGCTCACTCAAAGTGATATAAATAAGAGAGAAGGTGATGCAAGCTTCATATAACTTAGATTTTGGCTTGAAGACTTACAAATTGAAATAATAATAACAAATTCAAAGAACAACGAGCATGAACATTTATGATAGTCAAGCTATAATCCAAGTTAGGCTCAATAAAACTAAGCCTAGGATCGAGGCTATAACTTAAATTTTAAAAAGGTTTTTTCTTAACCCTATCTTAATATAATAAACTATACATATTTTTTATGAAGTTGATTGTGTGGTAAACATGAAACCCTAATGTAGTCTTTCTTAAGAGGTGAAGGGGAAGCCTAATATCGCATTTGAAGCTCTCTATCAAAATCTGCATTCACTATGTGGAAGAAAAAGCACTTGATCATCGTGTGAAGAAATGCAATGAGTATAGTAGTTAAATAATCCAAATGTACTTAGAATAAAGATGCTTTTTATTACCTATAGCATGTTGTTGAATCCCTTTATGATATAATTTATTAATTCCCTTTTAAGGGAGTTAGGATATTCAAGATTTAGTAATGCTTCCTTGAAAATTTTATGGGCTAAATATGAAGGTTTCCTAAGAGATTTTATGTTATTTAGGGAAGGGTGATATATGTCTAAACCTCTTCTTTCCTAGATTTATAGTCATCACTAATATTTGAATTCATAATACTTGATTAATTACTAGACTCATTATGTTGGGACCCGATCCCGAGACCGGACCCCAACCGAAAAACGAAACGAAAACGGAACAAAACAAAATCGAAATCGATCGAAAGGAACACAAGGTGGACGAACGAAACGGAAATCAAAAAGCGGAAGCAAAATCATAAGCGAAAGCGAAGAATGACATTTACAACACGAAAGCAAATCCAATCTTAATGCGAAAGAATTGGAAGCAAATCAAAACGAAACAAACATTGGATTAAATCAAATTGAAACTAATTTCCTACATCCGTGAACAAATATCGAAGAAAACGTTTACGTTGGAAACCTTAAGACTATCGGTCTAAACAAATCCAAATATGTGTACATTTTTTTCTTTCCTTCTTTCTTTCATTTTCATTCCATCTCTTACAAGTGACTTCAATATCCTCAATCCAATTACATC
>JANJEY010000234.1:15789166-15809378 GCA_024703695.1 Erythroxylum cataractarum | reverse complement strand
ATCCAAAATCAAGTTGATTTCATCTTCCTCTTCTTTCTTCCTTCATTTCCAATACAAACCCTAATCTCTATTTAATCCCCTTTTGAATCTAGCAAGAAGAAAGATGAAATATTACCTCCAACAAGTTGATTTCCTCTTCTTTTTCTTCTTCTTCTTCTTCTTTCCAAGCTTCCTACGATCTTCCTTCTTCTCTTTGTACTTCTCTCTCTTTTTCATGACATTCTCTCTCTTTTCTCTAAAATTTTCTTTCTTCTCTACTTATCCTTCCATTCATGTTTTTCTTCTTCATTTATAGGCAAGACAACACTTCTTCTTCTTCTTATGCCCTTAATGATTGAGAAATGTCCTATTTGCCCTTCCATTTATGCCTTATGTCTTTTATACTTAAGTGTCTTGCCAAAAACACCCTTGAACATTCTAACATAACATTTTCTTTTAGAAAAATCTTTTCTATTGTCTTACGTTTCAAATGACACAAAAAGCATTCAATTTAGTTCAGTAGTGTGAAAGTTATACTCCAATATCTCCGGACTGCTTTTATTCCGAGACATTACCCTATACTCAACTTCCATCCAAACATTGAAACTCTTAGAGTCCGATTAAGAATTTGATTTCTTCATATAATTTGTATCTATATGTTTCTAGTTTACTCCAAATTAAAAATCATCTCATTTGGAACTCTACATATCAAGATATCATAAAAATACTGAAGTATATTCAGTAAAAAGTCCAGCTCATATTCTTCCAACCAAACCCCTCATTTTTGTTCAATCAATATTTTTCAATTCAACACCAAAAGCTGCCAATTTTCGTGTAGAGGTATAAAAATTCAATAGGAGTCTATTGCTTCAAGAATCACCTCATTCGAAGGTCGAATGATGAAGTTGTGGCCAAAAGAATCCAACACGTTAATGTCCTTAATCAATTTGTACCTCTCTTGGCACGATTGCCATAAATGTTTCTAAGGATGTCGGATTGAGTTCATTCTTAGACCATTTGAAATAAACTTTCTAGATCTACAACTTTTATGAAGACCACAAAATGAAATTTTGCCTCTAAAAGGATCAAAAATAGGATAGAAATGACGATACAAACTGAGACTATGAACAATAACTTCGTCTTAGTTTTGGATGAATAGTACTTCGTCTTAGTTTGGATGAATAGTACTTCATCTTAGTTTTAATGAACAGTACTTCGTCTTAGTTTCGGATGAACAGTACTTTGTCTTAGAATGAACAGTACATTGTCTTAGAATGAACAGTAACTAAGACGATAACATCATCTTAGAATAAACAGTACATCGTCTTAGAATGAACAGTAACTAAGACGATAGAATGAACAGTACATCATCTTAGAATGAACAATAACTAAGAAGAAGCAACACTACAATTTGTAATGCTCGTATCTTTCAACTACGATATCCAAAATTTACAAACTTTATATCGTTGGAAAGTTGGAAAGATCATCTACAACTTTTATGAATAACTTAAAAATAATTTCTGCCTCTATAAGGGTCAAAATTCTAAATCAATGCGGCTATCCCGAAAGTTCCATCCTAAACAGGACGATGCAACATTACAACTTATAATGCTCGTATCTCTCAACTCCGATATCCAAAAATTTCATACTTTATATCAATGGAAAGCTAGAAAGATAAGTTACAACTTTCAAGAAGACAATTATATCAAAATCTCTCTAGATCAACCCAAAACATTCATAGAACTTTCATATCAAAATCTAACTCTTCACTACTATTCATTCCCAAAATTTTCAGACTTCAAATTTTCAAAACTAACACTTCAAACTTTTGTTTCTAGTTTTTCTACTCTATGTCAATCAACTCATTCACCATAAATTCGTACTACTCTAAAAGATACAAGTTTAGTCAAAAATCATCAAACCCTAAAATTCATAATCAACCTATTCATGTTTTGTTACTTCTGCATTTTCAACTTTCATGCTCAAACACTATGTTTTTCAACTAAAAAACCATTCTATTGGTTATCTCTAACACTCACATTTTCAAGTACACTCATCATCAACTTACTACATTCACTATCTTAATCTTGTATATCATTTTAAATTCAAGAATTCTCATTTTCTTCACTCATAACTAATCACTAAAAATTTCTCAGTTAATAGTTCTAACTTCCAATAAAAGTACGAGGTCCAACATATCATTCCAACTGTAGGACTAACTAGCTTATGTTTTGTAGATGATCTTATACGCCTGAGTAAGGCCAATACTCCCTTGATTTCACTACCAATGAGTACTCTACAAAGTTTTAAGGAGTTTTCTGGATTGAGTATCAATTTTCACAAAAACTATTTCTTATTGTCCAAAAGTGCTTCTCACCTCTCATTTTCATTGTCACAAGTTACTGGAATGAAAACATGAGACCCTCCTCTTTTGTATTTGGGTATTCCTATCTCTGATAAGATTCTAGAATGTCTTCTTCTAATAGAAAAATTCAAAAAAGACTGAGGTCTTAGACAAATAGAACCCTTTTCTACGGAGGTAAATTTCAACTTTTGAAGTTTGTTATTATGTCAATGTAAATTTATTAGTGCTCTTACATATGCCTCTCCAAAGGACTGATTAATGCGGTGGGAAAATTGATGGAGCAGTTTCTATAGGGTAAAGGGAAAGGTGAGTAATCTTCTGCAGATGAGATAAAAGGTTGGGAGGGGTATACCCTAGTTACAGATACGATGTTGCCTCAGCAGTCTCCATTAGCCCAACGTTGTCATTTTTTAGTGTTTTGTTTGCCTTAACCATATCATTTTGATTATCTCGTGGGAGAGTCCCTCTCCACTGATGTATACTAAACATTTTCCCCTTTTTAATAAAATTTTAAATTCTAAAAAATGGACATTAGTAGAATGTAAAAAGATAAGCGTACATTATGTTTTTCTTTATAAAAGAAGTAGTTGATCTCATAGACTAAACTATGACGATACTTAAACAAATGTATAGGTGTTTGTTAGAAAAGGAGTTTACTAAACTAACTCTATATGAGAATTCCACTTGAAAAATTACTTATATGTTTATGAAAATTATCATTGTGATAATTATATAAATGATCATTTAACTTAAGATTTTTAAAGTCATCTTGTATAGAAATTACTATGTTTTGATATTACTTATGATCTGTCTTAGTCAAGAGAAGTTCAGTCAGTAGTCATTTGATAAAGCATGAACTACATAGAGGTAGTTAAGTGATTAATATATGATTCATCACTATAAAGTGATTAGAAAGAATGTTTTGGTTGTTCTATATTAGTATTGATTTGTGAAATCTTTGGCTAAGATGAAAAGAAACTTTGTAAAATAGTTTACAAATATCATTAATTGAATAAATTGCTAATAATAGAGAACTAACATAATTAGACTTGAATAGAGTAGACATTAATTTCATATTTTATGTCCAATTAAAATATTGTATAATGAAATAATTGAAATATATGAAAAAATTAGGAACGAAATGTTTAGTCAAAGCCTTTTTGACATTCCTAAATATGTGAATGATCATGATGTGATATTAGACGCTAATATTGATTTATAAATATAAATTGTTTAATTAAAGAATTAATATAAATTAAAATAGTTTAATTTATCTAATATTGATTGTGATTTAGGATTATAATTTATATATATTGCTAACATACTTGAGAACCAAATAGGTCACATATAAAAAAAGGGGTTGAAGAGAGAAAAAGTGTTTTAGCTAAGTTGGATTTGACTGTAAAGTTTGAGAAATTTTATGATTAAATATGAGATATTTAATAAATAGGAAACAATATGAGATATTAGATCTTATTAAACATAAATAGTATTTAATTAGAATTATTTGTAATTTTAATTGAAATTAAAATTTAATTTCAATTAAATTGTTAAAATATCTAAAACTTATTTTAAATATACTTAAACTATAAGAGAATTAACACTTCTTACCTAACCCTCTCTCTAATAATTATAAATTTTTTCTCAGCACATTTTGTAGTTATCATTAAAGGCTGTGTGACTCCAATTGTTAAGATGAGTCAAATTTAGAACCAATTAAAAGAAAATGATGAGAAAATAATTAAACATTGAAATAAGGTACAAATTAAAATTTATAACTTATTATGATTTATATATATTAAATTTTAGTGAGCTTATCTTTCAAGAAATGACATACAAAAAAATTTTGGACGACCTGATTTGCTAACAATAGTTCCTTATTTTGACTTGACTTGGAAAATATAATCCTTTAATTAAATTATAGGACCAGTGTATTTGGTTTTTAATTATTTTCCTTGAAGAGTGGGAGACCGTGGGCAGGATGTACGTCCCTTCCTTTCTCCTTCTAACTTCCTCGATCCTTCTGTCTGATTTCATCGTAAGGTTCTGATACTTCTGTGACAAAGAATTCACTTCTGGTCAATGCAAAGACACACCAAGTTTCAACTCAATATTTGTCCTAACTAATCTTTCACTGTAGTATACTAGTATCAATTGTTTCAAACTCAGTTACTGGTACACCCTTATACTTTTCGAATCCAAATAAACAAGGGTTACTATCTTCCGTTGATTGAAAGTGGTCGGATGTTAGATACGGAGAAAGTATGCTCGTATTCTTCACTGGCAATGAGGGCTGTGAGGAACGTAGGACCAATTCAACACTCAAAAACATAATTAGAAGTGGAGGCCCGCATCTTCCATCTTTTGCCCGCAATCAGCGCTTGTTTGTCTTCGACAGAAAATGCTTACTTATTTCGGCTTTGGTCCCAATCACATCATTCCCAATCCCACCCACCGACCAGTTTACTGTTTACTAAACGAGCTTTTCCATCATCATATTCACTACCTCCCCAAGGCCTAAGCCCTTGGAATTGGAAGGTGTTCGGTGTGGTGGTTAAGTGGGTCTGCCTCTGCCCTGAATCTATCAAACTCCGCGAGAATCGCGTTGCTTGGACTAGTGTGTTTTTAGAGGATTCAGTCTCAGGAATGCTTAATTTGGTTGAGAACATCATACAAAGTAATTGCGAACTACTAAAAAGAAAGACAGTAATCAACAGAAAAGGTATTAAAACTAATTTCTTTTACTTTTTTCAGAAATTTTCTCATAAAAATTAAAGATCAAGGAAAGGATAGAGCTTCCTTCAAAGGGATAAAGAAGTAGAACAAATGAAATGAAGCATCAAACACTCTTTCCCGGTTAAGACTAATGTACTCGGTCGGCTGCAACTTTCCGCTACTCAATACTCATCGATGTTTAAAAAAATACAGTGTCTTTTGTCCCCTCTACGCCTAACCCAACAACAACCTCGTCGATACGCGAAATAACAAAAGCTTTGATAAAGGAAGACAAAGACCTAAGAAAGTTTCCACCCTCTACCCTTTTCTCTTCCTACTCTTTTGGCTTTCCTCTCCCTCTCTCTCTCTCTCTGTCTCAGGCTTTTTCTCAAACACTTATGTGCATTTACAACGACCATCATCATTGCTGTGGCTGTTTTCCTGTAAGTAGCAGAGAAGCTTGTTGAGTTTTTTGAGTGATGAGAGAGTAAGCAAAGGTTGGGGTGAAAATGGATGGAGCGGAACTGGAGTTGGAGAGGAGGAGCAAGTTCTTGAATAGTCTGATAGAGAAAAAGAAGGCTAGAGAACAGAAAGAACAATTCGATCGTCTCAATGTCCGTGTTAGAGCTTCTGATATGCCCATCCCTTTGCAGAACAGAGCTTTTATGTGTGCTCGTGATCTCCTTGACTCTATGTCTGGAAAACTCGACAGCAAAGGTCTTGCTCTAGCACTGAAGAAGGTGAGAACGAGATTTACAATTTTACCACGATTTGTCTCCTTCTCTTTATGTTCCTGAGTTGTAATCAATGGTGTAAAGTGCAAAGATTACTGGGTCTGCTGTGGTTTATTTTGTAATTGTTGTATGCGTCGGTCTGATAAAAGCATACTCATTAAATAGGGCTATTAACAAATATTTGTACTACGAGGTGGGTATGTTGGTTATTTTATGACGGTCCAGTTCCAAAGAAGTCAGTAACTTCATCACCAAGAAGGAAAGCAAAAACTTAGAAGAACAAGTTAAACTCTGACTTCCTAGAAAAGAACCCCCAGAGTCTCTTGTGAATTCTTTTCGTTTCCTTTCAGGTTTTCATTGAATGCATTGCGTATAAAAAATAACATAGACTGCTTTTACCTGGGAACAATTGCGTTCTATTTTCTACTTCTGGTTCATTACTGTTTTTCTTACTTTTGTTTTGGAAAATAGCAATTTTGATTGGTTGCTGATCACGTACAACTTAATGAAAATACTTATTACTAACTACCATTTGTCAACTGTTTTTGTAGATAGATGACTGTGAGGCCAATTAAAATGTTTTGTTGGGCATGGGTGGCTGTTACTTTTTCCATTTGCCACTTGTGCCTCTCTTCATCCGTTAATATTTAATGGATGGATGGATGGATGGATGGAGAGAGGCAGAAGATGACACACGGAAACAGAACAAGTGAATTGATGCCTCTTTTTTCAGGCAGCAAATAAACTTTTCCACGTAATACCAAAATTTCCAATTGATAATTAGTATTGACGGATATGGTTTTTCCAATAGTTGAGGAAGTACTTAGCAATGATTTTTGCCAATAGCTCTTATCATATAACAAAAGAATATAACGTTTCCAAATTTGAAAGTCGTTTTATGCTTTGGTTGTTGTGAAAACTTCAAGCAATTAAAGAAAGAGAAGAGAATTAATCCCGGAAGTAACCAAAATTACACAGGACCTGCAATGTAGAAATAAAACTAGAAAACAATTTATGCCACAGAAGGCCTAAGATGATGAGGTTTGGCTGTTGATTGTGTGATGTTCATGATTCAATTGCATATTCAATAGGGCTTGAACTATGTATGGTTATTGTGGCTTATTTTTAATCTTCCTATGGTAAGATATAAATTAGAAACCTCTGGAACTCAACCTTAGCAGCCTGTTATCATTTACTTAGCGTTTAAAGGTATCAGAGCAATGAAACTTGACCTCGGTAGTCTGCAAGCAGTTATAAGATTTGTTCATTGGGTTTAGAACAAACTGCTTCTCACCAAACTAAGCATGATATTTGTCTTCATTCCTAGCTTGATCAAGATTATTGTGCTTACTCAAAACTGAAGTCTTTTTTGAAAGACAAACCCAATTGGACTATGAAAAGCTTAGTTTTTCATTTGATCTACACATTTGTTGAAGTTTCGCTTGTTATAAATTATCATTGAGAATGATGTTATCGTGGATCCATCAATTTAAGCAAGAACTTCGACCTATGAACATGATGGTTGTGAATTATCAATTTAGGTAAGAGAAATCTTCATATAACATGATGATTCGTACTGATCTTTAATCACAATGCCTTGCTGAAATGGATTTTTGGTATTTCACTCTAATAGTCGTGAATTCGTGATGGCAAGAACAAAGGATATGATGAGATAGCAAATAATTTTTATGTACTTGGAAATAGATGGCAAATACTTGGCGAATTTATCCTCAGAATTTTATAATGCATTGTCTATTTGCATTTATACCTGTGTCACAGAAAATATATATTTTTCTGTAGTTGAGCCTTAATGATAACTTGGTTCTGTTTTACTAGTTTGCGGTTCCTGTCTGTTGACTTTGAAAATCAAGAACTATACATCTAAATTATAAATTATTTCTGTTATGTTCACCTTTTCCACTCTTCATTTGTGTGTTTCTCCCACCATGATATTTGCTTCTTTGCAACTGCTAAAGTTCTCTTACGCATAATAGCCTGGCAATTTTCGTAAAAGAAGGACATGGCAACTGAGTTCACAGCTCTAGAATAGGAAACCGAGGAATAAAAGAAGGGAGCTAACAAAACATGGTGAAAAGAAATGGACCCAGAAATTGGGGGAAATGAAAAAGAAACTATGAACAGTTTGTGCCATTGTAGGAAAACAATGGTTTTTCCATTGTGATATCTCTCTTTCATGCCTTTTATGATAACTTATTAAACATGGCCATGCCATCTCATTTGTCTCGGATCATATTTTCTTGCTTATCAATGGATTAGTTTATTAATCGCTCAATTATACGAGCACAGAAGCATATCATATTAAGTAGTTGGTATTATGCTGCGTTCATCTTTTCCATGATAAAGTTCAACTTCAAAGTTGAGCTGTGCTTCTTTGTAGTTATATTGAAATGGAATATGAAATTAAAGGTAGTAATACCATTCATCTCTGTGCAAGGGGTGCCCAGCCTAGGTTGTATTCACTCTTGTTTCCTAAGTGACTTGTGGAATAGTTTGGTCTGTAATATACTTATCCACACAGAAGGGCCATCGAAAACCAGCTTATTCTATTTGTTGCTTCCCCTGACAGGAATTTGACTCTGCATATGGACCTGCTTGGCACTGCATAGTTGGAACCAGCTTTGGTTCGTACGTAACACATTCCACAGGAGGATTCTTGTATTTTTCCATTGACAAGGTTTATATCCTCCTCTTTAAGACTGCTGTTGAGCCTTTGGATCACTGACTGATTTGAGAACTTTGATTTCTTCCAATGTCTATGTTGTTCTTGGTAAATCCAAAATATCAAATCTTAGTTCGTATGTAAAACTGCTGACTTTGATACTCATAAACTCGCAATTTTATTTTAATGTTGTGTAACTCTCTTTGTAGGAGCATAAACGAATGCTATGATTGTTATTTGTTATACACATACATACACAGATTAGAGGGAAAAGAGAATTTAAAATTTTAGCGTCAATTTGTTTATATTAATATTTATATTTTTTTAAATTCAATAAAAAATATGTTTATTTGAGTTTGAGTTTGAGTTTTTACTTTTGGCTTCTTCCAATTTTCAAAAAATATGAATTTTTTGTTTTTGTTTTTTTCCATTGTTTAATTTACTATCAACTAAATAAATATTATTTATTTATTTAATATATTAATTATTAATAAGAATTATAAATAATTTAATTTAATATTTTATACATAGTTAATTAAAATTAATTATTAATAACAATTATGAATAATTTATTTAAATTTTGTAATAAAATAAAATAAAATAAAATTAATAATTATTAATAAATATAATTAGTCTTAAAATATCTTTAAAATATATAAATCTTAAATATAATTAAAATATATTTAAAATAAGTATTAATTTATAAATAAAAAGTTAAAATTTAAATTATTTATTTTAATAAAATAAATATTTGTTATTAATTACTTTAAACTTTTATCTAATATATAATTATTATCCATGATAGAAATAAAAATGCATCGAATGCATCTTTGTTTTTTAGTAATATGACTTTTCATATATGTTAATTTATAAATAAAAAGTTAATTTTTAAATTATTTATTTTAAAATAAATAAATAATTTTTATTAATTATTTGTTAATTATTTTTTGAAATTTTATCTAATACCTTTTTGTTTTTATAAGAAAATTTAAAAATTACAATAAAAATAGAAGTCACAACCAAAAAAATAGAAGTGAAATTCAAGGATTCCTTAACATAATTTGGCAAGTACTTGCAATCAAATTTCCTTTGATGATTCATGGCGAAGAGTACTATTTCCTTATCTATAATTTGGTTATTCCCGTTATAACATGAACTAAGAACTTGATGTTACAAATTAGCTCCCACAACCAATTTAGTTCATAGATACAGACTATCTATTAGAAAATGAAGGAAATTATAGATTCAAGTCTTCCCACAAAACACATAAATAATTCAATTATCACCAACAAACCAAAAAAATGACTTGGAAAGAAAGAAGAACAAACGGTCTAGCGTGTCTGTTAAGACTCCTGTTTCGAGTCCACCCACAGCCCCAAGCCACTTCTCTTGTTGCAATTCACCATAAAACTTCTCATGTTATCCTCTAAAATTGAAACAAAAATGAAAGTTATGGTCTATATCTTCTTGCGTCCCAAGTTCTCTCCTTTAAACTTTCCAATTTAGAATATTTTCTTTTGCCATATTTGAAATTCATCCTCGAGTTTGAAACCCTAATTGTGAGCACACGGAAACTGGAGAGTATGGCTAGTATTGATTCCCATCTTAGCTCTGACGAGGAACCTAAAAATAGAGAAGCTGAACCCACAGGATCACCCCACGAAGCTTTGTTCTTCGTATTGGCTTACCTTCCTGTATACGAGCTTCTGGTTATGAGTGAAGTCTGCGTGTCACTTAGAGAGGCTTTAAAGAAGGATGTGCTGCCATGGCAGAATATCTGTGTCGAAAGGCCTCTTAACTCTCGGCTGTCCATTGAAGGTTTGCTGGAAATTGCTTCAAGAGCAAATGGCAGGCTCAAAAGTTTGAGTCTTGTGAATTGTGGAAAGATTACAGACGATGGGCTTCAAAGGATTGTGGATGAAAACCCTCTTATCCGTAAGGTAATGGTTGCTGGTACAAACTCATCTTGATTTTAACTGTTCTCCAACCTTCAATTATTTTCTGCATGTTTTGCCCAAATGGCTCGTGATATTCATTGATTAGATGAGCTCTCAACTTCTAGATATGGTTGAGAATGGACAACATACATAATTTGTGCGTTAAAAGCAGGCACCAGTGATTTAATGCTCTCAGTAACAAGTTACGTTTTCATGTTTTATTTTATTCAGCTCCATGTACCTGGATGCACTGGCTTGACCCCCGAGGGTATTATAAGGGCTGTGAAGACACTGTCCCAACATCACGGCAACCTGGAGAGCATACAGATAAATGGTCTCTTCGGCGTTGAAAAAGAACACTTTGAAACACTCTGTTCTTATCTTCAGCCTTACTCAGCAAACCAACAGAAACAGCCCATCTTTTATCATCAGTACAGAAGCTTTCAAACTTCAAGAAACAAAGAGGGTCGCAGGATTGATGTGGAAGTCTGTCCAATATGCAGCCAAGTGAGAATGATTTTTAGCTGCTCAAGAGAGACCTGCGAGAAGAAGATAGACTGCAGAGGATGCAATTTCTGCATTTTGAGGTGTGCTGAGTGTGGAGTGTGTGTGGGTGATGAAATAGGCGAGACAATTTGTGCAGATATTGTGTGTTTAAACTGTTGGCTTCAACTTCCAAAATGCAACTTCTGCAATGAACCATATTGCAATCAACATCTCAGTCCGTGCAGTTCTACCGGGTTTGTTTGTGATGTTTGCCACATGAAGGCCGTCAAGTTCATCAATGATGTTAGTGACTGAAAATAACCCAAGAGACTCTTGTACTAATACTTGCTCAGAAATATATGTATTAACTCAACTTTTCAAGATTTTGGCTGCTACTTCCAGATTTCGTCCATTAAAACCTCGATTATAACCTTGGAGATTTCAGATATGAAAAAACAGCGGCATCTCCATTAAAGCCATGAGCGGCAAATGAAGAACATGACAAGAAAATTCTATTAAAAAAATGGTGTTCAAAGAATACAATCGAACCAAATCTACCCTTAGTTACATCAAACAATTCAAATTTTGTCTTGGCTAGTTTGAACACTAACCCCAACGATCAACTGTAAGTTAGAACTACACAGTTAGGTGGCCAATCCTCAACTCCTCTCCAGGAAACCAAAATTGAATCGGCTTGTAGCTTTCCAAACAGATCTAAAGCAGCTCCTCTCAGTGAAAGTGTACAACAGAACTAAAAGCAAATTTTTCTGACAAAGGTTTTACAAAGACAAAACGTTCTATAGCAAAACTGCAGTTGTCAGCAAAGCGCCTAAAATAACAGAGGTCGTGAAAGAACCAGTACCATATGCATATAGAGATGCGGTATCAGAACTAGTTGAATTTGAGGATGGAGCAAGAGATGTGTTATTAGTCAATGTGCCATTTCTACCAGCACTGCACTTGCCAAGAAAGAAACAAAATACAAGTAAATACATGCAACAGAATTGTTTCTAAAGCAGAAACAAGGAATGTAAAATAATGGCATGCATCATCATACCTTCCAGGAAATATACACGAACCATGACCTGCACCAGTGAAACCATATCAGCAGACGCTATAAAACCAACAAAACATAATAATGCAGTGAAACCAGGGGCGGAGCAAAATTTTTTAAAAAATTGCATTTTGTTAATAGGGTAAACAAAAATAGTACAAAAGATTAATGTAAAAGTTTAAATTTTCATCTAAGTCAGTGAGGTACAAGCCCACAGTGAATTGCATATAGCTCCGCCCTATTGTGAAACCCCTATCCACTAGTCCTGTCCTGGAAGAAATTAAAATCAAATTACTTTGTGATATCAACCAAATTTTCTAGCTAGACAGAAGGTCGCAAACCTGTAGACCGTTTTGGGAGGTTTCTCACAAACATCTGAGACATCCAACAAGATAGCTTTTAACATGATTATAGATCATGCCACTGTCTTTTATAATAAATCAAAAGGTCTAGCAACCAGTGACTAATTAATAACTTCTAAGAATAGTCTCTCCAACTCTTTTCACTAGGCATACAGTCACTTACTTGGATCTGTAGTTGTGATGGTAGCAACCCCTTTAAAATCACATGTCCCTGGAGCCTTGGACATTTTCTGAAAGTAAGCATTAAAAGCATATGTTGAATGCGCAGCCACATTATCTGGATCATAACATGGCTGTCCTTGCAACATAGGTGAGCAATCAACTCTCCCTGGTCCACAAGCCCAATCCAGTGCTGCCTGAAGCATCTTCGGGTCAGTGCCTTCCTTTGCAACACAGAAGGTCTGGTTTGTAGTGTCATTTGCCAACACAGTACCAGCCCCCGTTAAGTGTAAGATATAAACAGGTAGCCCATTGGCATCAAAAAGCCCCCAGTTCTTTTCAGAAACAGGGCCTGGCCTCTCATCCTCATTATACAACTCGTATACATATGTACTAACAGCAATCCCAGGATGCTTGGGCGTGCCTGTGTTATTGAGGACATGCCTAATCAAGTTACTGTTGTAAGTATTAGCATTTTCATTTGTTGCATCTGGCTCAGACGAGTCACCTTTGGAAGGCCAACCGGACTCAGTTACAACAAGAGGCACATTGGTAAAATTTAGATAGAACATTGCAAAATACGCTGCATCAACAACTGCATCAAAAACATTAGTGTAATGGAGAAGTGTATTGGCATCTACAGCTTCCTTATTAGGAGGGAGGGGTCGAAACAGAGCATAGTCCAAGGGGACTACACCATTGGATTGCATATAGTCATAATATGGATATGCATTCAGCATAAAGTACGACCCTGTGGACTGCAAAAATTTGAGCAAGGGAACCATGATCGGGTCCCAAGATCGATTGAAGAAAGCTTGGGAAGGGGGAAAAGAGTCAAGAATAATAGAAGAAGCATGTGGAGTGGAGACTTTAATTTGACTATCAAGATTAGAGGCAACAAGAGCAGAATGGATGAATTTTAGGGCAGAAACAAGGATGGGGGCAGCATTAGGGAGAGTAGTAAGGACTTCAGATCCAACAGCAATTGCTGTGATGTTTGTAGCCGGAACATGAGCTATTATATTGCGTTTAACCCAGTTGGCCGCGGTTGCATTTGATTGACCAATGCCAAGGAGCTGATCATTAGGAACAGAAACAGTCACATGAATACCTGTATTGGCAAGTGCGAGTAGCATGGCCCGGTCTGCATCATAGAGCCTAACATGTCGAATATTTTGAGCCTTAAGTAGTGCCACCACCTGAGTGGGGCTTGGCATATCAGAAAGTGCTGTGCCAATGTTCACACCAATAAATGCATCTGCAACAAGTAGTTCAAGGATGCAAATTCAGACAAATAAAGGAGATAACTTTGTTTACAATTACTCATGTTGCCGATGACGCTGTAAACATAGAAGCCTTTCGAATTAGAGAAGGCAAGAATGCATTTGAAAACAGAGCCAACCAAGGCAAGGAAAGACATTGTTATGTATACAGTCCTGGAATATTACTTGCTTAAAACTATAGCTACTTCAAAGCTAATGGAAGTTCTACTGAACTCCTTAATAACCTATCCAGCAGATGTCAAATTCTAGTAAACCTTGTTTGTCAAGAATGAAATCAAACCGAGTCATTAAAAGTATTATGTTCATTGACCAACTATGTCATTACCTACTTGACTGGCTCTGTTAAGGACATAGAGTCAATGTCTACACCTACTTAGAGCATCGGAAGGGAATCAATTGAAAGAAGTAACTTGCTTTAAGATGATAGTATCAAAAGATGTATTTCCATTAAAGGAATGATAATTAAAGGGAACTGTACTACCAAAGCTGGACCTAAATAGGCCTACCTAGCTGATATTTTTCTTTTGATTCAATGATTTGGTTGTGCTTCGGGCACGTTAGGCCAAAGGCAAGAGGTATAGGGAATTAAGGAAATCTAATTCTGTCTCCCTTTACCAATGAGATGTGAAGCCAAGAGTTTGATGTTTCCAGTAAGGCCGAAACCCCTCAACTAAAAAAAGAATCTAATTACTTGATAGCATGTACATAGCAAATCACTAAAAGAAAATTAACTACTTTGACAGCTACATGGAATCGATATATAAATGCCTACAAGCTATACAAATTACTCAGTCATCATGTATTGTCTATTCTGTTGTCTTCTTTTGCAAATAATTGACATTATCCTGCAGCTGGGGCAGACACCTGTCTCTTTGTTTAGAATCTAAGACATAGATAACCCAACAAAGATATAGTTCAACTAGGAAAGTTATGAGGGGAAAAGAGGCAATCTGACAAATTGAAGAGTTTCTTAAAAGTTCTCACCCACACAACATGGGTTCGCCAATAGCATATTAAGATTTGAAAGCCTTATGAAGCCATTAATGAAAAATATAGAATCGTCCAGTTAAAGGTCAGTCTCAAGTTGCTTTCACTTTGACATTCCTAATAGTAAAAAGAACCATGGGCGAGTCACCGCACCTTGCCCAAATTAAGCGAAGGAGTAGGTTTGAACATATAATACCCTGACAACAGATCTGAGTTGGGATGTCTGTTTATCAAGAGAAAATAAAAAGGGCAAAGCGAAATAATATCTCAGAGAGCTAATTGAAATTGTACTGTCATAATCTGCAATATGTTATGTATTATGTCAGTGACAGAAAAGTGACAATGTTATCCTTGGAGGTAGACATCTATTCATTCAATAAGACATGGGTTTCTATTTCCAAGAAAAGGGTATTTTGGTACAGCAAACACTACATGGCAAGTATCCTATGAGCTGGGGCGCAATGTTGGTGAGATTCCCCATTAAGGATTGGAAGATAACAAGTTTCCAACGTAGGAAAAACTTTTTCTGCAGAGAGTTACTTATTGCCTTGATAAGAACAACAAAATAAGTATTTCCAAAACAGCTCTCTCTCTCTGTCTCTCTCTCTCTCCCCCCACTTTCATCCTGCTGTTTTCTGCAGAAAGACTTGTCATAAAGTAAACCAAATTTGTCACTTCAGAACTCAAAACCAAACCTACATTAAGTACTAACCAAGTATAGCATTCAAAATGCAATAATTCCTATGCTGCTAACCGACTACCTGCAGCTATCAAATTCCACCCAATGAATTCATCTAGATGAAACTCTGTTGGAAACGGGGTATTTAACAGAGGCAGTACATACAAGAAAGATGAAGCAAAAGCCTCCTAACCCAGTTTCCGCATATAAATTATTTGAAAAGCGCAACAGAAGGCAATGGTAGAAGAACATGAATGCAGAGGAAAAGCTCCACACTCCAAAAGAAGGAATACCAACAAAAAGAAATCATTTCAAAAATGCAAACCAGTAACACCTCGTTGCCAGAAGCCACCATTTCTCGTGAAAAGAAAGAAACATAGTAGTGAACTTAGTAACTCGAAAAGACCGAGTCTAGTTGTAAAGAATGCTGTTGTTTGATTACCATAAATTAACATGCCAAGGCAAACCGAAGAGAAACCAACTCAGAACCTCCAACAGCAATTAATATATAATAGAAAGAAACTTACTTTGATCAGCGGAAACAACAGAAACTGCCAACAACATAAATAAAAGCACCGTAGCCATTGAATCTTGACCTCCCCAATCTTCCAAAAACATGAAACCCAGATATGGAGACTAACCCCAAAAAGCACAAGATGGGGACAGAGAGAGAGCAAAAGAAGGAATAGAGCCTCTGGAGAGTGAGTGGAGAGAGAAAAGGAAGCTCCTTTTGAGGTTCTGTGGGAAGTGAAATGGAACCTCTAGTGTTTTTGGACTTGGTGGAATAGTTTACTATCAACTAAACTAAAAGTGGGAGTTTTTAGCGTTGAGAAGCCCTTAGCTTAGTTATGCTCTTTTGCAAGAAAAGGACACTGTTCTGAGTAGATTCCGGTTTACTGATCATGATGTCAGATATCAAACGGCTAAGATTGAATTGAGTGCACGTTCAGCGCTGAGTTGCGCCACAGAATATATAATTCCTGATGCATAAGGCTCCTTTTTGTGCAGGAGAAACAGTCGCGGTCAACCAGGATGCCTCCAGTGCTGACGTGGAATAAATTCAACGGTCGCACTCATGTTACATTTCATTATTACATGTTTTCTTTTTAGCTTCAATTCCTTTATTACATATTTAGCATTAACTTCGTTTCTGTACGCTGGAAATGAACTGATAATTGAGTTTGAACCGTCTGAGAGTTGCGTTGCGTTTTACAATATATAAGAAAATTTTGAATTATGTCAATATTAGTTAAAATTTTATCAAAGTAAACTTCATTTTATATCAAATAATTTATAAACTTGTAAATAAATAGATCTTTACTTAGTCAAATGGATGACTTGTAATATATATTTAAGATTAAATTAATTTTAAAACTTTAAGAAAAAATGTATATTAATGTGGAATTTTATATTTGTATAAAATATGTTCCAATTTAATCCTAAAAATATTTGATAATTAATTGAACATATTCTATATTTAGCACCCCACTTCCGCATGACTCAAACCCGACATCGATGGTGATATCTGAATCTGTGTCCCGCGAGGGTGGTGTACTAAAACACTTAACATATTCATAAATGGTTTTTTTTTTTCAAGCACAACCACAACATGCAGAAATCGATACTCAAATTGGGCTCATTTCATTCATAAACATTTTTAATCCACACAATAAAGTCAATAAAATTTTAATGCCATTTGAGCTCATTACAAAAACAAAAGACTTGTCATAATTTCATTACATTTCAAAATCATTTACTACATTTCCAATTGGGAAAGTTGATACAATCATGACTGAAAACACAATCTGATATAAATACAAGAAATAAGAATGCAGACGTGAACTGATCCCGACTTCTATTCTTCACTTATGCTACAGGTATACTTCTGTTGGCCTAACGAGATATTCTTCTGATCTGAAAAATAATTACAAATTTTGATTAAGTTTTGTGAATTCAATGAGTGACCATCATCGATGGCTCACCAAGTCACATAACACATAAATTCACATATTGCACATTTCACACTATTTTACTTTCACACTTCATATTCAATTCACTCAAACATTCATATTATGCATATGTCGTCTGTATGAGACTTACTTTCGTTCCTATTGCTGTGATTAAGTGCCTGTCACTAACTTATATAGAATACTGGCTCGTAGTACTCAGTCAGAACAGAATACTGGCCCATAGGGCTCAGTCAGAATAGAATCACGAAGCATAACTCTACGTGGAAGCGCTTTATACAGGCAACACAAATCACAACGCCTTTATATTCATGCATTCATGAGATGGAATGCATCACTTACATTGCATGCTCTTTTTCAGTCATAATCACTTATCATTAGACCGTAGTCCAGCATTCAACATATAGTTGAGAATTCACACATTTACTTGCATGCAATTTCACATTCATAATTCACTTAGCAATTACTTCAATGCACTTAGTTCAACTTATTAATATACAAGCAGCACTTCGATATCCAAATCAAATATCACAATCATCGGACCTCCTGTCCAGAAACCAACATAAACAATCACATTCACACAATCATTCAGAATTCAATTAATACCGAAAAGTCAAACAAAACAAATAATGGAATGAGACCAATCTAGTTCTACTCATAGTACGCTCCAGATTAGCATTTGCTTTCAAATTCTGAAACGTCTAAATGCGGACACTTGACCTGCATAACCCATTTATGCAATACACAATTCACACGCGTTACAAAACTCATTTATGCACAAATAACTATATGGACTATGTAAAATGCATGCTCAGTGACAATCCCGGGTACCTGACCAATTTCCCAACTTAATCAAAATCTATCATTTTTCATAATCATCAAAAGCAGAAACATTCATTACATACATTCATCTCATTTTCTGCATTACTGCACTTTCATTCACTTCACTTTTTTTTAGCTATCACTTAAACCTTTCTTTGTCAGCTCTAAACATTATCATACACTTTTTCGTTGATCTTCGGACTCCAAAATCATTTCTACAATTTCTTATAACATTAGATCATTAAATCCAAAGAAAATCATATATATGTCATACTCAAAATCTCCTCACTCATTTTTCAGCAATTACGAATATCACTACTCTTAACCATTTAGTAGTGAACTAACGATGCGTGCTTCATTTCATGCAAAACTACGTAATCATAATAAGCTTACTTGTTTGAAGCTCCAAAACCTGCAATCATCACAAAGCCCTAACATTTTCAAATCACGTGAACCCTAGTTTCTCTTGTAGCCCACGTACCTTATCTTGAAGGTTGATAGGGGTTCGGTCTTTTCTTGGAATAGAAGAAAGAAATATCAGAGTGGAAGTGATGACAACAGAGAAAAACAAGATTTAACTTCGGAGAATATGTGATTAAAAACCTTGGGTTGGAAGAGCTCTAGAGAAAGAAGCTTTGAGAGAAAGAAATGAAGGCAAGTATTGTGACTTCTCCTTCTATGTTATTTAAAACTCCACTTTGACTAGGACACCTGCCCAATTCTTAGCCACTTATCCATTTCTAGATCTTTCCATTGACACCAAAATCACTTAATTTGGTTAAGTACTTCGGAAGATGTGCCTAAAATATTTTCAGATTGTCATATTCCAAAACAATGTACTATGCCCAACTTCCATTTAGAACTTAAATATCTTATAAATTGAATCACAATTATACTTATGAGACAATTTGTAGGCCTATATCTCTAGTTCACTCCAAGACAACAATCGTCTCAGTTGGAATCCTACAGGTCTAGATATACTCAAAATACTGAAGTGTTGCTCAGTGGAATAACCCCAGTTCATAAAATTCGAGAGCATACTCACTGTACTCGTTCCACGTTTCTCACTCAATCTTTCTCAATTCATTTCAGATGGCTATGATTTTTAGGTGGAGATGTAGGGTAATGTCTTACGAGTCCTATGGTTTAAGAATCAATTCATTTGGGTGTCTAGAGAAGAAGTTATGGCGAGGCGAAAAAAAGACAGAAGAAGCAAAACACAGAAGAAGATGACATCATCACAGAAGAAACAAAAAGACAGAAGAAGCAAAACACAGAAGAAGATGACGTCATCACAGAAGAAGCAAAAGACAGAAGAAGCGAAACACAGAAGAAGCCAAAGACAGAAGAAGTAAAACACAAAAGAAGACAAGTTAGAAAAACACAGAAGAAGACGTGTCAACAAAACACAGAAGAAGACGCATCAGCAAAACACAGAAGAAGCAAAACCCAGAATTACCAAGACACAGAAGAAGACACGTCAGTAAATACAGAAGAAGACGCGTCAGCAAAACATAGATGAAGATGCGTCAGCAAAACATAGAATAAGATGCGTTAGCAATATACAAAACAAGACGCGTCAACAAAACACAGAAGAAGACGCGTCAACAAAATACAGAAGAAGATGCGTCAGCAACACACAGAAGAAGATGACGTCATCACAGAAGAAGCAAAAAACAGAAGAATAACTTCACTTTTGAACATCTTCCCTTACAAGGACCTTGACTTTCAGCTCAGATGTTCAAAATTTTCATACTATATATTGTTGGAAAGATAAAAGGAAGACCTATAACTTTCATGAAGGCCATTTTGACGAATCTATCTATATTGGTACAGAAGTTTCACGGAAATTTTAGATCGAGTTATTGCTATTTCAACTCCAACATCACTTTTACATCACTTAATCACTAATAATCTTTCAAAAAGTAATTTAACACTATAACCAAATTTGTTTCCTCCCAACCACACAGTATTTATGAATATACACTTAAATGCCATTTTTC
>JANJEY010000234.1:15723983-15736925 GCA_024703695.1 Erythroxylum cataractarum | reverse complement strand
TAATCTCTTTCCCATCAAAGATTAATGCTATCTTGATTTGCACAATTCTTTTATTGAATATCAATCCCAAAATACCTTAAACAATTTCTTAAACAATTCTATTATCAAAAGATAAGTGAGATTTAATTTGTCAACCACCATTGGTCCAACAGGTAGATCAATCTATCAAGATATCGTTTGGTGTGGTGAAAGATGTTATTATTAAGGTGGACAAATTCATTATTCCTATAGACTTTGTGGTACTATATTTCAAAGAAGATAGGACTTATCTGCTAATTTTTAGATAACCATTCATACAAATTAGGAGAGTGTTTATCGATGTTCATGAAGGAAAATTAATTCTTTGGATTAGTGGTGATCACATGGAGTTTAGTATGAACAAAGTCCTAAAAAAATTGAAAGAAGGTAGCTCTTACATAAAGATTGATGTAATGGATGAATGTATTAAAGAGTAAGAGGAGAAAATAAGAATTGTCCACTAATGCTTGGGTGACCATTCATGAATATTAAGAAAGTGTTGATCGATGTTCATGCAGGAAAGTTAATTATTCGGATTGGTGATGATCATGTGGAGTTCAGTATGAACAAAGCCTTGAAAAATTTGAAAGAAGGAAGCTCTTTCATAAAGATCGATATAATAGATGAATGTATTAAAGAGCAAGAGGAGAATTGATATGAAGAAGTAAAATATGAGAAAGTTGAGATGGAGGATGAGGTTGAGATGAAGGATGTAGGAGACGTTGAGGAGTCGAGTGTCCAGTGCATCAAGATATACTAATGAGAACCAAAGCACCTGTAACACCCTCCATTAAAAAGCCACAAACTTTAGAGTTGAAGCCTTTACCCACATACCTAGGGTGTACTTTTCTAAATGAGGGCCAAACATACTCATCATTATTTCCAACCAACTGGATGAAGAACAAAAGAGTCAGGTGTTGAAAATCATTAGGAAGTAGATGAGTTCCATAAGATGGTAGATATCTGACATATAAAGTATAAGCTTGAACGCAGTTATGCATAGGATCAACCTCGAAGAAGGAAGTAAAGCGGTGAGGGAATGCCAATAAATAATAAACCCTAACATAAAGGAAATGATCAAAAAAGAAGTAATAAAGCTACTAGACGTGAGTTGATATTCCCAATTTCAGATAATAAATGGGTTAGCCCGGTATAATGCGTACCAAAGAAAGGAGGAATGACTGTAATGGAGAGTGAAAGAGAGGAGATGATTTCCACACGAATAGTCATAGGATGGAGAGTATGTATTGACTATTGCAAGCTCAACAAAGTGACTAAAAAGGATCACATTTCTTTTCCATTCATAGATCTAATGATAGAAAGGGTGGCTAGATTTTAATTCTACTGTTTCTTGGACATATATTCGGGCTACAATCAAATTTTTATCTATCTGAAGGACTAAAAAAAGACCATTTTTACATGTCCTTATGGAACATTTGCTTACAGAAGCATGCCTTTCAGGTTATGCACGCTCTATCTACATTGCAAAGGTTTATGATGTCTATCTACAGATATGATAAAGGACCTAATGGAAATTTCTATGAATGATTTTTCAGTCTTTAGAGGCTCTTTTGATCAATGGTTGACAAATTAGGATAGAGTACTTCAAAGATGTGAAGCATTACATTTGGTTCTTAATTAAGAGAAGTGTCACTTTATGGTGCACGAAGGCGTAGTATTGTGACATAAAATATCATGCCAAGGTATTAAAGTGGATAAGGCCAAAATGATGGTCATAAAGAAGCTTACACCACCAGATAATGCCAAGGGCGTGTGAGCATTTTTAAGGAATGTAGGATTTTACCTAAGCTTCATTAAGGACTTTTCATTAATTGTAAGACCTCTTATGAATATATTAGCCAAGGATATGCCTTTTAATTTTGATGATAGTTGTTTATTTGTGTTTAAATGATTACAAGAGGCATTGATTTCAACACCAATTTTAACAACACTAGATTGGCCATTACCATTTGAAGTCATATGCGATGCTATGAGGGTGTGATGGGTCAACAAAAAATTAAAAGGCTACATACGTAAGAAATTAATGGGACCCCAACTAAATTATACCATTGTTGTAAAGGAGTTGTAATTGGTGCTATTCATAGGAGACAAGTTTTAGTCGTATCTCCTGGGATGCAAGGTGATCATTTTTACTGATCACACTCCGTTTAAATATCTGTTGGCCAATAAAGACATGAAATTGAGACTTATCTGATGAGTGTTGTTTTTACAAGATTTTGAGATAAGAGACAAGAAGGGAGTAGAAAATGTGGTGGTTGACTACTTATCATGTCCTGAAGGAGGGAATTAGAGCAAAGAGAATACATTAATGAGTGATTCCCCCATGAAACCCTGATGTTGCTCAACCCCCTTGTGGTAACATGGTAAACTAAAATAGAAAACTTCGTTACAGGCAGTGTTCTCCCTTTAGATTTGTCCTACCATCACAAAAAGAGATTATTGTATGAGTGTATCAATTATCTATGAGATGACCTAATCAAAGTGTGTTCCAGATGAAGAGATGTTAGATATACTGAAGCAATGTCATGAAGCTATCTATGCTAGGCATTATGGAGCCAACAAAATGGTGGCTTGAATATTAGAATGTGGATTTTATTGGCCAAATTTTTTTTCAAGGATGCTGGGGAGTTTGTGGCACAAGGCGATTGATGCCAAATAATTGGGAACATTAAAGTTGTCTAACAAGGATGCTTATCTAACATTCTGTGCATCAAATCTTCGTTTTATGCCATGTTTTTTCGAATTCTTATCCTTTAAGTTCATGAAGGCAATTATAATTTGTATACACATTTGAAGCGAATTAAGTACTAAATATAAAATAAAAGTACAAAATATCAAGCAAAATATATCAAATATAGGTATACAAATATAGTCACATATGCATTTATCAATACATCAAGAAGAACATCCAGGGATTCCAACTTTCTAAATCAAGTCTCAAGTATAGTTTTTCGTCTTTTCCTTTAGTTATTTCATTAATCTTGATGTGTTTCTAGGACGTTTAACATGTTCATGAATTTTTAAAATCCAGATTAGAATTCATTCTAGATTTATTTTGCGACTTTAATTATTATTGATTTCAATACATATTCTAATGTTTGTGATAATTATGCATGCTTATACCCGACCATAAATCGGGAGAGTGAGTCAAAGTAATCAAATTAGATTATGCAATAAGAATTAACAGTTTAATAAGTACCGCAATTATCAAATTAACAATCATTCAAAGAGAGATCAAGAGAGATTTTGTTTCAGAAATTAATTATCTATTACAAAGCTTCAGACCTAATTGAAAATGTTATAGAAAGTTTTAAGAATCAAAAGGTTGTAAATCTTGAATTTTTGGATTTAATTAGAGTTAATTGATTAGTTCTTAAGAGAGAGTAATCAATACCTTATGAAATCTAGGATCAAATACATAATTGGATCAACAATAATTAATTAAACAAAATAAGGAAAGAATAAGTCCAAAGTATTCTATCTCTAAATTTTATTGGCAGCTCAACTATTTTATTGTTTACTTGTTTTGTTTATTTATTTATTTTACTTTCTATGATTGGTTTTATTCAATTCAATTTTATATTGCTGTAGATAAAGTTACGTTCAGATTGTTAGTTATTGCATAATCCTCTTGAAAATGATGTCTTTCGATACGATAAGATATGCTATGCATACTTGTAGGTATTGAGAGTTTTATTATTAGATATAAAACTTTTTCAACATTTTGTAGTTAACGGAAAAGGATGCTTTACATAGCAACACATAAGCAATCCTTTATGATTCTTCTCTAATGAAGCAAAAAGTCAGGGTTGATTGGTTGAAGAATGGAGTTAGGAACACCTCATTTTTTCACAAGCCCATAGTATTAATGAAAGTTAGAAACAAAATAGTTTATCTCAAACATAATGATACCAGCCTTAACTCTTAAAACTAGCTATTGGAAGGGGCTTTTAACTACTTCAGTGACTTGATGAACAAACCCTCTGAAGAACATTCATCTATACAATTCCTCCAACAAGTATTGAAGGATTCTATAACTTCTTATGATGCAAAATTGTTATGCATAGTTGCTACACTCCATCCTTACAAAACACTAGGACCAGATGGTTTCAATATCAATTTCTTTAACAAAACATGGTCTCTCATTGGTGACATGATATCAGAAGTAATTCTTGAATTTTTTAACAAGGGCACACTTCTAAAAGAGATTAATAAGACATTCATAACTTTGGTTCCAAAGCAAGGTGAGCTGAACCAATTTTCTGACTTTAGAACTATATCTTGTTGCAACTCCATTTATAAAATTATCACAATGATCGTTGTTTAAAGAATTAAAGGATTACTTGGTAAGCATATCATTCCTAACCAAGGAGCTTACATATCTAGGAGGGTGATTGGAGATAACATACTCATTCTTCAAGAGCTCATTAGTTATTGCTCTAAGAAGAAGAGCAATCTTAACTGTTGCATCAAAATTGATCTTAAAAAGGCATATGACAATGTCAACTGGAACTTTATCATCAATATCGTCCATACTATGGAATTCCTAGGTTCTTTCATTCAATGGAGTAAGTAGTGCATAATAATTTCCTCATATAGCATTCTAGTGAATGGATAACCAACCAAATTCTTCAAGAGTTGTAAAGTAATTCAACAAGGAGATCAATTATCACACTACATATTTGCCTTTATAATGGAGACATTCCATAAGATAATTATGAGGGTTATTGAAAGAACAAAGGGCTTTAAATACTACTTAAAGTGTAGGAAACTCAAACTGACTAACCTTTGTTTTGTAGACAATATGATTTTATTGTCTAAAGCAGATGCCCTATCTACCTCTACATTAATGAAAGCCCTAAAAATTTTTCAAAGATATTCTAAATTGTAGGTAAACTGCTCCTAGAGTAACATTTATCTCTTAAGGAGTGCTTCCAGTAGTAAGCAATTGATCTCAGATATCATCAAGCAACCAGAGCTCCCAGTGAGATATCTAAGCATTCCCATTTCTTCTCAAATATTGAGAACAAGAGAATTGGTGGATCTCTTTAATAGAATTCAATACAAAATATCATCTTGGAGTTCTAAGCATCGATCAGTAGCAGGAAGAGCCCAACTCATAATCTCAACACTGACTTCCATTAACACTTATTGGGCAACTTATCTGGCCTTTCCAAAGTCCATCACCAAATTAATTGACAAAGTTCTTAATAACTTTTTGTGGTCAAGTAACAAAAATAGAACTTGTTAAGTGAAATGGAGTGAGGTTTACACACTAATGATTCAGGACGAGCTATAAACAATCATTATGGTGCAAATGGATTCATACTTACTTCATCAAGAATAGAAGTATATAGGCTCTTGACATTCAATTTTAAAATTGAGAAATAGATTTCAATATGACTTTATTGCATTGGTAGGGAATGAAGAATCCACCAGCTTTTGGTATGATAACTAGCTTTCAGTGGGGGAACTTGTAACATCCCATGTTCGGGGCTAGACCTTAGAATAGTGAATTAAGTATACTGTGAGAAATTATAAGTACATTGCATGGTCATACATCATTGTATATTCACACACATGTGAATATTTTTTTTGATATATTAAAAAAATTGTACATGCATTCATTGACATTTTTCGGGTATAATTGATTTATAAATGTGATTAAAAATGTGAATTGTGAATTATTTATATTAAAAATTTATTTGGACAGTATTATGATCATTTCAAAATTTTTGGTGAGTTTTAAAAAAATTATGAAAATTTTGAGTATTTTTTAACTAGGAAAAATAAGAGACAAATAGATTAATAGCATTGTGACATGTGGCAGCACAAATAAGTGGTACATGGATTACATGCATAGAAGAATAAGTCTCCAGCCCTCTCTCTCTCTCTTTCTTATGGTGTTCTTCACTAAACAACATCACCTACTCTTCTCCTTATTCCCCATCACCAAACCACCATATCATTTTCATTCTTATACATATGGTTTATATACTTGATCATTAAATCACCATTACGCCTTGCAAAGGATGAGCTAAATTATTTGGTTGTATCTTTTTTGTCCTTGCTTGTCTCCACCAATAACTCATTCTCTTCGGTTTTGAAATTTTGTTGAAAAGTGTGAAGTCTAAAACAAGTAAGTTATGCTTTCATTTTTATGGTTATAATAATGATAAATG
This sequence comes from Erythroxylum cataractarum, assembly GCA_024703695.1. Lineage (NCBI taxonomy): Eukaryota > Viridiplantae > Streptophyta > Magnoliopsida > Malpighiales > Erythroxylaceae > Erythroxylum > Erythroxylum cataractarum. Next base: position 15,730,704 of record JANJEY010000234.1, on the reverse strand, counting down.
ATAAAGAGATGATGTTTTCATGCTTGTGGATGGATGCATGCATAAGTGGCTATAGGTTCTATTTTGGTTTGTCGATTTTTACTGTTCATGAAAACAAAATTTGCAGTAGAGAGAGAGGAAGAAGGTGATGGTTTATGTGAATGGTTTTGGTTTTTGAAGTCTGAATATGAACTAGGGTATTTTTAATGAACAAATTTTATTCTTTTTTTTAATAAAATTTTCATCCAACCTCCAAATAACTTGAAACTTGAACCAAAAGACTCTTAAGACATTGTATTTTTCTCCATAAAATTTAGAGCCATCTGAATTGATTTGAAAAAGATAGATTAGATGAAAGTAAGGAAATATGCTAGAATGTTATGAATAGGAGAAATTTTCATTGAATATACTTCGGTATTTTGATTATATCTTGACCTGTAGATTTTCAAATGAGTTGATTCTTAATTCAGATTAAAATTGAGACATATTTATACAAATTTCTTAAAGAAGTATAATTTTATTTTTTTCTTTAAGAATTTCAAAATTGGCATGAAATTGAGTCCTATCTTAGGCTGTAACACTACCAGGGATAAAAATCATATCCTGTTGTTATTGAATAAACTGTATTGATGTAAGCCGAATTAGACTAAGGTGTCTTCACCAAAGTTGTAGCCTATTCTCTTAGCTTTAAATTGGTATAAAGTTTGTAATTTTTGGAAATTGTAATTGATAGATACGGGTTGTAAAAGTTGAATGCATGATTATGCTCTAGCTAAATTTCAAATGTACACAATCTGTGGTATTTTGAGCATAACTCATAGAATAATAAACCAAATTGTATAATTTTAGTGTCATTAGAAACTTAAGACACAAAAAAACTTTTTTTTAGAAGAAAGTGTTATAGAAATACATCATTTTCTTGATCTTATTGATTATGTAAAGTTGACCGGAATGAGATGCTTTCAACAAAAGCTAGAATAGTGAATGAGTGTATGAATAGTGAATGAGTGTGTGAATTTTGGCACTATTGGAGTACATAAATTTGTTATAGCGAGGATTGTTCATTGCACATGCATGATACATGATACATTTATACATGTCTTTACTCAATTACATAAGCAGTACAGTAATGTGAATTGTGTTAATGTATATAGGAGAGCAAGTAGCACGATCACATCCTGATATTGCCGGAACATCAAGGCAATAGGCTTAAGGGAGCAATTGTAAGTAACCTAAGATGGTCTTACTTTAATTTGATATGATATTATTGATTTGAATTTGATATATGATAAATGTATACTAATTGTGTACTGAATTCTGGACAATACTTGTTCGAGACGTTTGATGCATGTGAATATCATTGGAAGTGCTACTTGTATGTAAATGAAAATGACTAATTGAATTTGATATGTACTAATTGTGTTCTAAATTCCGAACACAAATTGTCCGAGGAGTTTTGATGTATGTGATTATTATTGGAAGTGTTACTTGTATGTGAATGAGACTGCCTAAATGATTCTCAACTAAAAGTGATTGAATATTATGACTGACTGTATTGACTGAGATAATGTGAATGAAAGTGATTGATTGTATTGAATGAATTGTGACATGCATTTTATTTTAATACATGTAATATAAAGGTTGTTATGACTAGTATTGCTACTAATTGAGACTACTACTAAACAGAGCTTAAAATTCAAACATATTTGGTTAGAGCCTAAAGCTCACTGTGATCAATGAGCCCAGTGATACGAGATACTAAAAAAACACACAGTCACAACAATGTAAAAACGAATGCGAGTCTCATATATATAACATTCACATATGATTTGAATTCATTGAATGATTTATAAAGATGTAAGAATGTTATATGTTTGAATGCATGGTATTAAACCAATGATTATGTTTTATTTAAGTGTAATGAAGTGATGGTTTGATTAAATTGTTTGAGTAAAATACAATTTGTTTGTGATAGAACTTGGTGCTAATCAAGTTGAAATAAACTGTGTGACAATATTCTTTTAATTGATTGTGTTTTATAACATGAGTGAACCATCGAGGATGGTTGTTCTACTAAGTTCGCAAAACTTATTAAAATTGCACCGTTGTTAATTTTAGGTTCAAGAGTGAGACGACCTAGCTTCTAAGACTCCATGGAGGCATATTTTGTATAACTTTGACTATCAATCATGAATCAAAGGTCGGTCAGCTGGGAATTAAAGACATAGTCTGTTATTGTCTTTTGTGCATTCTTCATGTGTGTAGCTTACTGTGTAGACTGAGCTGTTTATGCTCATAGGATGATGTTGTTTATAGATGGATGATGTTGAACTTAAAGCTATAATGTACATTATGGTTATAATATAGAATGAGGAAATTTTGGATTTTAGCAAATGTGTGATTTGTGATTTTAATTACGATGCTATGTGATATAGTGAAAGTGAGAAAGTTAACACGTCATTTTTGTCAGCGTGTGCACGTGTGACCAAATGACGCACGTGCATGTGTCAGATAGAAGTGGAGTGTTAAAGAACTTATTAATGAAATCAAGCAACATCTCTCAGATCCTTAATTTCACTTAATGCCTTGATTATAGTAGCTTTATTAGACCAAGAGATTTTTTAACAACCATCACTATTCGTACCTCTCTTAAATGAAAATTTCCAAGCATATATTATTGCAGATGAATACAAACACATAAGGAAACACACCATTAATGAAAGATTCACTAATGAGTCTTGCAAGAAGTTAATCTTTAAACATCTACCTAAAGTGATTTGAACCAAAACTTTCTAGTGTAATTATATCAACCCTCGAGCTGCATTTACCCTATGGATTACAATGAAAGGAAAGTTATAAACTGTCGATAAATCTCTAGATATATGCACCTCACAAATTGGTGTTCATTATGTTAAGAAGCTGAGGAAAACACTGGACATTTATTATTCAATTGTAACAACAATAGAGGCATATAGAAGGAACTCTGCAGAAGATGTTTGATAACTGAGGAATTAAACAACCGAGATAATATTAGAGTTTGTCATTTAACTAGAAAACACTCTAACATCACTACCTATAAATTTTTCTAGATGGTTCTCTCATCAACATTCAATGCAACTTAGGATGAAAGAAATTATAGGATTTTTAAGACAAAATCCTTCCTATGGAGCAATTCAGCAATCAGCTTGTGCAACACATACAATATCACAAATTGCAAGACAAGCACTATCTTATTGGCTTTTAGAAGGTCTAGTTTCCATTTTACACATCTTTTAAGTCCTACTTGTAATCCTTGAAAGTCACTAAACTTTGGTGCATTTCACTCATTTTGATTCTTCGGTTGGATTGCCTATCAAGGCTTAATAAATTAACATTTGTCCAAAAGAAAGATGGATTTATAGTAAGTTTAATTACCTTAGAACTCTTTTGGCATAATCATTTCCTATAAATACTCATATTAGGGTTTTCTTAAGGGCTTTATAAGAGGTGTGTGACTTTTACCTTATATTTTAGCATTGTTTTAGAGTTTCTTAATATTAAGAAATGATTTAGGGAAAGGATTAGAAGGAGGGAAACCACAACATGGATGTAATTTATGATATCTTGTTCTATCTTTTCTTATTTACTTTCTTTTATATTAAGATTGATTTTTAATTTTGTTTTCATTATGTTGAGTAGCTAAATCCCCAATTAGGTTTAAGGAGGTAGTTTATTATGGATATTGAATTATTAATTCATGAATGATTATCATTTGGTTTAATTTATTACTTTTGCTATTAAGTACTGGATTTATGTCTAATTACCACATATTTAATATTATGTATTATTTGAAGGACACAAAGGTGCATTTTAATATATGCACTGGAAGAATAAATATTCTAGATTAAAGAAAGATATTCCCTAAACTAGTGTGATAACTAAATAGATTAAATATTTCTAATGAATCTTATTAGGTTGAGACACATCAAGAGGTGGTTACTTAATTGAGTATACTTATGTGCCTCGAGAGGAAATAGATACATTAGGTTAATTGTTATTTCAACCTTAATAATCATTCTTGCATGACAATTTAAAGTTCTAATAAGTGAACCTTAGAACCATAATGTTTATTTATCTTGATTCCTTTTTTGCTATTCAACTATCTTGCTTTCATAGTTCAGTGATTTAATTACTTTTTATGAATTCTAGTTTTATCTACTTTAATTATTTGGCTAGGATTAATAAGTTGTATTTGGCTAGGATTAATAAGTTTAGTAGTTATAGTCCTCAAGATCGATAACCTAAAATACTCCAAAATTATAGTTTACTAGAATCAATTCTTTGCACTTGTAGATAGATTTAATCAATTGTCTAACGTAGTTCCCTATAGTGCAATATCTTCTTTTTCCTGCCATTTCGTATAATATTTGCATTCTTAGAACTTCTAGGTTTCTATCCTTTAAATTTCAAAGTAATTTCCATTCTATTTCTATATCTGGATATAATAATAATCTAGGACTACTTGTAGCCATACATCAAACAACTTAAATTTGAAATTCAGTCACAAACAAAAAATCAAGAAAGGAAGTTCTAAAATAAATAAACAAATAAAAAGAAAGAAAAACAATTAGATTCATAAAAAATAAAAGTATTAATAATATATTAGTCTTTTACAACAATGCAAAAACTTAGTTTTATAAATTCAAAACATGAAACAATAATAAAAAAAATCACTAAAGAGAATTGCACCTATCATTTTTATAGTGTATTTTAATAAGAGTGGGTGTCAATCTCACAAGGATTATAACTACTGTCACTAATCATCTTTATATTATCAAATCTAAAAATAAATTGTTTATTTAAACTATAAGATTAAATAAACTAAAATAACAAATAACAAATTAAAGAAATATACACAGATGAAACAACCAACAAATAAAAAAGATCGAGATGAAAGATCATCCTATATCCTTTTATATGCTTGATTTTTTCTTAATTCAATGATTATGTAACATCCCATCACCGATGGAAAGGATAAAATAATAATTTAGAACGGGCTAGGAGTGTTAAAAATTATTTTGCTATGTTCATGCATTCACATATACACGTGAATAGTAAATTTTGCACATGTAATGATTGTACATGAATTCAAGGCATTTCCTGGAATATGTGTCCCTAATATGTTTATTGTGAAAAATATGATTTTTGTGCTTGAAAATTTAATTGGAGTGGGTCTTGGTGAGTTTTGAATTTTTAGTGAATTTTAGAAATTTTTCTGAAAAATTTCGGGAAAAATTTTTGGACCAGAAAAATTACCAAGTGGCAAACTGACGGGTTTCCTGGTAGTGAAAATGACTGCCCAATGGCACTGAAAATTTTGATAAATGATCTTAGAAATTATTGACAAATATTATTGAAAATTTGGAGACGATTGGATTAGAAGTTGGAGACTAATTAGATTGGTTATTTAGTGGGCCAAGTGGAGCAATAAGAAAGAGACATGTGGCAAGTGTCACTTGCCACACCACTTCTTATAACATGAAAGACCAACGAATTGTGGGGTCTTCTTGCTTCTCTCATTTTCGTGTCTCCTTCTTCTTCTCCATAAATTCTTCTCTTCTTCTCCTTCTTTCGTGACTCACCCCTTCAAATTACATCTTGCTTCCACCTTTCACTTGCTAGTCTCACCATATCATCTTCTTCCTTGTCTTAAAAAAAACCTATCTTTGCCTCCTTCAAGATGAAGAACGTGGGTTGCTGGGAAGCTAGGGTTGAGTGAGAAGTTGAAGTTTTGGAAGTTAAATAGGTAAGGATTGTGTTTTATGTATAAATTAGTAGTTAATTGCATTTTTTTGTGATGCTTGTACACTAAATTGCATGGAAATTTTGTGTGAATAATATGGGTATGTAATTTACTTGTTACTTGATGGTTTATTGATGATTGATGAGGTAGGATGTATGTGTTGTATGATAATTGAGATGGTTTGAAAATTTAGATGATTTGCGATTAAAGATGAGTGTAGAAAATGATAGATGATTGACTACATGTGTGCTGCAATTCTGTGGACTATTGTTCAAGAATAGGTTGTGGGATGTGTTATGGTGGATAAATGAAGTGAATTGAGTGAGAATTTGTGTAGAAATGGTATTGGAATGATATGATTTGAGTTAGGTGTAAAAACTGGAAAATTGAAATTGTACATGTTTCAATGATTGGGTCATAACTTTTGATATGGTTATGTTATTGAGATGAGGTTTGGCTTGAATTAAACTTGAAAAGTTTGGCTAGAATTTTTATGAAGGAAGTTCTGTCCAATTGTGGCTTGAAGGGTTATGAATTTTGCCTTGAAAGTGAGATATATGTGCAGGGTGAATAGTGTTGTTTCTAACATTGCATGATTTGTGACCTGAAACTTTGGAGAATTTTTCTAGGCTAAAGTTGACAGATTTTGTAAAATTGGTCTTCATGAAAGTTGAAGATTTTCTTGTTAACTTTCTATCGCCACTAAGTATGATATTTTTCGAGTTTGAGGTTGAAAGTTATGACTTGTGAACTTTCAGATTGTTTTTCCAAGAATGAATATGCTTTGTGTGTGAAATGTCTCTAAGTATAGGTTTTGTGATTGCTATGCTTCAAAGCTAATTCTGGACTGTTATGGTTTAAATTAGCTCAAGTGACCTTATGGAAAGTTATAGAGGAATGTCTTAGCTTTGTAATGAGGTATAATATGCTAATTTTGGATGTAGGGATTGTAAGTTATGA
>JANJEY010000234.1:15578927-15589462 GCA_024703695.1 Erythroxylum cataractarum | reverse complement strand
TAAGATACACCATTTTTTCATAAGAAGAATTCTCCTCTCCCAAATATTCTTCAAGTTTAGTTTCGTTTTTATAACAAAATATGAATATTTGATCATCAATGTAATTGCTCGATGTGATGTTGGATTTGCTCGATGTGATGTTGGATTTAATGCATGTATGTCCTTTTTTTTACTTCTTAATGTCACTTCTTACAGGACATTAGTTGACATATTGTTTTATTTGACTATATTTACTTACATATGTTGTCTATCAATTAAGTTGTCCAACTTCTGTTCATATTTGGAATATTGTTAAAATGATTTATAGCAAGATGTATGAATTACAATTCATTTGTAAGGTTATTATAAGTTAGAATATGGTGATTGTCCAATCACTAAGGTGGAATTAGTTGTAATAGACGTTTTTAATTGTGAACTCATATAGTAGGATAGGTTGGTTTTAATTTGGAGGGGAAACGGTTAGAGACCTGTAAAAACTTAGGAGATATTCTGTAAAGTAAAGATTAAATATTCTATAAACTTAGGAGAAATGAAGGATACTAACGATGAAATCACTTTCTTAAATAACAGTTTTGCATAAATGAGTAATATTGATAGATCTTAGATATATAGATGATTAATATCCGATGGTTTCATTAATCATGAGTTTGTTGAGGGAGTTAAAGTTTTTATTCGCTATGCATGTTCTCAACCTGCATATATGAATCACCCAAAGATCAGATATCTATGTAAAAAATGCAAACATATTCGTTTTGTTTCTATTGATGAAGTGAATATCCATTTGTTAAGAAAAGGTTTGTTCCAAATTATTTTAAGTAGACATGACATGGGAGCCATTAATTTGTAGTATCTCAAGAGGTAATGAAGTAAGCTTGTAAATAAATATGGATGAGTTTGAAGGGGGACTGAATTTAGAACAAGTAATATAGGTGTAACTGAAAATCCTTACGTCCAAATGATTTATGATACAGTTGGTTATACCTTTTAGAAAAATATAGAAAATATTGAAGAATAACCAAACCCACATGCAAAATAATTTTTTGACTTACTACAATCAACTAACCAAGAATTATGGCCAAATTATGAGATCATGGTTCAATTATCTTCAATTGCTCGAATATTGAACATAAAATTTGAAGGGCATATTTCTTATCGAAGTTTTCATAAAATACTTGCTTGATATAATGAATCATTACCTCCTAATCATACAGTGGTTGATAACTTTTATAATATGAAATTTTGGTTTTTTAGTTGAAAAAATTGATTGTTACGAATTAGAATGTATGTTGTTTTAGGGAGAAGATGTGGAATTACAATAGTGCAAATTTGGTGGTCAATCTAAGTTCAAACTTAAAAAGCGTACTATAAAACATAAATTAGTACCTTGGAGTAAGTGATATATTATTTCCTACTTATTTTGAGACTTCAAAAATTATAAGCCTCTAATGTTATTGTATCTCACGAGATGACATAATGAACATGAACAGGAAGATGGAATAATGAACCATCCATCGGATGCACTCATATGAAAATATTTCAATAATACCTATTATGAGTTTGCAACTGAAAGTTGAAATGTTATGTTAGGATTGTCGATGGATGGATTATAACCTTTTGGTCAATCCATCCAATAATATTCATCATAACCAATCATAATTACTCCCTATAATTTTCCTCCATAGATGCGTATAAATAAGGCATATATGTTTTTGATAGTGATTGTGTCAGGGCTTACAAATCCAAAGCATAAAATTGATGCATTATTACAATCATTGGTACCTGAATTGCATAATCATTGGGAATATGGTGTAGAGACATATGATGTGTCTCTTAAACAAATTTTTTTTAAAGTAGCTTTGATGTGGACTATGAATGATTTCCAGATGCATGCTATATTGTTTGGATGGAACACAACAGGAAATTTGGTTTGTCCTTATTGTGGCAATAATTCTGATGCATTTTATCTTCCAAACGGGGCTAAAAATTTTGGTTTGACAACCACAAGAAAGTTCTTCCTCCAGATCATTAATTTAGATGTAATAAATAAAATTTCATAAAGAATAGGATGGTAGAAACACCTCCTACCTCTCACAAAGCTCGTGAAGAGATATTGCAGAAGATTGATAAATTAAGGTTACTGAAAGTTACAAAAATTGAAGTTGATGAAGTTAATATAAGTATTAGTAAAAACTTTGGTTGGAGAAAGCACAACATTTTTTGGCATTTGCCATATTGAAAAAATAATTGATACGTCATAATCTAGATGTGATGTATATTGAAAAATATATTTTTAAAAATTTTTTTAATATCATAATGAACATTAAAGGGAGCACAAAGGACAATGCAAAACCACGAGCTAATTTGAAACTTTTTTGTAGAAAGAATGAGTTAGGTAAAGATCTTCACACTGGTAAATACTTGAAAGTATATTACACTTTGAATAAAAAAACAAAAGAAAATTTTGTGTGAATGGTTGAAAAGTCTAAAGTTTCCGTTTGGTTATGTTTCAAACTTGACAAAATGTGTGGACATAAGGAAGTACAAATTATTTGTGATAAAAATTTATGATTGTCATGTGTTTATGCAAAGGTTAATTTCAATTGCTTTTCTGGAGTTGCTACCGAATAAGGTTTGGGAAGCTATACCAAAATTAAGTTTTTTTTTTCAAAAGCTTAACATCATTTGAAATAAAGTTGGATGAAATGGAAAAACTAGAAAGGAAAATTTTAGTAATCTTGTGCAAATTAGAAGTGATTTTTCCTCCAAACATCTTTAACTAGATGGAGCTTTTACTTGTGCATTTAATGCACGAGGTTAAACTTATTGGTCTAGTTCAATATCAATGAATGTATTCCTTTTGAGAGGTAATTATAGTAAATAGTTAAACTGGAGTTATAACTTGTTTTAATCACATAATTGTAATAACCATACTTTTTGATATACATATTTACATCACTTGAAAAAATGTCAAAAACAATACTAAAGTTGAAGATTTGATATGTAATGCTTACTTAGTGGAGAAAGCAAGTATATTTTGTTCAAATTATTTTGAGGCGCATGCGCACATAAAAGAAAGAAAAATTCCTCGTAATGACGATAGGTGAGGAACGAGTGATATTGATGGTAACTTATCCATTTTCACATATCCTGGACAAACATATAGATAATCAACAAAAATAATATTAACAGAAGAAGAAACAGAGGTTGCCATTGTTATATTTTATTGAACTGTCAAGAGGTTCAACCTTTCGTGCTGTAAGTTAAAATTGATTATTTGGGTTTTCCAAGTTAATGTTGTTCACATACAAGGGAGGTTACGCGAGCTAATACTCGAAAAAACATAGGATGATATCAATAAAGAATTTAAAAGACACTTTTCTCGATGGTTCGAGAAATATGCAATTTTTCATTTACTATTATTGAAATGGTTGAATTATTAGATCAAAATGTTCAAGTGACATTATACTATTTAATATAATAATTTATTTTTGTGTAGGACTCAAAAAACTCAATAAAGAACAAGTTTATAAGTGATCTTGCGAAAGGAACTTTACAAACTATTAAATTGTACCTAGTGTATTTCATTAATGGATACAAATTTCATACAGAATATCATGGTCATAATATGACAATAATAAATAGCAGGGTTTGCATATAGGGAGTTTTTTTTATCTTTTTTATTTCTTTGTTAAAAAATCATGTTCTTTATTATTCCTTTTGATTATATTGTATCCAATTCTTATATCTAAATTTCTAATAAAAAATCAAAATTCACCATCTTCTTATTTTTAGGGTTTGTCAATATCTCTTATTGTGTTAGGGAACCTCTTTGTTCAATTCTTTGTTCCGTACCTTGCACATCAAAATTGTTCTAAACTCTATTATTTGTATGATTATTATTTTATCAAAGAAAATAAAAGAAAAAAAGTTGTGCATGAATGGTGATATTAAGAAATCATTCGCAAGTGCAACTTGAATTTTCGCTCGCCTTCTTTGTTTTATACTACTTTCGTACTTCTTGCTTAACTAGTTATTTATCTTCTTGCCTCAACTAATAATTCATTAGGTTTGATGGACTCTATTGGATTAAATTCTTTTTGAGTTTTTGCTATTCTTAAAAAAAGTTGTGAGGCAAGCAAAGAGTGAAAAGGTAAGAGAATGACGTATTAGCATCGAGAAAAGTTAAATAAAGAGTGAAACATGAATGATTTGTCATATTTGAGAGTAAACATGTGAGTCAGTATGTCAATAGGCCCACATCCTCTTCCCAGTTGCACCAAGGCGCCTACACACCATTACTACTCTTCCATCACACCACGCTGTATATAATCATCAAAATAATATTTGTTCGTTAGAAGAGAGAGAAAGTTAGTATTCTATTGTACAACGATATTTTTTCCTGTATATATTTCGACATTCCTTCAATAAAAATATCTTCGTATTCTATCACGAAGAATTATCATGGTATCAGAGCAATGTCTCTGCCTTATCTTTTAAACACAAACACAAACACGTTGCCTACTTAAAACCTTACCATTGAATGCGTGACAATGGAAATGGAAGATACCCCACAAATCCAAATCGATGAAGATGCTAATCACATCTCAGCAGCAGACAACCCAGGAAACCCACTTGTAAACACGCCTCTAGAGCGAACAAATTACCTGTCATGGCGTCGTTTGATGGTCATTTCATTAAAGGCTAAGGGCAAACTGGGTTTCGTAAATGGAGAAATAATACCACCTGTCGAAGATGAAAGACTTCTGAAGAAATAGAAAAAGGCCGACAACATGGTTATAGCTTAGATCATTAACTCGCTATCGAAGGAGATCTCAGATTCTTTCCTAGTGGTGACAACAACAAAAGACCTATGGGAGGAATTAAAGGGACATTATGGTGAAAGCAGTGGATCTCACCTTTACGAAATCACACAAGAAATTAGTAACCTGAGATAAGGTAACAATACTGTGACTGTTTATTTCACAAAGTTAAAGGGACTGTGGAACGATCTAGACTCCTTAATGCCGATGTGTAGCTGCGAACACGCTGGAAAGAACCTAGAAGTTTTCCATACTAACAGACTGATGCAATTTCTATTAGGCCTCAGGGAAGAATACGCAATCGTGGTAAGTCAGATTATGCTGATAGAACCTTTACCACAGGTAAACAAAGCTTACTTTATGATACTGACGATAGAAATACAAAAAAACGTAAACTCTGACAACGTGAATCAAATGGGTGTTGCCCTTATGACTAATGCAAGTACCTATAAGAAGCAGGGGAACAAGGAGTTCGGGGGCAGAAGATTTAGTAACAGGAGGGACGACAAATTCTGCAAACATTGTAAGGAGAAGGGGCACACAAAAGATACGTGCTTCCAGCTACACGGAATATCGGACTGGTACAAAAAACTACAAAAAAGAAGAGTAAAACTACATATACCGCGATGAATGAAAGCAACCCCCTGGAGGAACAGAGGACAGCGCCACAGTCAAAAACAGAGACCGATATAGCAACACTCACACTACAAGTCCAAGATCTGATGCGTATGATCAAGGGTAAATCCCCAACCGAGCTTAATCACATAGCTTACAACAGCTACGCATGTACGAACCCTAACTTTTTTAGTTTTGGCAATAACAAATACGATGATGGTACATGGATCGTAGATTCGGGGGCCTCTACACATATGAGCCACAACCACAACCTCTTCATAAAAAAATCAGCAGTCTCCACTATCAAACCATTAACCCTTCCAGACGACACAACTCGAAATGTTAACCATGTTGGCACCTCCGATTTTCACCAAACCTTACGTTTACAAAACGTCCTCCACATACCCACTTTTCACCATAACTTAATGTCTGTCCACAAACCATATTGCTATCATTTTTGTAACCGATAAAGTTTATTTGCAGGACCTGCGGACTAATGACATTCTAGTTGTGAGCGAGGCAGAGGGGGGATTATACAAGATCGAAGCCAAGAACCTATTACACCCATGCAGCCTCAAAGGTCCTTCCCTAGATTTTTATGTCCAAAATCTAGTTGCCAATTATGTCCAAAACAATTTTCGCGTTTGGCATTTAAGACTTGGCCATGTTTCAAAAGAAAAACTCGCACATTTACCCAATTTCAGCATTTCATTTCCTAGTCATATTTCGTGTGATGTTTGTCAGTTAGCCAAACAAAACAGAACGCCATTTCCCATTCACACAACAAACACCACTAAACCTTTTGAGACATTGCATATTGACTTATAGGGACCATATGCAGTCCGAAGCCTTGATGGCTCACTTTATTTTTTAACCATAGTAGACGATTTTACAAGAGCCACCTGGACATATCTTTTAGATAGTAAAGATCAAGTTTTCGACACCTTAAAAATCTTTATAGTCATGATTGAAACACAACTCAACACCTTCATCCTTTGTATTCGTACTGATAATGGCACTAAATTTACCAACAACAAATGTAAGGAATTGTTTCACATCAAAGGCATAACACACCAAAAATCTTGTCCACACACACCACAACAAAACGGCATTGTCGAATGCAAACACAAATACCTTCTTCAAATTACCCGAGCCTTATTGTATCAAGTCAACTTACCTAAATATTTTTGGGGGGAAGCTTTACTGATGTCTACCTACCTAATCAACAGACTACCCTCAAACATACTATCTTGGAAAACCCCCTTTGAAGCCCTTTACCAAACACCACCGTCGTATGACAACATAAGGGTCTCTGGCCGTCTTTGTTATGCAACAAATACAAAACCTTTCAAAGATAAGTTAGAACCCCGTGCCAAAAAATGCATTTTTCTGGGTTGTCACTGGTCATAAAGGTTTTCAATTATTTGACCTCATTACCCATACAATTTTTGTCTCTCGAGATGTTATCTTTCACGAATCCCAATTCCCTTATTACCACCACAAACACACTGACCAACCTCACCAGACAATTTTTCCTCACATTCCTCACAGCCCCCTTGACCACAGTTCATTAAACAACCCACTTTCTTCCTCCCTTTCACCATCCATCGTCGACCACACTACCCAAATATCTCCAAATATCAACCCACCCATCCCTCCATTCCCAGCATCACCCAATATTACAACAACTACCCATCAACCTCTACCGACCCCAACTACACTCCCTCCACTTAGACATAGTACTTGACTACGGTCTCATCCCTCTTACCTAAAAGATTATGCTACTCCCTCGACGCCGCTACAACATCTTCTTCCCAGGTAAGTTCCCCACTTCATTCTTCCTATTTTTCTAACTCCAAACCACACCTCACCTTTATGGCTCACGTTGATATTGAGCGTGAACCATTATCATTTGTTATTGCCATCACTAATCCCTTTTAGGTTTGACCGATGTCTTTGGAGTTGACTGCGCTGGAGGACAACCATACTTGGGACTTAACCACTCTCCCAAAGGGAAAACGAGTTCTACACACCAAATGGATCTTTAAAATCAAGTGAAAACCAGATGGCTCTGTAGATCGTCGGAAAGCTCGGCTCATTGTCCGTGGCTACAGCCAAAAGGAAGGCCTGGACTATACTAACATCTTCTCACCCGTAACAAAACTCACCACAGTTAGCGTGTTAATTGCCCTCGCTGCTGCTCACAACTGGCCCTTGCACCACTGTGACATCAACAACGCCTACCTCCATAGCTCCATCACTGAAGAATTGTACATCCATCCTCCCCAAGGTTATTCGAAGGCTGCCCCCGGTCAAGTTTATCGCCTCCGTAAGTCGCTATATGGTCTCAAACAAGCGGGTCGACAGTGGAATCATCAGATCACCTCCAAATTACAGTCATACGATTTCACTCAATCCACCTCTAATCCCTGTTTGTTTATTTCAGGTTCTGTTGAAAAATTCCTTGCCCTTATTCTCTACGTGGACGACATCCGCATCTGCAGTCGTTCGGAAGCGTTGATTCTGGACATCAAAGATTACCTTCACAGTTTGTTCACCATCAAGGATATGGGACCTGCCACATACTTTTTTGGTGTTGAGCTCAAACGTTCCCTCGACAACATCTCACTATCTCAAGAAAAATACATCCAAGCTATTCTCTCCGAAGCTTCTCTCATTGATTTGAAGAAAACTATCACTCCGTTCCCACAAGGCTCTAAACTATTACCTGATGATGGCCCTCTACTGGAAGACCCAGATCGCTATAGACGCATCGTCGGCCAACTGCTTTACCTCAATCTTACCCGCCCCGACATCGCTTTCGCCGTCCACCAATTAACACAATTTACCTCTGCCCCACGCACCCCACACTAGACTGCCTTAGCCCATCTCCTCCGATACCTCAAGCACACCTCCACCTCACACCTCCTATACCCGATCCAACCCACATTCCCTCTTCGTGTTTTCTCTGACTCCGATTGGGCAGGCTGCAACTATACCAGAAAGTCCCTTATGGGTTACTGTGTTTTGTTGGGTAATGCTTTGGTTTCATGGTAAACAAAAAAACAACGTACTGTCAGCTGCTCTTCCGCCGAAGTTGAATACCGCAGTATGGCCAGTGCCTTATGTGAAACTCGATGGCTCACGTATCTACTGACGGATTTACAGATACCGTTATCACTACCTATCCCCTTCCATTGTGACAACGTTGTCTCAATTCATATTTTGAAAAACCCTGTCTTTCATGAGTGGATGAAGCATGTCGAAATTGACTGCCACCTTGTCCGAAATGCTGTAAATGAAGGCTTCATCTCCACCTCATACACTCCCTCATCAGCACAGTTAGCTGACTGCTTCACCAAACTGTTATCTTCCATCGACCTACCTCGTCAAGTTGGGTCTGATTGCACCAGCACCAACTTGAGTGGCGGCTGTCGACAAGCCCACATCCTCTTCCCAGTTGTACCAAGGTGCCTACACACCATTACCACTCCTCCATCACACCACGCTGTATACAACCATCAAAAGAATATTTGTTCATTAGATGAGAGAGAAAGTTAGTTAGTATTCTATTGTACAACGATAGTTTTCCCGTATATATTTCGACATTCCTTCAATAAAAATATCTCCGTATTCTATCACGAAGAATTATCACAGTACATGAGAAAATTTTCTTTATAAACTTTTGTCACAACTTTCAAATATGTCTTCTAAGGGCATTTCAACAATGAAGGTGGAGAAATATACAGGCTATGTTGGACCCTGATTTCTTTTCTTATTGAACAAGTAGGTGTTTAATTTTATTTTGAGGTTGAGTTGGCTTAATTCCTTTTTGGGTAGAATAATTTGAGTTTTTATTGTTTAGGTTGATGGAAATTAAATGAAGGGATTAAGTTTAAATGAGAGTTTTATATGGTGTTAGTGAAAGTAAAGGAATAAGATATTTAAGGTCAAATTGGGAAGTTCACTTAAGGATAAAAGGATATAAGGCTTATAAGGAGGGGTATTTAAGTCATTTTCGTTCCTTTTGAAGAAAGAAGGAAACAACAGTGTTTTTGTAATGTTGAATGAAATAAAGAACGAAATTTTTACAAGGAAAGTAAAGAGAGAGTGAATTCGGTGGAGGGAGAAGAAAAAGATGAAACAAAGAAAGAGTTAGGTTTCGATTTTTTCTAAACTTGTAAGAGGGAGTTTGGAGTTTGGTTTGAGAAGGAAAAAGGAAAGAGGAAGGTTAAATCTTTCATTAGAGGCAAGAAGCAAAATTTCGTGGGTGGCTTTTCTAAGGTGAGTTGTTTTCAAAACCCTTTAAAATTTTGATGGGTTTTGGTTGAATTGGCTTAGGAAAGGGATGGGTATAATAGTTATAGGAAGAATTACATGCTTTTGTTTCCTTAAATTTTCAATTTTGATATCCCTTGTAATTTGGGATTTTGTGATTTTGAAGAAGGTCAAGTGAAGCAAGAGGAGCTAGAAGAAAGACCAATTGATCAAGCCTAAAGCAAAAGGATTTAAGGTGGTTGACATCTTAATAATTAAGTTAATGGGCTAAATAAGTTTCTTTCTGTAATTGCAATTTAATACTTTTCGATACTTTTGAAATTATGCACTTATAACTCTTTAGGATCATTTGATATAATATCATGTGTCTTTTTTGTGCGACCGAATTGTGGAATTATTTTTATATTGTTTTGACAAGTGAAAAAGAATGTTACTTTTGAAAGAATGTTGTTGTTATAAATTTTGTTTTCGGAAAAGTGTCATTTTGGCAAATATATGTGAAATATATGAAATGCATGATTCTATGGGTTTATGGTGGTCCCTTAAGAATCAAGCGCACTTGTCTGTTTATAGGCTTCTCCCGCCTGCCCGCTAGTGGCATTGGAGCTCCTCACGGACTCCCATAAGTTTACGGCTACACATGACCACTTCGAGGGAATGTGTAGTACGTTCTGTTTCAGATCCACCCAAACCACTTTCTATGTGTTTATGTGTTATTGAATTGTGAATTCATGAATTTGATTTCGTGAATGCTTAATAGTTGAATATTTGAGAAATTATATGTGTTTGATAACTGTAATGTGACTTTGAAAATAAATGACA
>JANJEY010000234.1:15459033-15479291 GCA_024703695.1 Erythroxylum cataractarum | reverse complement strand
CTCTTCTTTCTCTCCTATTTTCGTTTTCCCCCTTATTAAAATAGCAAGCCAACATTTATTATTTCATTTCTACCCGTAATGAGTCCCAAAAGTCCATTTAACCCTTTCTTATAAGCTTAGGTTCCTTTAATCTTATGTCTTGCCAAAAAAACCCTTGAACATTCTTATAACCTTAACACTTTAATTCAATCAACCTATATCATGTAATCTTTCTAACATCAACATAATAATTAACTCCACAAACTTTCATAAAGACCTCATAATTATTGTAAATCATACTTATTCATCAAGAAAAAAAATGTGGGGGCCAATAGATCTTATAAGACCTGAAAGATGACTTAGTAGGAGTTCTAGAGAGAGTTTAGAGATAAATACACCCCACAGATATATCAAGATCAAAAGAAGATTAAGTTCATAAGTTTTGTTCAATCAGAGGAGATGTCAGTGGCTGATTATAAGGCTTGCTTTGCAACCTTGTCTAAGTATGCATTGGAGGCTATGACAAATCCTGAAAATAGATTGTATTGATTTGAGTAGAGTCTGAGAATGAATATTCGTTTGGGTTTGGGAGCTACTACTTCTGATTTTAAGAAGTTACTAGAGATTACACTCAAAGTGGAGGATGTAATCAAACAAGTTAAAGGGAGAATAAAGCAAAAAGGGGATTAAAGAGTCATCAAGGAGAGGGGAGTTGGCTTGTTACGACACTTTTGTATTAAGTTAGTCACTAGCTTTTGGAATAGCTTTATAAGCATATCAATCATTGAGCATCTAATATTTTGTATTTTGTACTTGACTCTTGATGAATAAGCTGATATGTAACTAAAGCTGTCATGAACTTTTGTTATGTTTAAAAAGAGAATGAGAGCTCTAGTACTCTCTTCTTCATGTGTTTGTGTTGAATTGCGATCTGTGTGTGATCTTGAAAAGGGTATGTGTGTGAGTCTTTTAATTGTTGAGTTGCTGTTGAAATTTTGCTTTGGGAGAGCTCGCTGGAAATTTGCTGAGGTTTATGAGCTGTTGGAAATTCTGGGCTGATGTGTTCATGTGGTAAATTTTGGATATATTGTGCATTCAGCCAAACTTTGGGTTGTTATAAGTAGAATAGGATCATTTAGACTCCTTGAGGGTGATAGGCGAGCTGTAGAGCTTTCCATCATGTAGTATGAGCTATTTTAGGGTGTGTTATTTGGTAGATATGAGTTGTTAGAATTAAGTGCAGGTGTTGTCTAAATAGTAGATTTTAGCAGAGAGTTTTGAGTCCACTTTTGACCCTTATAGAGTTGGAAATTGGATCGGTGATCTTCAAGGAAGTTGTAGAGCGTTCTTTTACCTTTCCATAGACACCAATTTTGCTAAATTTGGAGTTCTGGGTCAAAAGTTATGGTGTTTACAAGTTATGGTACTGTTTAGGAGGAGCTAGTCGATCGGTCTTGGAGTAAACTTTTAATTCCTTTAGTGTCCGAGCTTGCCTTAGAATCCCTCTTGAAAATTGTAGACTTGTCTTTTATCTTTACAAAAAAACAAACCTTGTCTGATTTGGAGCTCGGAGTCAAAAGTTATGAGGGTTTGAAGTCTGTTAGGTCGGATCGCTCGGCGAGCCGGGGCATTTTTTTTGGGTCGGTTCTTAGCCGACCGACCCCTCTTCCTTCTTTTGGCCATAACTTTTTGCATAGACCTCCGATCGAAATCATTTTTGAAGTGATAGATTTCTAAGACATTTTCCTATCTTTCCAAACCTGATTTATCAGTATTGCTTTTAAATTGTAAAAAGTGGATTGGAACAAAGTGTGTTGGTCGGTCGATAAAGTCTGAATATACTTCAATGATTTTGAAATATCTTGAGCTATAGAGCTTCGATTGGGTCAATTCTTGTTTTAAATTAAACTAGAGACTTAAATCTACAAGTTTTAGCAATTTAGCCTTAAAAACTTTCAAATTCTGACATGAAGTCGATAGAGTGTTCAGTTTTGACTATTTTTATTTAAGACAGTATTTTAGCCATAACTTCTTCATTTCTAATCCAAATTAAGCGTTTTCATTGGCGTTGGAATCGTTACAGCAGAGAGAAAAATTTTCTTAAAAAGTCGATCTGAATCTTTCTATTGGAGGTTTCCTAAATTGTGGTCAATATTGCTGTCGGTTTTGGGTCTTCTATGCTTGTGTGTTCCCGAATGTTGGGCCTCAAAGACGGAGTCCAACAGATAACATTCATACATCATTCCCAATAAGCGGAATGTCATCAATATACAAGATTAAAAAAGAAACCTTGCCTTCTTGTATCCTTTTATAAACACAAGGCCCATCTTAGTTTTGTATGAACCCATAAGTTTTGATAGACATATCAAACCTAATGTTCTAAGACCTATATGCTTGCTTAAGCCTATAAATGGACCTTTATAATTTGCATAGCTTATGCTCATTACCTGGCTCAATGAATCATTCTGGTTGGACCATATAAATGATATCCTCAAGATCCCCATTAAGAAATGTAGTCTTGACATCTATTTTCCATATTACATAATTGAAATAGGCTACTATGACTAAAAGAATTATGATGAATATAAGCATGGAAACTGAAGAAAATGTCTCCTCATAATCTATACCTTCCTTTTAAGTATAGCTTTTAGCTACCAATCTAGATTTAAAGATCTCTACCTTTCCATCTGATCCTCTTTTCCTTTTGTAGATCTATTAGACCCTATAACTTTTACATCTAGTGGTAGATCTATAAGGATCCAGACTTCATTGGCATACATGGAATCTATTTCCAATTCTATAACCTTGTGCCATTTTTCTGCATCAACATCATTAATAGCCTGTGTATAAGTAATAGGATATGTTTCTTCTTGGTCTGAGATGGCTATAATGCCTTCTCCTAGACTTAGATACCTTTCTGGTTGTCTCACAACTCTCCTACTACATCTAGGCATTACTTGATGTTCAAGTTACTCTTCTTATTCAATTTTTGAATCCATTTTGGCATCTTATTCTATTATATCCAAATCAACTCTTTGTTTGGATGAAATAGCTAACTCTTTGAGTACTACTTCACTTCTTCTATTGTGATTTCTCACAAAATCTTCCTCTAAGAAGGTTGCATTTGTTGACAAATACCTTCCTATCCTGAGGACTGTAAAAAATGGTACCCATGATTACCCGTAGGATATCCTACAAACAAACATACTTCTGACCTTGCTTCCATCTTTGTGAATTCAAGCCTTAAAACATAGGCTGGCAGCCCCGAGTCCTTAAGTTTCTTAATGAAGGCACTCAGCTAGTCCACAACTCCCTAGGTGTTTTAGGCACCGATTTGGATGGAGCAAAGTTAAGAAGATAAGTTGTCATTTGTATGACATATCCCCAGAATGATTCTGGAAGGCTATCATAATACATCATTGATCTTACCTTTTCCAATAGAGTCCTATTTCTCCTCTCAACTACACCATCCTGTTGAGGTTTTCAAGGAGCTAACAATTTGGAACTATTCCATTGTCAATTAAATATTGCTGGAACTCTCCAGATAAGTACTTACCTCCTAGATCTGATTGAAGTTGTTTTAATGGTTTGCTTAGTTGTTTCTCAATTTCAGCTTTGAATTATTTGAACTTTTCAAAGGACTCATTCTTTTTATACATCAAATACAAATAGCCATGTATAGAGTAATCATCTATAAAGGTTATAAAGTATTCATAACCTCCTCTAGCTTGTACGTTCATGGGCCCACACATATCATTATGTACCAAGTCTAACGTAGATTCAGATCTATTTCCTTTGGAAAGAAATGAGGCTTCGATCATTTTTCCTTCAATACAAGATTCACAGGTGGATAATGGATCATTATTTAATCCATAAAGATTCCATCCTTTACTAACCTGTCGAGTATTTTCTAATTGATATGATCCATTCTTAAGTGCCTTAGATATTTTGAATTAATGCTAGAGATATTGAATTGTCTTAGTTTTATCAATTATGTGGTGTTTAGTGAGCATGTCATAGGTTTTATAAAGAATAATCCATGTTTAATTATCGCATTACAAATAAAATCCATATTCTCATATATTGAAATAACATTTTCAAAATATAAGGAATAACCAAATTTTATTAGACAAAAAATAACCTATGACCACTAGGAAAGTCCAAGATAACTACTCTCATTGATTCTACTGAAACATAGGCTCCATCTACTATCTTGACTTGAAATTGGCCGTTAGGTAGTCTTTTCCTTTGCTTGAACTCTTACAAAGAATTACAAACATGGTTAGTGGTTCCTAAATCTAATATCCAAGAATCAGATAAATATGGCACATTTCTAGTTCTAATAAACTTAGGAAACCCATACCTTGTTTTCTTTTGAGGGACTCAAGGTAGACTGGACAATTTGTTTTCCAGTGGCCTATCTCATCACATTGGAAACATTTTCCATTGATGTTCTCTTTGACCTTCTTTTTCACGGGTTAGGCCTTAACCCTTATTTTGGCTTTCTTTTTCATTGGATCCTTCTTCTTTTGCTTGCCCTTAGCCTTGGGCTTAAAAGAAGATGCTACATTAGCTTATGGCCTATGAGCCTTGATATTTAATATCTTCCCTGTACCCTTGAGGGTATTCATCAACTCACTCAAGGTGTAATCCTTGTTATTGAGCTCATAATCTAACTTAAACTGCTGAAAAAGAAGAGTTTAAGCTATTAATGATCATATTCATCTGCGTGTCTGCATCCATATCTGCAGCAAGTATCTCAGTCTCAATAATCGTAGAGATTATCTTAAGTATGTGATCTCGCATCGATTCACCAGGTTTTTGTTTAAGATTGTGAAAGGTTTGGATAGCTTTCACCATTGCAGACCTGGTCCTCACACCAAAGATATAATGTAGGTGATGAACCATCGCACTAGCAGTTTTCATACAAACAATTTGTTTTTGTAACATGCCACTGACAGAAGCCAAAATATAATACTTAGTAGTCTTATCAGCATTTTGCCATCGCTCATGTTGTTCGACTAGCTCAGGGGTTGACTCTCTACCTAAAGGTGCAGGCTCATTTTCAGTTAATACCTATGAAATTTGTTCGTATTAAAGAACAATGTTAAGATTACATCTCCATTCATGAAAACTCTCTCCATTTTCCAATTTGTTATTTGTCAAGAGCAAAGTGAGTGGATTCATTTTGTGTTGATTATGTTTGAAAATTAAATTATTAAAACATGAGCATACTAGTGAACAATATTGGAACTTTGTATAAAATCATGATGCATGTATGCATGATGATAGATTTAACAAAACTTAAAAAGTTTAAAACTTTATATGACGGTTATTTTTCTTATCTATAATGGACTAGGTGACAGTGAGCTATCTTATCCAATAAAAGAAAAACTGGGACCCTCCCACCAAAAAAGCTACCAAGCATCTTCATACCTAACTTTTAAAGAATTCATTTGGTCTATACTTTTACCAACAGAGCTATGATGGGCAGGTTATTGATAAAATATGTTGAGTGTGTGACCATTTGATTCATCTTGTTGGCCCCGAAATTTTTTTATGACGAATTATCGTATATTTTCTTATGCATTTCAATGTCTTGTCAATCCTATTTTTATGTTTAAATACTCAATTTGTGTTCATTTTGTGTTTACATATAAATTAAAGGATTGAACACAAATATATGAAAAAAGGAAGAAGTTTGACAAAGTTTGTCAATATGAGACGTCGTAATGAGTTTGTTAGTGTTTTAGGGCATTCGAAGTGAGTTTTAGAGGAGGTCTAAACCAAAACACAAACCCATAATGACAAAAAATCGAGCATAGGACCATGATCATAGGGAGTTAGCCACAATTGTGACAGAGAGCAGACAAACTGGCCATAATTGTGGCCTGCGTGCAAACAGATGCAAAGTCACTTTCAAATTTAAGCTTTCAAGGGATTTTTTAGACATTTTAGGCATGGTAAAACCCTAAGGTTTACCATAAATAGAAAATAATGAAACAGAAATGACCTAGAAGTAGCTTTTAAATCTACCACTTTTAGGAAAACTCCAAGAAGAGAGAAGTAGAAGTAAAGAAATTATTGTTACTTTTCCATAAGCTTAGATATTCTCTTTCAGCTTCAATGTTTTATCTTCATATGTCTGAATCTATTAATATTCACTCCATTAGTTTAAAACTTTCTTAGTGCTAATCATATTTTCACATGTTTTAGAATATTTAGAATAAATTTTTATGTATTTTATAGTTGAAATTTATGATTTTTATAAGGAACCTTAATGTTATATCAATGGATGTTTATTCCTTCAATTTTTCAGCTTTAATCTTGGTTGTTTGATCTTATTTATGTGCTTTTTCAGGTCTGAATTTCTTGGATATTTCAATGTTTAATGGTTTATGTTATGGGTTTTTCCTTAGTTTTGATGCTTTCGATTAATTTATGCTTAATAGTTAGGATTTATGCATGTTCTTAGGTTTATGATCAATTAATTTAGATTTTTATGCAAGTTATATGTGTTGGAATTTTTATTTTAATGCAATTAGTTTAGATTTTGTAATTTGGGTTATGATTAGTTATTTGGTAGTATAAAGAGTTTTGATTTATATTAAGTTAGTGTTGAATTTTGGTTTTTATTGCTTCGTATATTACTTCCAGTCTTGGTTTTATTTAATTAAGTATGAGTTTTGATTATTTAATGTCTATTTTGCTTAATATGAACATGTGTGACTAGATTACTTAAAGATTTGAAGATATTATAAAGATGAAAGGATGGAAATTGTGAGAATGGGGTTGAACTTGTCTTGAATTGGTGTTTGTAAGTCTAGGATGGTTTAGGATTTAGGATAAATGTCATGAATTAGGAGTTGCTTATAGGCTTGATCACCCTTTAGGTAACTCTCTAATCCGAAGGCTAGAGTTAGGTGTTTGATATATAATAGTCCATAGTGATTCCTAGAAGTAGCAATAGGTTAGTTGAATTTATCAGGATACTTAATCAACTAATCTAGGATCCCATAACTTTAGGTTACACCTTTTGAGCTTACGAGTAGGTGGCCTAAGTTAGTTGTTTCTTAGCACCTAATGTGTCTTCACTATTGAACTTATAGAGCCTATTCTAGTTTATAGTGGAGATCGCGGCATTTATAGAGCTTATTAGTTTTGTCTACTTTAAAGAAATTAAGGGTTTAAGAGCTTATTCGATTCCATAGGCTAACAACATGATGAAAGTATCTTTTATTTAGATTCAAGGATCAATGAACATCCTAGAATCTTGAAGATATCTCTAACCCGCTTCTTTATCATTGTTATTAGTCTTTTTAAAATTTACCTTATGGTTGTCTTTGTTTACATTCTTTACATCTTAGCTGTTTCATTTTCATCATTTCAAGGTGTTTTGCCTTCTTTTGTTTGCAACATTTGAAATAGCATTTGCGTCCCAGCTCTTTATGGTTCGACCCTAGTTCGCCATTTACTGCATAGTTTGGTAGTTAGGAATTTATTATTTAGTAGCTAGCAACAGGCTATCATCCTTACTATGGCAATAATTCTGATGCGTTTTATCTTCCTAATGGGGCCAAAACATCTTCGTTTAATAATCACTAGAAATTTCTTACTCCAGATCATCCATTTAGACACAATAAACAAAATTTTATTAAGAATAGGATGGTACAAACACCTCCTCCCCCTAACAAAGCTAGCAAAGAGATATTGCAGGAGATTGATGAATTAGGGTTATTGAAAGTTACTTCTTATCATCATTTCTAGATAATTAGAGCTAGATGTATATATTAGTTTCTTTGGGAAATAAAGTCAAAACCAATTAGTTTCTCAACCTGGGATGCTTATCTTATTTAAGGCAATTTATTGTTCCCTAATTTATGTAATATTTATAAAAGTAGCTATTATTTATGCTTCTATTTTCTTTTAAATAACCTAAGGTTTGTCTTCTTCCAAATCTCATACATTAATTTGTTAAAGAGGACTTTAAAGTTGATATATTACTTCCTTTTACTTCCATCTTCTTTGAGAAATCTAGATCAAAGTATCCCTTTAAGAGGTTTGTAGGCATAATAAGTAAAATCTATTAAAGATTTCATGTTAAAGAAATGTAGAGTGCTCACATTAGAAAAGTAACTACTTTATAAACCCAAGATATAAGGAGCACATACTGTAAATGCTAAAGATAAATTTGTTGCCATATATTTTCCTACTGATTAAAATTCTTTCATTTAATAGGTAGCAAAAGGATGAAGGATACATTTACAATAGCTTGTTGAAGCCAAATTAGTTTATACCAATGTACTTTAGGGGCTCCATTACTCATTGTAATTCTATAGGAGGAGTTAGAGAAGATACATGAAGGGTGATTAAGATAAATGATAAAATCACTACTAGTAGGGTTAAGAGAAACATCAGGATCAAAGGTCATTACTTCGTCTCTAGTGATTTGACTAATACTGAATTTACTCTTACAAAGTACTTCACTACTAATGATCATTAGTGGAATAAGATCTCTTAGAAGCAAGATAGCATTAATCTCAACTAAGGGCCACAAATAAATATAATTATCTAACTAAAAATTGGAAGAAGATTAATTCCCTAAATTATGTTTAAACCATAATCTTATTTAGTGACTTATCTTAACAATACGAAGTATAATCCAAAAAGTATCATATTTAGGATCATAGGACTAAAAGCTTTCATGCTTCAAGAAATATGAGTGAATCTTTGTAAACCAAATGGATTCTTTATCTGCAGAGATGCTTTAAATTCTTTTGATCATTATAATTTTATTACCTAGTTTTACGGAAACAACTCCAAGCACTCTTTTATCTCTAAATAACAAACATTTCTCCTTACTACTTTAACAATATAAGCATTATTAGTGTCTCCAACCTTTATAATGCTTTTGATCAATTTTTGATTGTTTTGATTTAACTAACAAAAAAACAGTATAATTTGATTAATAGATATGCAATGATTTTAAGATAAATTTTTTCAATTGGATCCTTTAAACAAAAAGATAGGCATTTTGTTACACTAACTATCAATGCTCTTCTAGATTCCCAACATGAAAGGCATAAATTCAATATAGATAGGTTTGTTTTAGGAGATTGCAATGCATAAATTCAATACAGATAGGTTTGTTTTAGGAGATTGGAATCTCTAAATAAGTGAAAGGGAGTTATCTTACCTATATACTAATGAGATTAGAAATCCAATTTGATAAATTAGAAGCAACTAAGGATACATAAATATCACTCTGTTCCTTGTTCACAACTAATCTAAATAACTCTTTGAATGTTTTGATGATTGTCATTAGACCCATCATAGAGCAAAAATCGGCCTTATAAAAAAGGAGAAGATCATTTACAAATGACAAAGTATACATGCCTATATTTTTACATTTGAAATAGAACATAAAGTTCATTTCTAGGCTAATCTTATGATTCACAAGTCTTAATAATACTTCCATATTTAAGGAAAATAAGTTAGGATATAGAGGTTCCCCTTATTTTAAACCTTTAGTCACCTTAATAATCTTTGTTAGAGATCTATTAACTAATATGCTATACAATTATAATCCATTATTCAATCTAATTAATAAATTTTAAAATGAACCCAAAGGTATATAAACTAATAAAGGAACTTCTAGTAACTTCCTAGTGATGAAGATAACATCTTTCCCATCACTTTATAAGGTCTCTTCTTCATCAATTGATTATTCCTTTTGAGCTTTAAATTCCAAGTTCTTCATCTTCGTAGCCAAGTCCTCCTATTATGTCTCCTTTAGACACATTTTATAGATGAAGAGGGATTTAAAAAACTCCTTTAATGTAAGACATTCAAATTCTTTTCTTCTTAAATAATCTCAGCTTAGTTTTATAAGTTCCATATAGAGACCTAAGTGATTTTCTTATCATATCAATATCAATATAAGATTTGGCTAAGCCTTTAAGAGAATTTATAATATCATTAAATTTAAAGCTCATGTTTAAGGTTCTTTGATCACACTTTATCTATATGAGTACATATTAAATATGTAAGCATGTAACTTTTCTATCCTTAACTTGGTTAGTTTCTTTATATATGACTTTTAGAGTATGAAAAAATTCATATGCCAACTTAGATATGGATACACATTAAATTCATTTCGACCAAATGCATGAATTATAATGTAGATGTCTTTACTATTCAGTGAAATGAGCCTATTGTTATTGGTGCACTAAGTGTCAAAATCTAAACTATCTTTCTTCTTTCAATTTCAATTGGTTCACTAGGTTTCATTACTTTAGTATCCCAAAGTTGAAGGATTATTTGGTTGGGTCTCTCTCTTTACCGGGTGTTCATTTCTGGGGTATAAATCAGGTAAGAGACATCTTGTCATTTATCTGTGTTCTATTTTCTAACATAAGGACTGCTTCCTTAACAAAATAGATATTGTAGCTTATGTTTTAGATATCAATGTGTCGAGTTTTTTTAAGATGATGCTTACAAAAATTATCACCGTACATTCCCTGTGCTTTTTCTACTAAATTTGGTGGTTTAATTGTTATAGCAATGCAATGGTTATGGGATTTTATTCTTAAACATACTTTTTTATTATGAAAATATAACTCTTAAAAGAATGGAAATAATTTCACTTTTAGCATCTTTAATTAGATGATGGTGAGAATGTATTTGCTGATAATAAGTTAAGGTTACCTCTAAACTAATTAGATTGGGAGAAAAAGGTGGAGTTAATTTTTTATTTTTATAAATACTCTAAAGCGTTAAAGGAGGAATTGGTTGTGATTGATTTTTCTAATTGTGAAATCGTATGGTGGGATTAGTTTTCAATTTGGAGGGAAAATGGTCAGAGACCTGTAAAAACTTAGGGGAAATAAAGGATCTAATTATGAAAAGATTTATACCTAGCCATCACTTTAGGGACTTGATGAAGATCAAGCATCCCAAAGCATATGTTATAATATAATGTTTTCTTCATAGGTTATTGTTAATGTGTAAACTAAAGATTAAATGTTCTATAAGATTAATATAGATACTAATATAACAATTATTATATCTAACTATGAAATCACTTTTTTAAATACCAATTTTGCAAAAATGAGTAATGTTAATAGATCTTGGATGTATAAATGATTAACAACTAACGATCTCATTAATCCTGAGTTTGTTGAGGGTGTTTAAGCTCAACCTACATATATGAATGGTCCAATGATCAGATGTTTATATAAAAGGTGTAAACATTTTGATTTCTTCATATTGATGAAGTAAATCTCCATTTTTAAGAAAAGGGTTTGTTCCAAATTGTTTTGAGTGGACACAATATGGAGAGCCATTAATTTGTAGCACCTCAAAGGGTAATGAAGTAAACTCATCAATAAATTTGGATGGGTTTAAAGGGGGACTATTTTTAGAACAAATAATGTGGGTGAATTGAAAATCCTTACACCCAAATGATTTATGACATGGTCAATTATACCTGTAAGGCAAATATAAGAAATCTTAAAGAAGAATCAAATCTAAATGCAAAAGAGTTTTTTGATTTATTAAAATCAACTAACCAAGAATTATGGCCAATTTGTGAGACCATTACTCAATTATCTTCAATTGCTCGAATATTGAACATAAACTTTGAAGGGTATATTTTTTTATCAAAGTTTGGATAAGTATCTTACTTAGTATAATGAATCATTGCCACCTAATCATACAATGCTTAATAATTTTTACAATATGAAGAAACTTATTAGGGGTCTTGGATTGCCAATTGAAAAAATTGATCATTGCAATTTGGGATGTATGTTCTTTTGGGGAGATGATATGGAGTTACCACAGTTCAAATTTTTTGGTCAATCTAGGTTCAAACCTAGAAGGCATACTATAAAAGAGAAATTAGTACCTTATAAGTGGACGTATTATTTCCTACTAACTCTGAAACTTCAAAGACTATATGCCTCTAATGTTATTGCAACTCATATGAGATGACTTAATGAAAATGAACAAGAAGATGGAATAATGAGTCATCCATTGGATGCACTCGTATGGAAACATTTCAATAACATATATTCTGAGTTTGCAACCAAAATATAAAATGTTAGGTTAAAGGAATGACTTAGATAAAGATTTTCGCACAGGTAAATATTCAAAAACATGTTACACTTTAGACAAAAAATAAAAGGAAATTTTGTATGAATGGTTGAAAAGTATAAAGTTTCCCAATGATTGTGTTTCAAACTTGGTGAGGGATGTGGACATAAGGAAGTACAAAGTATTTGGGATGAAAAGACGTGATTGTCATATGGTTATTCAAAGGTTAATTCCAACTGTATTTTAGGAATTGCCATCGAATAAGGTTTGGGAAGACATAATATAATTAAGTTTATTTTTCAAAAGCTTAATATCATCTAAAATAAAGTTAGTCAAAATGGAAAAACTAGAAAGGAAAATTCCAGTTATCTTGTGCAAATTAGAAGGGATTTTTCCTCCAAGCTTCTTTAAGTGTATAGACCATCTACTCGTTCAGTTAACACAAGAAGATAAACTTACTATTCTAGTTTAATATCGATGGATATATCTATTTGAAAGGTAATTATAGTTAATATTATAAATAGAACTATAGCATGTTTTAATCATAGAATCGTAATAACCCTATTTGTAATATAGGTATTTGCATCACTTAAAGAAAAATGTTAAAGACAATGATAGAGTTGAAGTTTTGATATGTAATGCTTATATAATAGAGGAAGTAAGTACATTTTATTCACATTATTTTAAGTCATATGTGCATATAAGAGAAAAAAAAGTTCCTCATAATGACGATGGGGGAGAAATGGGTGATGTTGATGGTAACTTATCCATTTTCACATATCTTGGACGAACATATGGACGCTCAATAAGAAGAATGTTAACAGAAGAAGAAATAGAGGTTGCTCATGGTTACATTTTATCAAACTGTTAAGAAGTTCAACCTTTCTTGCAGTAAGTTTAATCTAATTTTGAAATTGATTATTTAGTTTTTCAAGGTTAATGTTAAAATACATAATAATGCTTTTAGATTATACGAGGAATGGTTACATGATCTAATACCCAAAAAAACAAAATATGATATCAATAAAGAAGCTAAAGGACACCTTTCTCGATGGTTCGAGAAATATGTAAGTTTTCACTTATACTAATTGAAATGGTTGAATTATCATATTAAAATGTTTACATGACATTATACTATTTAATATAATAAATTTATTTTTGATGTAGTCCTTAGAAAATTCAATAGAGAACAGTTTTATATGTAATCTTGAAAAAGGACTTTGCGAATTATTAATTCATAGCCAGTTTATTTTGTTAATATACATAAATTTCATACAAAATATCATGGTCATAACATGGCAACAGTAAATAATGGGGTTTGTATATAGGGAGAATTGATGTATTACTATGGTAAAATTATTGAGATACTTGAAATTGAGAACCCCACATTATTAATAAAACAGGGTGTAATTTTTAAGTATGAATGGTTTGATCCAACTACAAATGTTGGAACCAAAGTGCATAGCTAATACAATACAGTTGAAACCAACTAATGAATAAGATTTAGACAGTTTAACCTTTTCATATTGGCAATGCAGGTGACTCAGGTGTATTATGCCCCTTTTTCCATCTTAAGATGAGATAAGTCAGATTGGTTGGTCATTTGGAAAGTAAAACCTAAAGGCATTTTTTAACTATATGGAAAAGGAGAAAATAAGTGAATTGAAAGTGAAGCGTTTCGAGAAGATGCTAATGAATAAATGCATGTGTAACATATGAAGAGAATGAACCTTTGAATGATCCAAATTAATATATTGTAATTTCATTTAGAGAGGATGAGAATCTACTCCAAGAAATCTAAAGAGGAGCCTAACTTTGATTCTAATTCTTCAAAAAAAGAAGATGATGATGATTTTGATTTATAATGATAGCGATTAACTTATATAAGTAATAGAATATTATATGAATAAATTTATTATTGCATCAATAATATATTTTTATATTCAATTTATATTATTCTATTAGTGCAATAATCAAAAAAATGTGAATTTCAGGTTAAAAATTTGACACAAAAGAAAAAACAGGAAATGATGCAACCAAGGGTCAGGTTACCACCATTTGGTGGAGCCAATGCATGTCCAGGTAAATCAAGTGTAGATGCTATAGAATCAAGTGCTACATGTTTCGCTAGTGCACATCCAGATGAGGCATCACCTTCCCCACCTTTAGTGTGTACCATCTAGCAGCCTTACTGTTGCACCATCCACCAGCCCTACTACACCATCCAACAACCCTACTCCCAAACAAGAATCTGAATCTATACCGAAAGAGATATCAAGGATAAGCGTTGCAAATGAAGAAGGCAGCTTCCATCCTGGAGCTAAGGGAGTTAATGGAAGAATTTGCATCACAATTGTCAACAATTTGTGAGTGAAATTCTAAAAATTTTGTAATGCATAATAACACTATATGTTTATACTAAGGTTATAGGTTTTAATTTGAAAATGATCTAAATTAGCTTATATATTAGGTTGGTTCCATCTAGAATGTGATCTAGAAATTTCTCATCCAATTTTAAGGAGATGATAATTTTGGAAGGTTATATATGGAAGAATATCTCTTAGGAGACAAAGGATTTTTATTATCAAAAGTTTCAGGTACAAAACATAAATTCTTTAATCTTTTTTATTTATCTAATTTTATACATTAATTAGATAAATATTGTAGTTTATAAGTACTTATAGTATTTTTATTTTTTCTTTCAAATATTTTTTTTAGATTCAAAATTTGATGTTGTCATTTATAATGTATGGGAGAGGCGAGTCCATTCATGTTATAGAGACTTTTTAGTTCAATACACAAGAATGATGTACAACCTCTTTATATATCTGAAGAACTCTAGAGTCGTTGGCAACAATATTGGGCAATACCTGAGGCAATCTCCATTTTAGAGTGTAATTTTGCAAACAGACATGGGGGATTGAACGTAGAGAGTCTATTTGTACACATTGCATGATCTACAACCCACCAGAAGCATGCAAAGAAACTTGTAAGTATCTAAACTTTACATTTATATTCTGATTTTTGTACTTTGATGTATGAAATTTGATTTCAATGTAAATTGATGTGTGAAATTTAGAATAAAAATATATGTGTACTATAGAGAATAATAATGTTATAAATGTCTATTATCATGAATGAGCGTGTTGTTGAGAATTTTTTTGTTTAACATGGGATAAATATCATAAAAATAGAGGAAACTCTGTCGAACTTTTTATAAATTATAATTCACTTATAACACTTTATTCTAATGCAGGAAAAATCTATAGTTAGGAGCTGTAGTGCCCCCTCACCGTAGGGTACGCACCGGGATGTCTGTGGGTCATTCTGACGCATATTCCATAATAAGGGAGAGCTACGATCAAAACAGTCACTACTGTACTCTCATGGCATCGATATAATAAAACCATAACATAAAAATCACTATATTTAAAATCCAAAAACTTTCTTATTTCATATCATTAAAGCAGAAATATACAAGTCTATCCGATTTCCACTATCTATAAACATTATTCTAAAAGAAAAATGATACCAAAAATCTAACTAGGTCATCCCCAAAAACAATCCCAGCTGACCGACCTGTGTGCCATGACTACTCTTACCAACACGATCCACACGGCAGGAAAAGTCTATCTCTGGAGCTAGGAGTCTACTCTCTCGATCCTGAAAAAATATAATGCAATTTTGAGTGAGTTTGCAAACTCAGCGAGAAACCATCATCAATGGTTCACTCAATTCATGCATTACGCCAAAGGCGTACAGATTATCATAAAGCAACTTACAGAATTTTTCATAACAGTATTTTCAATACGGAGCAGATTTACAAAGTAGTATCACACAGATGTAAGGCATATTGTCTATCTCTCAATCCAGAAATCAATTCAATGCAGAATACATGAATATCATACATTTTCTCTTTATTTTTCCTTATTATTTTAAGTTGTGACTGAGCACCTGTACTGTCTCAATTTGGGTGCATTGATCGGTGAGCTAATAGCTCTGTACTGTCCCTTTTCGGGCGCATTAAGCAGTAAACACGTTTTAGGAGTAGGAGAGCCCTCTGGGTATGCACTACTTCCCACGCGACTTAGGAAAAGGAGAGCCCTCTGGGTATGCACTATTCTCTTTTCAATCACAAATCTATTTCCAATCGTCGAGCTTATAGCTCTCGGTGGCAGCTCTAGTCATAACCATTATTAATCATTCGTTTATTGAAATTCATTTATCACAATATTACAAAAATCGCATTTCCATCATAACCCATATATCAACATCAGACAAAACGTTCTCAATTGTATCATACAGTAGCAATTTATCACATTCACTAATCCCTCGAACCTTCGGTCCGAAGTCACAAACAAATAATTCACATAAACCCAACATTATTTCCACAAAGTTCTAAGTACAAAACAGTTAACAAATCAAAGATTGAGAAACCAACTAGGTTACTCACCTCTAAACTTTCGAGCTAATGTCGAGAAGTCTTAGCCACGTCGGAAGATCGATGCTCCACTTGTGCCTCTAAAGCAATCAGAATGTAAAAACATTACCAATTGCACAATTTACAATAATGCACATGCAGCGATTTAAAATACGTACTATACATGTTCATGACATTCCCGACACCATTCCCCAAAACTTTCCATTTCAACTCTTTTTCTCTAAAGGATAGAAATTCCTAAACACCATAACTCATTCAACTAAGTTCATAACTCCCAAAAGTCAAACTCCAAAACATAAGGACTATCTTTGTATCGAAATCATATTCACTATTTAATTGCCATCCGATTTTCGAGAACTTTTGAAATCGATTCAGAAATTCCATTCTTATAATTTGCAGTTCTTAGACTCTAAATTGCACTAAATCAAGAACCAATTCATTAGGGCTAAAACCTCAAAAGAAATCATCATTTAAAAACACTCTAGGAGGATTAGCACCCTCGCCGCGACGTAAGATCGCTCGCCGCGGTGAGACGCCTCGCATACGTCTGACGCGGTCGCGACGTGCAACCCCAGAAACACGCCAGAAACCCAGATTTCTCACTTGTCAAATTTTAATCCATCTATTCTCCTTCAAACACTCCCAAAACAACTTAATGCACTCTAAACAACTAATCCCCTAACTCAATTCCATCAAATAACCATTATCCCTCAATTACCAAAACAAAACAAATTAAAATCAACTCATATCATCTGAAACTCATACCTTTCCCATTCATCAAATACTCTAATCAATCATCAATATAATTCAATTTATCCACAAACTAGACTATCCAAAGCCAAAAAGAAGTAAAAACTTACTTGATAAATCTTCAAACCTCTCAAGATACTCAAATCCCCAATCTCATACACACCCACGGTTATCACCCAATTTCACACCCATCATCATCTTCTCCATCACAAAGCTTAAAGGATAGGTTATAAGAGAAGAAGGAAGCAATTAAGCAAGAAAAATGGAAACAAAGAGCAAGGATGGTGATCCACGAACAAGAAGAGAAGAAGAACAAAGAGGAAAACCAATTTTCCTTTCCAAAAGCAAGAGATTGACGTGGGAGCAAATTTTAAAAGCTAAGGGTTTTAAACAAAAGCACTTAAGGCATGTTTGGCAATTCACTTGCTACATGTCCACTTCTTAGAGTCTAACAATCCAAAATCTTATTCTAACTTCTCCCAATTTGCAAGGGCTCTAAATAATAAATCCAAAAATCACGACTCTAATTTTCCCGTGCCATTTACTAATCAATCTCGGAACTGGAATCCAATTTATCAGCCATTAGGTCAATTTTTTCGGTCTGGACATGTTACTCTGAAAATTTCAGAAAAATTCCTAAAAATTCTCAAAAAAAATGAAACACATGATCATACACTCCAATTCCATATTTCAAACCCCTAGAACTCATTATTCACTCCAATTCAATATTCAAAGCACAATCTACTCCAAAAATCACATAATTTCTAATTTACACAATTTTTCTGGGAATATGTCATACATGAATGAAAACTCATATGCTTGTGCAATAGTGATCATTTTATCAATAAATATAGAGGCTAAAATACATGTGCAGTTAGAAATATGCATGCACACAATCCTACCCCATCCCAAGTTACCCATATGCCCAACACCTCGGTAACGGGATGCTATAGGAGCCTACATTACGTCAGCTCTTTTTGCACTCCTATACTAAGAAACGTGATGGTGTGACCTTCGTCAGACCTGATGCAGACAACTTAATGCATGTAAAATTTATTCTTTACTATTAATTCTTAAAAATTATCACTTATTAACATAAACAATTATAATGA
Source organism: Erythroxylum cataractarum (assembly GCA_024703695.1). Lineage (NCBI taxonomy): Eukaryota > Viridiplantae > Streptophyta > Magnoliopsida > Malpighiales > Erythroxylaceae > Erythroxylum > Erythroxylum cataractarum. The sequence continues at coordinate 15,460,916 of JANJEY010000234.1, read as the reverse complement.
TAGGACCAAATACAAAAAGGCATTGAACGACAGACTCAGAACTATGAAATTGTTGATGAGAGTCAAACCTATCTTGATGCAATTGGTGGTAGGGACAATCATGGAAATATTTTCGAATTAGGTTCATTTACAATCACAAGCTATTCGTAATCCTCTACATCCAACATAGCTGGATTTAGTAGGTGGTCTGCATCCAAAAAGAGAGGTCGTTCAGCTTGAGAGAACAGTAAATAGGCTGGCAACTTAGTTGTAACAATTGATAGAGTACATAGCCCATCTTTGTAATGAAATGGATGAGTTGAAGGGGAGTTCATAGCATTCAGATCATCTGCCTTCACTGTTGCCCACCATTTTTTTTCTCTAGTTAAGCATGATTTAAATGAATTTTGAGGTTCTGATGGATTTAATTTTTAGGAGTTATTATTATGTCAATGTTAGTAAGATTATGTGACATTGGTAAATTGAATTAAAGTACTAAGGTAATAAGGATGTTCAAGGGCATTTTTGGAAGACCATTGAAGGATAAAAGATACAAGGCATATAAGGAAGGGCAAAATAGACAATTTAGAATCATTAATGGCAAAATTGAAATAAGAAGTGATGGCTTGCTTTTTAAGGAAGAAGCAAAAACAAAATTGGGAGAAAAGAAACAAAGAGAAGAGAGAAAGAAAAGACTTTCAAAATGATTTTTTTGAAAAGATACATATTTATGAAATTATGTTTTCGGAAATAATTTTCGAAATATCTCATGTTCATGAAAAACAAGTTTCAAAAGTGTGTCATTTTGGGCAATAAATTTACAAGTTATGAAATACATTTTATGTGGGTTTGGTTTGGTCCCTTAAGTATGTCAAGTGCACTTTAACTAAAGGCTTCTCCTACCTGCCCGCTAATGGCATAGAGCTCTTTTATGGACTCCCATAAGTTCACGACCACACAAAACCATTTTGTGGGATTGCGATGGTACGTTCTATTCACGGCTACACAGGACCTTTATGGAAAATGTGTAATATGTTCTATTTTAGACCTTCCAAACCATTTTGATGTGCTTATGTGCTTAGGTAATGTTGACAAGTTTGATGCATTCATAATTTAAAATTTTTGAATTTCGGTTATGAAATTCAGAATGATACTTTGATGAATTTAATAAGAACTTTGTATTTGGCAAATGAACATTTTAAAAGTTTTGCTTATTTTTCTGTTACAAACTGTTACCCACGAGCTTTAAGCTCAACCCCCTCTTTTATTCCCATCTCCGGATGATGAGAAAGAGATCGGGTGAGAGTCAAGGCATTCGTTCGATTATGCATATTTTGTATTTTAAGTCAGATTGATGTAAAAGCCAGACTTCACACACATGTCGAGAATTATGGGATTTTGTATCTTTTGTATTTTGGATTTTTGATATTGTTGATGTAATGTGGCTTAGAATACCATTAAAGCTTTGTAAACTCTTATTCTATGATGTTAATGAAATATAGATTTGTGAATGGATGATTGTTAAGATGAAAAGTGAATTTGTGTATGGATGAGATGGAGATGAAATATGAATTAATTAAGGATGAGTTTAAGTTAGAATTCAGTATATTTGGGAAAGTTAAAATGATAAATTTTGAATATGAATTGTTGTTGCATATCAGTGTGTTGGACCTCGATTTTTGAGTAAAAATAAGAAATATTCAAAAGTGGATGAGTTAATTGAAATTAGGTTGAAAATCAAGAAATAAAGAGAGAAAGTGTGAGAAGATTAAAAAAATTGTGAAAAGTTTGACTTTTTGACCTTGGAGGGTTGACTTTTGATTTAGGCAAATTTTGAGAAAATGGTCTACATGAAACTTGTAGATTATGTTAAGAGCTTTCTGTAGCCATAAAGTTTGTAATTT
>JANJEY010000234.1:15429756-15440735 GCA_024703695.1 Erythroxylum cataractarum | reverse complement strand
GGCTATCAGAGCCTCGTATTCTGCTTCGTTATTGAAGGCCTTGAATTCTAGCCGAAGAGCATATTCCACCTTTTCTTCTTTGTGCGGGCTGATCAATACCACTCCCGCTCCGCATCCCTCGATATTGGACGACCCGTCAACAAATAAGCTCTAGGTAGGGCATTGCTCACCCTGCGAGTTAGGTTGACTCATTTCTACAATGAAGTCTGCCAACACCTGTGCCTTAATCGTCGTCCGAGGCTTATATTGTATATCGAACTCTCCCAGCTCTACTGCACATTTTATTAGTCGACCCGAGGTTTCGGGCTTTTGAAGACACTGCCTGAGGGGTTGGTTGGTCCATACCTCGATGGTATGACTCTGGAAGTAAGGCCTTAGCTTTTGTGCCGCGGTTATCAAGGAGAGGGCAAGCTTTTCTATGGGCGTATACCGCGTTTCTGGTCCGGTCAACACCTTGCTGACGTAGTAGATCGGGCGTTGCTCATTTTCCTCCGTGACTGCCAAGTATAGAATCAGATTTTCCCCCTCTACTGGGCTTTGCAAGATGGGTGGGCTAGACAGATATTGCTTCAAGTGTTGAAATGCTCTCTCGCATTCATCCGGCCACTGAAATTGGGTCACATTCGCTTTCCTTAAAATTTTGAAAAACGGGAGGCACTTGTCCCCCATCCTGGAAATGAATCTGCTTAGAGAGACTATCCGACCGGTCAATATCTGCACTTATTTCAAGCATCGCGGCGAAGGCATTTGGACGATGGCTTCGATTTTCTCTGGATTGGCTTCAGTCCCCCGCTGAGTAATCATAAACCCCAGGAATTTTCCGGATGTCAAACCAAAGACGTATTTTTTCGGGTTCAACTTCATCTGAAATTTATTAAGGGTCTGGAAGACTTCTTTGAGATCTTCCACATGCTCCGCGGCCGTCTTACTTTTGACCACCATATCATCCATATAGGCCTCGACTGATCGACTGATCTGTTTCTTAAAAACTTCCATGACGAGTCGCTGGTAGGTGGCCCTCGCATTCTTCAAGCCGAAAGGCATTACTTGGTAGCAATACGTGCCCTGGTCAGTTACAAAAGCGGTTTTATCTTCGTCTTCGATACTCATTTGAATCTGATGGTAGCCCGAGAAGGCATCCAAGAAGCTGAGGAGTTCATGCCCCGACGTGGAGTCTACCAGCTGATCGATTTTGGGCAGAAGAAAACTGTCTTTTGGGCACGCTTTGTTTAAATCAATGAAGTCAATACACATTCACCACTTTTCGTTTTCTTCTTTACGAGTACGACGTTGGCCAACCATTCTGGGTATTTGACTTCCCGAATGCACCCGGCACTGAGTAGCTTTTCTATTTCCTTCTTAATCACCTCCTGGCGTTCTTTGCTTTGCCACCGCTTCTTCTATCTAACATTTCTTGTAATCTTGTCGAATACCGAGAGAATGTGATGCGATCGATCGAGAAATTTCAGGCATGTCGCTCGGTACCTAGGCGAAGATCGATCTATTTTCTGCCAAGCAGTCCGTGATTTCTTTAACTAGGCCTTTCTGAAGCTCGGAAGCTAGATTTGTGAACTTGGAGCGGTCAGCTTCATCCAGTATGACCCATTGCGTTTCTTCCATGGGGTTCATCCTCTCTGTCTCCTCATCGGCTCTCACGTTTAGAGAGCTTGTCAGAACTACTGCCCCGTTTAATGTTCTTGTTTCCTCTAAGTAGCATTCCCTAGCGATTCTCTGCTGACCCTTGACAATACCAATTCCATGGGAAGTTGGGAATTTCATTGCTTGGTAGTAGGTGGAGACAACCGCTCTAAGGGCGTGTTGAGTGACTCGTCCGATTATCGCATTATACGCCCCTTGAAACTTCACAACCAGGAATTCAAAGTCATTCTCTATTTGACACGACTTTTGTCTGAACTTCACTTTCAAATGGACCCGGGCAAACGGGTAGGTTGATGCTCCAGTTACCCCTTTTATAGGTCCTTCTATAGGCAGTAGTCGATCCTCTGGTACCTCCATCTGCTTGAAGGCATCATAATACAATAGGTCGACCGAGCTGCTCGTATCAATCATTACCCGCTTCACCTCGTTGCTATCCATGTTCAGATTTACTACGAGCGCGTCATCATGAGGATAACTAACACCATTAAGGTTAGACTCGTTGAACGATATCATCTCATCGTTCTGCCTCTTTCTTTTGGCCTACAAGTCTTCGCAGACCTGCCTGGCATACCTCTTTCTTCCTTTAGCAGTGGATCCACCTGCTGCATTTCCACCAGAAATCATGTTAATGACCCTAACCGGTCGGTCATCTTGTTGTCCAGCGTTCCTGTCGTCTCTTGCCCTAGATCGTCCCCTCGCTTCGCGTCAATTGTTAGTATTCGCATTCTGCCTCCCTCCATCATTCCTATCGTTTCGCCTTCAAGGCTATCGCCTGTTATCGGGCCGACCAGTTTTATGCTCGTTATCTCGATCAGCATTTTGTTCGTGCTTCACAAATCGACCTAGCCTTCCCTTTTGGATAAGGAATTAGATTTCTCTTTTCAAATGCCAGCAATCTTCCGTGTCATGACCGATGTCTTTGTGGAAGCGGCAGTACAAATCTGGGTCCCTACTCTTGGAGGGACTCTTCAACTTGTTTGGTTCTCGGAGGGGTTCCCTATCCGCTCTCATGGCTGCCAGTACTTCCGCATATCGGCTGTTGAGCGAGGTGAACTCCCGTCGATGTCCCTGTCGATCGGTTGGTTTTCTCCAGCTCGACTGGCCCTTCTGCCGCTTGTGTGAACCATCTGCTCTGTCATTCGGCGAATGGTCATCCGCCCTACGCTTCGTATTTTCAACACTTCTTCGAGCTGAATGTACTTATCTGCCCTGTTTCGTATTTCCTGGATAGATAGGGGCTGATCGAGGGTCAATGACTTGTTGAACTCCTCATCTCTCGTGTTGCTCATAAGTGCTGCCAACATGGACGAGCAAGTGAGGTCGGGGACTTCGACCGCTTCATTATTGAACCGAGTGATGAACTCCCGCAAACTTTCGTTCCTCCCTTAGGTCAACTGCATCACTTCCAGTGCGGTCTTCTGTGGTCGCTTACTTGTGGCGAATTGATTAAGGAAGAGCAACCTAAAATCCTCAAAGCAAGTAATGCAACACGGGGGTAAACTATTGAACCATCGCCGGGCTCCTTCTTGAAAGGCAGTGCAAAATGCCTTACACTGAATGACGTCGGGGGCACAGTGTAGGTTCATCATCGACTGGAAGTGCTGCAAATGGTCTAGGGGATCTGTCTTTCCAGTGTACTTTTCAGGCGTCAGTATTTTGGTGCCGACCGCCGGGAGGCTATCCAAGATCGCCGGAGTAAAAGGAGAGCTATATTGAGCTGTTGGACGATCCAGACGGAAGTTCATGGCTGCATTGATCCGATCGTCCACGATTTTTTCTAGGGCTTCAGCAGGGTGATGATCGGTCATCATACCAGTCTGTCGTGCGGACGGCTGCTGTTGTTCCTGCTGAGATTGTAAAATCTGGCGAATCAACAGATCAACCGCTTCCTCGATCTGTTTTCAGGTGAGGGGGGTATGCACGGGCGCAGGAGGATATGCATCTGAGAGGTGCTGGAGATTCGGGCGCATGTTTGTTCCAGCGTTGTCTTCCAAGGCTACGCTATGTTCTTCTTGTTCTAGGTTTTAAGGTTGCGGTTGATCATTCGGGTTCGAAGACTGCATGCGGGAAGCATGGTGTGTTGGCAGCAGAGTGGCAGGTAACCGCAGACCCATCCGTTGTAACGCGAGTACCGCGACAGCGGCTATATCAGGGTTGGCTGCTGCCGCCTGACTGATCTGTGTAGTTCTGGATGTGGTGCCCTGATGTCGGGCCCCACGGTGGGCGCCAATTGGTTCAGCCTGGTACTGGCGAGGCTGCACGTTACCGTTTGGATCCATGGAGTTGACTGCTTTTCACGAGAGCTCCTGCAAAATAGCACAAGGCATGCCGGGGGTTGATATCCAGCAAACCCCTCTGATGCTCAAGTTAGTCTTTTTGTAAATGTTTAGGCTGCTGTAAAACAGAGAGAATAGGGTTCTGATCTCGTACCTATATTATGACAGATTTATACCTTATATACGGAGCAGATGCTAGGTTTAAGTCTTTATGTATGCATGGGAGACTTCCACCTGCGAATGGGCCATGAGTGTGTGGACTGAGCCTGGGCCTGGCATAGCCGATAGGCGTGAGACCAATCTTTGAGAGATGGATCGATCGACCCATGAATCGTTATGATTGAGTTCGGGCTCAGCACGACCGACCCAACCAGAATCTAACTGATCAGTAGTTCGTGCTTCAACAACTTATGTCATTGAAAGAAATTAGCTCTCGTATTTTGTGTTTAATGAATTTAAAAAATATATATAAGGAAAATACATATATATATATATGAAGTTGATACGAAAAATAAAAATACTGAATTAATTACCAAATCAAACCCTCCTTTAAGATAAATTAGAGTTGCATTTTTTGTTGCAAGGAAAAGAGAGTTGGGATGCAAAAATGTTGAATAGAAAATAGAATGCGTACAAACATCAACCAGGAAACAAGTAACGGAAACCGGAAAGAAAATCAATAAACCATCCACTAGCAGTACTAAAAAAACCTACGGTAGGTTAACTACATGATTAGTGGACACCTTTGAAGCTGATGTGCTGAATTACAAAAGTAACCTTACCTACAATTGACTTCAAAGTTTACCGAAGTTGCGGTCGCTCACAAAGACCTAATTAAAAAATCTATGAAGTCTAAAAGTTCAGTGTTCATGTTAGAGCTTAATAATAATATATAGGCATGGTTAATGCAACTTAGTCGGTGTAACGACCATGGTCGAACCAAAAGATTCGTGTAGAAATTAGAAAGATTAATACTCAAATTGATCTTTAAACTTTACTAAAACAAATTCAATTAGATATAAAATTATCGTTTCCAATCAATTAAACCTCTATCTTATTTTTATTACGTAAATGTGAAATGTTTCCCATGAGTAGAAGATAACATAAAATGTGCTTTTGGGTACTTTATCAAGTTTTAGTTTAATCAAGTATAAACTTTATACTACAAGTTATGTATTTGGAAAAGAAAAATAGATAAAATTTAAACTATAAGTTATGTATTTAATATTTATAACAATTGCGTTCATAATCTTAAAAATAAAAATGATATATGATACAAATAATTATGTGATATAATTGCAGCAAATAATGATAATGAACACCAAATACTATTGTAATATTGATTTTGCAATTTGTATGTATTTTATAATTTAAAATAATTGTTTAATTAAAAGATAAATTATATTTTAAATTTGAGACTTTATAATACTAATTAAGATATAAAAAATATTCAATTAAATATTAAAAATTCTAATTTGTAATTTGTAAATAATGATTGTAAGTATAACTTATTATTAATTTTAATTTTAATGTAATCATCATATAACTTTGAGTTCTTGTAGATGGCGTATGAATATTAAAAATTTTAATTTGTAAGTTGAAAATAAGTTCGATATTTTAATATTTTAATTACTAAATATTTATATGCTCTCTAAAAATCAAATTTACATGATGATTATATTAAAATTAAAAATTAACTATACGTGATGATTATAACTTATAATTAAAATTTTATTAACATATTTTATATTTTGACTAGTATTAAAAAAATTTAATTTGAAAAATAATGTATCTTTTAATTAAATATGAGTTTAAAATTTTTACAAATCAACTTAAACTAGCTAATTTAATAAAAGCTTTGAAAAAAGTATAGAAACGGAAATAAAATATTACTCATGTTTCTTACGTGTTGTTTTCCTATATCTATTACGAAAATCCATTTGTAAGTTTTCTCTGCAAATGCAATCATAGGGACACAAACCGACTCACCGTCTCCCTTCCGCAAATTCTCTCTCAAGCAAACAAACCCAAACTTCTCAGACTCTCTAGTCTCTTCCCACTTGCGCACCTATCGAAGTCATGTCTCCGATGAGCCTTACAGTAATTGTTTCTCTTCTCACACTCTCACTCTTCACCACCCCAACCACCCCAGCCGTGGACTCCTTCGTGTACGGCGGCTGTTCTCAGTTCAAGTACACCCCAGGCTCACCCTACGAGTCAAACGTCAACTCCCTTTTAACCTCCCTGGTCAACTCAGCCACCTTTACCACCTATAACAACTTCACTATCAAAAGCTCCTCATCCCCGGATATACTCTACGGCCTTTTCCAATGCCGCGGCGACCTCACTGCCGGGCCTTGCGCCTCTTGTGTGGCCCGCGCCGTCAGCCAGTTGGGCACCATCTGCCTGGACGCGGCCGGGGGTGCTGTCCAGCTCGACGGCTGCTTGGTCAAGTACGACAACGCGACGTTCTTGGGGGTGGAGGACAAAACTGAGGTGCTGAAGAAATGCGGGCCGTCGATAGGGTATGGTTCTGATGCGTTGACCAGGCGCGATGCGGTGTTGGACTTCTTGGGAGCGAGTGACGGGTCCTACAAGCCTTACAGGGTTGGAGGGTCTGGGGATTTCTCGGCTGTAGCGCAGTGTGTACAGGATTTAAGTGCGAGTGAGTGCCAGGACTGCTTGTCGGAGGCCATTGGACGACTCAAAACGGAGTGCCCCGCCGCTGCATGGGGCGACATGTACTTGGGCAAATGCTACGTGCGGTTCTTCGCAAGTGGGTCCCGCTCCCACGGTGGAAATGGTAAGCTGTTTCACCACCGTCTCTGGCGGTGGTGGTGGTTTGTAGTTTCTGGATTTTGGTTTATTACTTCTCAGTTAAAATTGGTCTAAAATCATTTTATGTTTAAAGGTAAAATGATATTTTGACCATTTCAAATTTAGGTCGACTAACTTAAAGTTTCATGTTTGAATTTCACGTTTTTTGCGTGGTGATAATTAGTTGTATTTAAATAATTAAAGGTTTTTTTAATTCTTTTGTTTTTTTCTCGTCTCCTCTCTTACTCTCTATTTCTTGGTCGATTTTAATTTTATTGTGTAATATAGTGGGTTTCTATTTACTTAAGTGTGAGGAAGTGTAAGGATTTGTGATGTTGTGACTATTTGTTGTATAAAGTTAGTTGGAGCAAGGAAACTTCATTCGATTTCTTCATTTCTGTTCATGCCTTCATAGGTATGGCTAAAATGCTTACAATTTTTTTTTAGATTAATGGTGTAGTTATTTAATCAAAAGTTGATGATGGGTATGTTACTGTAGGTTAGCTGCATTCAATATTCATTAACTTGATGTGATTGTGTATGAATAACATGATAGTTAATTTAGGCAGGCAGGTGCGATGAAATCATCCTCATTATAACTCTTTGACTAATTGAGTGGTGAAAACTCGGCCCAAAGACTAGGACTTTTCTTGTACAATAAACATAAGCCAACTCTCAAGCACTTACTCCCCACCATATGGTAAAGTATGAGTTCTAGAAATCAACAAGGAATCCAAAGTAATCAGACTTAATCATGGCCACAAATGATAGCTCTAGCGTTCAAAGTGTTTGAAAAGCTATGAATTAAGAAAGAGTATCTCTTCGAATGATGTCAAATCCTAACTATTGCACACATGTAATCTCATCCCTGGAGGTGAAATCAGGAAATTCTCGCACCTGGTGAGAAATAATGAGAAGAAACTTTCTCAAAGATTGTTGAACTTTTCATCGGTGCTCATGCGTATGATCAGCTTGAAAGTTCCCAAGCGATAATAATCAGTTTATGATTGATAGTTTTATGTCAGAATTTGCTAGGATGATCAATGTTTTTGCCTAATTTTGAGTTGTTTCTGCTTTTCTGTAGGTAACAATAATGATGATGAGATTGAGAAGACATTGGCAATACTAGTTGGGCTAATTGCCGGGGTTGCATTGCTTATTGTGTTCCTTTCTTTCTTAAGAAAAGTATGCGAAAAAGGAAAAGGTAAAAAGGGCTCTTCTCTTATTCATACTTTATATATATATATATATGAATAACTCATAATTTCTATCTTTTTAGACTCTTAAAAACTGTGAATGGTGACTCATGCTTTATGCTTTGTATCAATGTGCAGGTGGTAAATGATAGAATCTGCATATTATCAAGAAGCATGCCATCGTGTCTACTATTTCCTAGTCAGCCTGGTAACTAGCTTTACTTTCGGTGGCCCATTTGCATAACCTTTGCTTGTGATCTCACTTTACGAACTTTCCCTTTTTCTTGTTATGTGCATCTCTAAAGAATTGTTGGAAGGATAGGTGTATAGATAGATGTTGGTGGAGACTCGAGGACAGGGGCATCTCGAAATAAGTGAAAAAGAAAAAGTTGTGAAGGTTTAAATATTCCACACTCAATTCAGCCCACTCGAGTCTAATGCCAATTAAAGTTAGCTTCGTACCAAATTATTTTTGTACAAATGCTGAACACTTGTGTTGTCGTGATCTTCGTGGTGATGCTCTGGTTTGTTGGGTATTATTGCAACTTTAATGTTGATTTACGTCAACATAGTACCTGTTAACATTTATGTCAATTCATTATTCACTTTTTTACATATCCATAAGAAGCGCTTATCCCTCTTTTTAATTAATATAGTAACACCTTTGTTTGATATTGATAATATGATTCAGCTACGTCCAAAAGTTAGGTGGAAAGGCAATTTTCTAGTAGAGAGTACTCTCATCAACGGTAGTGCAATATGTTTATGTCCTTTGGATGAATTTATGTTAACAGTTATATGGTGATGAGATAATTAAGAACATGTTTTTATCAACTCTTTTTTTTTTTAAACATTAGTATAGGTGAAATTCAGCAGTTCTTTGAGATTGGACGAAGGGAACTTGTAACTAATCGGGAAAATCATCCCAATTTAATGGCTGTGCATTGAAGTTTATTACATATGGAGATCGTAATTGCAGTTAATCCACATAGTACTCCGATCGTAATAATCATTAATTAGAAAAGATGGAGTGAAGTTAACTACAAAAGTGCATAATTATTTTAAATAAGCCAACATGGCTCTCGCTTTGTAAAAGTTCAGAGAGGATTATAATACATATAGTCTTACCTTTATATTTTTACAAAGATGCTGTTTCTGTTACTTGAAAAAAAGGAGAATTCGATGCCTAAGGAAGGGGAAGTATTTTAACTCCCATTGCATCCTGATCAAATACTTCAAATTTTGTACGTTTTGACATGAACTTATTTTATACTTTGCTTTCTCTAATTTTATGTTAAATGTTTGTTTTTTTTTCTAATTTGATAGTTGAAGGATATTTGGTAATTTATATTGGTTAATTTTAAATTTGTTGATTATTAATGATAAATTTAAATTTTTTGATTTATAAAAATAAAATTATTTATTACATTTAAAATATGTAACATATTCAATACTGTTTATCTACTGTTTTTGTATAACATTTACGTGTTTCTATATATCTCTTAGAACTAGTATTTGTATATTTTGTTTATTCTGTTTTGTCCTGTTTATAATATTTTATGTTATGTATATTGTATTAAATATCGCATTGATATCGAACGGGAATCTGCGAAAGTGTTCCATTAGCATTATAAAAAAAACCCCAACCTGCTATGGCGGATTTATTTAGACTTAATCCCAGAATCCGAAATCTCAAAGTACGGTGAAGCGTTGGACCAAATCATATTCATCATATAGCTTTTCAAGAGCAAATTACAGACTTAAAATCACCAATGCAATCGGCTAAGCCTATCATGAAAAGTAGCATTGGCTTTCATATGGTTACAATGATGAATCCTATGTTCACTTCATTTTTATATATCCTTAGGAAATTAAAAAAAAAAGGGGGGGACAATTAGAATGGGTTAAAAGAGGGCCATGATTCTAATGAGTGAGTCTCTTTCTCTCTCTTCTATTATCTGTTGTTGCTTTACCAATTGCTTTCAAATTTGGAGTTTCTCTGCAAGGTGGGGCTGTCCCAATCTACCCCGGCCTACCTCACAAGCATTCTCGAAGGGATTCTCTTTTTTTTAAGCTTCATTTACAGGGACAAGATCTTTTCTCAATATTATTCTGTCTTATTCTGTCTCATGAAATCTCAGTCATTTATTTTACGGGATCTACGCGAAATCTACAAGAGACCCACCTAAATAAATGTCTGAGATTCATTGAACACAATAACATACCATAATATTAGAGATCTGTACTCTCATTTAAATGTCTTTCACTAATCAAGATTTTAGCTGATTTGACTCTCCCATGGTGTAACAAAGGAATATTGAAAAACCAAAAGAATGAAATAAGGCATGTCTGTACTGAATTGATATTTTTTTGTAGCTGAAAAGATTAAACAAAGTATGTTCATTTACCCTTTAAAAATTGAATTAACTAGCTGTGCTTTCTTATTATATTATGACTATCGTTTTCATTATCTTATTACTAACCCACCTGCAACCGCAGACATTGGTCAATTTTTGAACCAATCTATATGTTATCATTAGGTCTCAAAAATATTTGTCTCCTCATGTTTATCGAGTTGCCCAAGCAAATTCCGTTTGCTATGGCCAGTTTATGAATATTAGGTTGGCCAAAAGTTTCGTGAGAGGTTGATTAGGATGTTCTTTTATTGAATTGCCACTAAGAAATCAGCCAAATCAGGGTGATAACTAGCTAGGTGGAATTCAACAGTTGTCACTACTTGTCCAGTAGTCAAGAACTCCTTACAGGTTGACATCTTTTTGTAGGTCTGGGGTAGTAATGGTGCAATGGTCCCTTGATAGCAATATTTTCCTTTTCTTTTTTCAATTTACTTACTATCGGAGCTAATAGTCCTGGTTCTGCCGGATTTTGGTTGAACTGTACGTTATTGTTCGGATCCATAGGTCTACTACTTTCTGTTATGAATCCGACGTGAAGATACCTGCAAAACAAAAAAGGCTTGTCGGGGGTTGTGTTCCGATTAGCCCCTCCGACGCTCAAGTCAGTTTTTTGA
>JANJEY010000234.1:15408441-15424852 GCA_024703695.1 Erythroxylum cataractarum | reverse complement strand
TAGCCTTGGTCTGAAAATGAACTTAGATAGTTGGCCTTGTCAATAAACGATGAACTCAGACATAACAATCTTAAATTTACATATTGCCCCTTAGGGTTACTTCCAAGTGATTAGAGGAGGTTACATGAAGCATTAAATCTTGGATTCAAATCACATAGACTCCTTAACGACTATTTATATTGAATATATTATTGCATTCAATATGTATAAAAATTAAGTTTGTAAGTTTATTAGACCCTGAGAATCTGGACCTCTTCACACGAATCAAGTTTAATATTTTCTTTAAATTGGTAACTCATATTCTTATACATATAGAGAATAGGAATTGCATGTTCTTCTATTATTTAAAAAGAGACTTTTTTTTTTTGTTTCAAAATTTTATAGAAACACACTCAAGAAGGACAAGTTAATTTAACTCCAAACCTAGTTTGTTTAAATTTATCATTAAACTTGTTAATGTGACCTTCTCTACATATTCTACGCTTCGTAGGCAAATGTGAGAAAGTAATTGAATGGTGCTGGAACAGTAAGTCCTGAGCAAGATACTGGGCTAGATCCAGCAACTCATTTATTAAAAATATTTTTTTGTTTGGACTTGTGACCCAATATTAAAATCTCCAACCAAATCCAAGGGTGTCAAGGTCCAACCCAAAGTCCATTTGATGGTTACAAATTCACCAGGTCACTAATCCTACGGTCTAGATTCAGGACAGTCAACACGTCCTCGTCTCACCCTGTCACCAAAGCATCCCCCGTCCCTCGTCCTCTTTATTCTCGTTCTTCACGCAAATCAAAGTTCTTAGTCCCTAAGAAAAGAAAAGGCACAAAACCAAAAACTGAAAATTCAACGATTCAGATCTAGGGTTCCGAGCTTTTGATCAAAGCGACATGGCGTTGGAATGGGTTGTGCTAGGCTACGCCGCAGGTGCGGAGGCGATCATGGTGCTCCTCCTCACAATCCCAGGCCTCGACGGCCTCCGCAAGGGCCTGATCGCTGTCACGCGCAACCTCCTGAAACCATTCCTCTCGGTGGTTCCCTTCTGCCTCTTCCTCCTCATGGATATCTACTGGAAGTACGAGACGAGGCCAAGTTGCGACGGGGAGTCGTGCAGTCCGTCGGAGCACCTCCGCCATCAGAAGTCCATCATGAAGAGCCAGAGGAACGCGCTCTTGATCGCTGCGGCGCTTATCTTCTACTGGCTGCTCTATTCCATCACTAATTTGGTGGTTAGGATCGACCAGTTGAATCAGCGCTTGGAGCGGCTCAAGAATAAGGATTAAAGATGCGATGGCTGTATCCACTTTTTGCAGCCTGAGATAAGTGTCTGCTACTGGATTCTTATGTTCTTTCTTTGGACGAATTTTGTTTGTTCCTATTATATGTGAGATTTGTTTTGTGTATTCTATGATGGATTCAGTATTAGTAGCAAATGATGACTCGTGGTTGAGAGATGATTACTTTCCGCGTATTATCAAATATTGAATGGTTAATTGTTGACCATAGTTAAGTAAATTGCAAATCGAATTGGTTACAGTTAGCTAACAAAACATTTCAATTGTATTCTTCTTTTCGTTAAAAGTATATACCACATAAAAACTGAAATTTACAAACTAGCTGGATTTATTCAATCCTTGGAACTCTATTCAATTCTACTGTAAGACTGATACCGAACAAGTAGTTGTCATTCTGATTGAGTAAGATGCCCAGGACTTGGTAAGAAATGGATGTGGGCACCCTGTTGCTTAGTAAGGTGTACTGTGATTGTCTTTTCATAATTCACTCGCACTTTTTGGTTCTGTTGCTCGTCCTATAATCTTCTTCAGAAAAGAGATTTTATTTGTCTAAGCAGGAGCACTTACTGTCTAATAGACTGCACTTGAGATAATCTCTAGTGTCCTGCCCATAGATCAGGTGCTCTTGGGAACCTCTAAGATTTATTTGATGCTAGGATTCGATAGGTGCACGGATCTGTTGTTATTTACCGTTGTTAGATGGAATACGTTTAGGAAATGTTGCCATTGTTTCTGTGGACATTCTCATCTGTCAAGCATATTTACTCAAACATTGGAAATTTTGGTTCCAGTGTACACTGTACTGTAAAAGGAGTCGTTATGATTTGTTTTTGGTATTTGCTTTCTTATAAAGATGGCATTAAGCGCTTTGCTCTTTTTTTTTTATACGGGTATTTGCTAACATTATTACACGGGTCGCAGTATAGTCACAATGCTATGGTGTGAAGTGAATCTTTCAACTCTAAGGTTCTTAGTGACCTTATATTTAATAGCAAAACGTTATTTGTAAATTTTAAGTACTTAAATAATCCAGTTTTTTTTTAATATAATAAACACATAAATAAAAGTTGTAAAACCAACCCTAAAAGAGCTTACAGACGGTCATAATGATTTGTTCGGAGTCTTTTTTTTTTTGAATGGTAACAATTGCGCTCAGCGCATATTATTAAGATCCATTGTTAAAATGTAATGCAAAAAAGGAGGAGGGCATACCCTCCCATTTAAAATCAGATATAGAATTAGTTATCCTAGTTATTGTATGAGTAACTTGATTCGTTGGCTTTTTAACAAACGCAAAAGAGATTAACGATAACTTATGGATGAGAGCTTTATATTCTTGAATAATCATTGAAAAATATGAAGAAAATATATGCGTAGATGTTAAAAATTAGGTAATGACCTGACAATCTATTTCCACGCATATTGGGAAGATAAAGATTTGATCAAGCTTAAGCCTTTGTTTGGATCCTTAGTTGTACAGGGGAACGGAAAAAAAATATTGAGGGGAAATGAGGAGAAAAGAATGGAAGAGAAATGTGATTTCCTTTCTCTTGTTTGTTTCCCTAATTTACCAAAGGAGGGAATTGAATGAAAGAAAAAATTTTAAGACCTTTATGCCTTTGATTATTATTTTGTTATGGAAGTAAATTGTGGTTGAGAATGTCATTTCCCCTCCTTATCTTCCATTTCCTCTCCTTTTCTACCAATTTGGTGGAAAATGTATTTGGACCAAATTTCTCCTCCATTCTTCTCCATTCTCTCCCTTTCCTTGTCTTATTTTTGTCCAAACAATGGAAATTAAGAGAAATGCAATTCTCTTCCTTTCTTTTCCCTTGTTTTCCTTCAATCCAAACAAAGGCTAAAGCTTCCCGAAAACAGAGTGCTTTACCTACTTGTGGATCTCTCCAACTTAGTAGCGTCATCAATTTACCAGCACAATTTTATTTACCAGCACAATTTTGCCCTTAAGAGTTGCTGATGATTATACCAAGGCCATAATATCCATTCTCTAATAAAGCAACATCAACGTTACACTTAAACTGATTTGGAGCTGGAGCTGCCCAATAAGCTGGAGCGTGTGGATTTTGTGGTATGAGAACAACAGTTGATGTCTTTGTTGCCTTCCATTCAGAGAGTGTCGTTCATGCTTGACTTAGGATGAAACAATGGGGATGAACACGCGACGTTCACACTACTTCATTGCGATAAAGTCACAGACTTCATATTAACATAAAAATCTCCTCTTGGTGTGATTGTGGGAAAGACGTGACCACAATTGTAAGCCATTCATGCAAAGAGGAAATAGCGTGCCAGGCCACATTCGATAGAAGCCAAATGGATTGGGCAAATTTACAGTTATAAAAAACATGTAATGTCGTTTCCGAAGTCTTAATGCAAATAGGATATATGTCATCTAAAAGCATATGCCACCCTTTTAAAGTGGCTCTGCATGGAAGGATATTACGTACAAGATGCCAAATAAGAATCTGTACTTTACCTGGGACTTAAACTTTCCAGATTTTTTCCCATGGGAAGCCATCAATACTAAAATTTTCATTAGCCATCTCAATGCTGAGTCTTTAACCGTCTTTGACTTGGTATTAACCTTTCCTATTTTTTGTCCATACCCAATCATCCGAATTAATCGAGAAACCCAACGAAATTTGTAAAATGAGGTCTGCATCTCGTGGGCTAAAGGAATTGCGAATTAAAGGTTCATTCCATTGACGTCTTACCATGAGATTGGCAACCATATTCAAGTTCCGGTCTTCCAAAAATTCCGTCTAAATAGTAGGATCCCTATCATCCATTAACTAGGAATCCCTCCATATATTGATGGTAACACCATCACCAACGCGCTTTCGCCATCCCTGAAGTAAGATGAGTTGTGCTTGGCATATGCTTCGCTAAATCTGGCTTGGGTAGTTGTCGAGAGGAGCTGTGAAAAACTCAGAGTTTGAAAAGTATACGGCCTTAAGGATTTTTGCGGCAAAGGAATTGGGGTATTTAATCAACCTCCATCCTTGTTTTGCTATTAAAGTAAGGTTAAACTGTCGCAAGTCACGACATCCTAAGTCTCCGTAAACCTTTGGAATTGCGAGACGTCTCCACCGAAGCCACTTGATACCATTGCTATCTATACCTCCACTGTGCGTCAAAAGAAACTATTCATTAAAGTTTCCAAGTCCTTACATGTATCGACGGGTAGTAGGAAAAGGGACATGGTGTAGTTTGGCATAGCTAGCGCCGTCGTTCTTAATAAAACATCCTTGCTTGCTTTTAATAATAATTTTGCTTTCCATCCTTGGAACCTCTTTGTTAATTTTCCACCACATACTGAAGCATCTGTCTTTTATTTCATCCAGATGGCATTCCCAGGTAGCTATTATGACCTTCCTGCTTATTAACACCCAAAATCTGACAAACTGAGCTTCTGATTGTCTCTTCTGTATTAGGGGTAAAAGAAACCCTGGATTTTGAGAGGTTGATTTTTTGCCCCAAAGCTGTCTCATATAGATGTAAACACTCTTTCAAATGTACCGCTTCTTCTCTTGTAGCTCGAGTAAAGAAAAGAACATCGTCGGCGAAAAAAAATGAGACACTGGAATGGCCCCTCTTGCAACCAGAGCACCATGAATACGACCTTGTGCTTGATATTTAGTTAGAATGGCTGATAAACCTTCCGCATAAAGTATAAAAAGATATGGTGAAAGGGGGTTTCCTTAACGTAAGCCCCTACTAGGAATTAAAGGACCATGATTTTTAGTTCCACGGATAAAATAATATGAGACAGACGTGACTATCCTCATAATTCTGGTAACCCATAACTCATCAAAACCCAATTTCAACATAATTAATCTCAAGTATGCCTATTCAATTCTATCGTATGCTTTGCTCATGTTCGTTTTTAGAGCAAAGTAACTAAGACAACCTTGAGTTTTCCTTTTAAGTGAATGAAATAATTCATAAGCCACAATTATGATATCTGTCATCAGTCAATTAGGAATGAACGCGCTCTGGGTATCTGCAATGACCTGTAGCATAATTTTCTTTAATTTGTTCGCTATCGCCTTGCAAACAACTCGATCAATGGCATTACTCAAAGAGATAGGACGCAGATCAACAATTGTCTCTGGAGTTTTCTTTTTTGGAATAAGAATCACATTGGTGCGGTTCTGTCCAGGCATCGGAGCGTTTCCATTTAGGCACCTTAAACACTCATTAGTGACCTCCATTCTCACTATATCCCAAAGCGTTTGAAAAAATCATGGGTTGAAGCCATCGAGTCCTGGAGATTTTTGTGGGTGCATGGAGAATAGGGCGTGACGTACTTCCTCCCCAGTATAAGGAGCCAATAATAATTCATTGTGCAAGGACGTAACCTTTGGTTCCACGTATTGTAAAAGTGGCTTTAGATTACCATTTGAAGATGTAAAAAGGCCTTGGTAGTAGTTCACTATCAGCTCCAATAATCCTGAATCCCAATCCCCACTCTCCATTATTGTTCTGTAGTCGAGAAATCAGATTCTTACGGTGTTTGTGTGATGCCATCACATGAAAGAACCTGGAATTTGAATCTCCCTCTGCCAACCAATGCTGCTTCGATCGTTGTTTCCAATACACTTCATGATACAACTAGCCTTCGCAATGGAGTCCCACGTCTTACACATCAATCTGACAAGCTACACATGCCAAGTGGTCCAATTACAAGGCAACAAGCTTCAAGGCTTAAACAAGCAATGCAAGTTTTTGTTCAAGCCCAAATCACAAGTCAAGTATATGAGGAAGCCGAAACATCTATAGAGGAACATCAAGGCACACCCAAGCTTGTGACTTTATTAGAGGAGGCGTTGGAAGAGGCTAGCACTTAGCCATTTAGGCCCATCTTTGATAACTTGGACTTATTATTTATTATCTCTTATTTTAGGCCCAAGAACATATTTATGGGTTTTTCTTTTAGTTAGTAACATGTGCTTTGTTTGTTTGGGTTATTTTGAGACTTATTTGATTTAATTTGTTTAGCCTATTTCTAAAAGGACTTGGATCATATTATGTTCAATGGGATAGATGCTCTTAGATTTGTTAAGATTAGCCTAGTTTGCATTAAATGTGCTTGCAAACCCATTCCTATTAGGGTCAGGGCTTGGTCAAGGTATTTATACCTTATTATAACCTTGTAACCCTAGATTGGACGATGAATAAAATATCAAAATTGAGTTTTTCAAGTGAGGTGTGATTGTGTTCATGGTTACTTCAAGAAATTGATTTGCATCAATAAGTAAATACTTGCAACGTAAATTGATTTATGATTTCTTTGGGATTGGGTTTCAAACTTATGATTTGGGGTTTGATCTAGCATGTTCTTGGAATAGAAAGATTAGGGTTTTGATTCAATAGGATTAGGGGGTTTTAAGAACCTTGTTTTCTTGGAATTTTCGTATCATCTTAGTATCAGAGCTTTAGCTTAATTTTATTGAACTCATACGTATCTTTATTGTGTTTTTCTTATTTGATTCTTTAAAAAAACGTGAACAGTGCGTGAACAATGGATGAACAGTACTTATACCGTAATCGTGAACAGTATCCGTATCTATGAACAATATTTGTGAACAGTATCCATACCCATGAACAGTACCGTATTTGTGAATAGTGCCCAAAAAACTGAACAATACTGAAAAAAGTGTAAAACAGTAGTGAAAAAAAACCACGAAAAAAAGAGTAAACAATTTAGTTGCCTATTTTAAACCTTGGGTAGATTTGAAATTTGTTCTTTGAGCTTCTAGGTTTTGTTGAGTTTTATAATATATTGAGCTTTCTTTGATCCTTAGTTTACTTTTTTGTTTATGCCTTTCTTTACTTACATTACATTGAATTGGACAATCTTGCATTCATATTGTTCAATTATAAACAAAAATCATTGCATACACATCTTTTCCATCCATGTATTAGCATACTATTTTATTTCTGTCCATACATTACTTTGCTTTTAGAATTGTTCTTATTTTGTTTCTTGTTGGGATTTACTTGTTCTTTCTAATTAATTTGTGTTGCCTTACTGTTTGCTTAGTTTTGCTGAATTGATTTCCGAAAAGTAACTTTAAAGACATCACTTGAGTAGTAAAAGGTAAGAGTGTGTGAGTTTATTTGAGGGAGTCATTGTTGTGACTTAAATACGAGGGGAGTAACATCATTTAGAGGGAAACACGTGAGAGAGTGTGTGAAGTTGTTTATTACTAACTTTATTTTGCAGGTATAACATTTTATCTATAATGTCACAGGGAGGTAGTAATGATGACAGCCAAATGAGAGATGCAAATATCACTTTCACTTTGAAAGCCATGCAACAACAATTTGAGAGGTTTATTATAGTCTTAACTGAGATTAGGGAATAGATGGATGAGCTCAAACAAAGGAGGCATGAGGAACTTCAGGGGAGGTGTGCAGGTGTACGCCAGCAGCAACCACCACCTTATAGACCACCACCTCGGTATAATTCAGAGGAGGAAGACTTTGAGGAGGAGGAACAGTTTGAGGTATGCAGACCTAGGAGAGCTCAGAGAATTGAGCTACTTAATAGGAGAGATAGAGACCTTAAATTCATCAAGATGTAGATCTCAGCCTTCAAGGGAAGGAATAATGCAGAGGCTTACCTGGAGTGGGAAAGGAAGGTAGACTTAGTTTTTGAGTGCCACAATTTTTTTGAAGATGAAAAGGTAAAACTAACCGCTGTTGAATTTACTGATTACGCACTAATGTGTGGGATCAATTGGTGACATCCAGGAGGAGAAATAGAGAGATGTCAATTACTACTTGGGATGATATGAAGGCATGCATGAGGAAGCAGTTTGTGCCTACTTACTATTATAGGGAGATGCATCAGAAACTTCAGAGACTCACTCAGGGGTCTAAGTCAGTAGAGGACTACCACAAGGAGATGAAGATTGCTATGATTCGTGCTAATATAGTGGAGGACCCTGAGGCCACCATGACAAGGTTCTTGAGTGGGTTGAATAGGGAGATAGCAAATGTGGTGGATTTATAGAATTATTTAGAGATTGAGGACATGGTAAACAAGGCCATAAAGGCGGAGAGATCGCTCAAAGCTAGAGTGACAACAAGGAGTGAAGCAAGTCCTAGTTACTCATGGAACTGAAAATGGCCCAAGAAGGAGGAGAAATCCAAGGATAAGGGGGTGGATTTCAAACCAATTGGGGGACCTGATCAAAAATGTTCTTCTAACACCCAAGCTACTTCTAATAAACATTCATCTGTAAAATGTTTTAAATATTTGGGTACTGGTCATATTGCTTCTTAATGCCTTAATAGAAAAGTTATGTATATGAGGGATAATGGGGTTATTGATTATGAGGATAGTGATGTTGATGATTTGCCATGTGATAGTGTTTGTGATGATGATGATGAATGTGTGGAAAGAGCTGTCACAGGAGAAGCACTTGTAGTAAGGAGAGTGTTAAGAGCTAGAGTTAGAGATGAGATTTTGGATCAGATGGAGAACTTATTCCATTCAAGGTGTTTGGTGGGTGGAAAGATGTGTAACTTGATCATAGATGGAGGTAGTTGTACCAATGAAGCTACTCAAACTATGGTGGAGAAATTGGGCTTGACATGTAGGAAACATCCAGAGCCATATAATTTATAGTGGTTTAATGATAGTGCAGATGTGAAGGTGACTAGACAGGTACTGATGCCATTTTCTATAGGGAGGTATGAGGATAAGATGTTATGTGATGTGATACCAATGGAGGCAGAACATTTGCTATTGGGGAGGCATTAGCAGTTTGACAAGAGGGTAACACATGATGGGTATACCAATAGGTACTCCTTTAAGTTTAAGGGTAGAAACTTCATTCACTACCTTTATCACCTTGTGAATTGTACCTAGACCAGATCAAATCAAGTAAAAGTGAGGAGGTTTCGTGTAGTGAGAAAAAAAAAACAGTGAAGAGAGAAAAGAGGCCTAAAAGAAAAATGAGTTTGGTCCAATGGTGAGTGACTGCACAGGTGAGGAAAAGAAAGTGAGATGTGCAGGAGAGAAGAGCTCAGAAAGAGAAAAGAAGAGAGAAAAGATAGAGAGAAAAGTGAACTTGTTTGTTAAGAGAAAAGACTTGAGGAGAGTAACTGGAGAGAAAATAGCACTAGTAGTAGTGAGATACAGAGAGTGTTTAGTTTCTAACACTAACTCTCTTGATGCTTTGCCTAGTGTTTTTGCTTTGGATCATAAGGGTGATGGTCCGTTCTAGATGTTGGAGAAGATAAATGACAATGCCTATAAGATTGACCTACCAAGTGAGTATTCTGTTTCTGCAATTCTTAATATTACTAATCTTTTTCCTTTTGATATGGATTCAGATTCGAGGACGAATCTTCTTGAGGAGGGAGGGACTGATGTGAGCAAGAGGTCTGATTCGAGGACGAATCATTTTGAGGAGGGAGGGGATGATACAAATAGCCTTTGCAATGGAGTTCCACGTTTTACATATCAATCTGACAAGCTACACATGCCAAGTGGTCCAATTACAACGCAATAAGCTTCAAAGCTTAAACAAGCAATGCAAGCTTTTGTTTAAGTCCAAATAACAAGTCAAGTACATGAGGAGGCCGAAACATCCATAGAGGAACACCAAGGCACGCCTAAGCTTCTAACTTTATTAAAGAAGGTGTTAGACGAGGCTAGCACTTAGCCATTTAGGTCCATCTTTGATAACTTGAACTTATTATTTGTTATCTCTTATTTTAGGCCCAAAGACATATTTATGGGTTGTTCTTTTAGCTAATAGCATGTGTTTTGTTTGTTTGGGTTATTTTGAGACTTATTTGTTTTAATGTGTTTAGCCTATTCCTAAAAGGACTTGGATCAAATTATGTTCAATGGGGTAGATGCTCCTAGATTTGTTAGGATTAACCTAATTTGCATTAAATGGGCTTACAAACCCATTCCTATTAGGGTTAGGACTTGGTCAAGGTATTTATACCTTATTATAACCTTGTAACCCTATATTGCATGATGAATAAAATATCAGAATTGAGTTTTTCAAGTGAGGCGTGATTGTCTTAATGCTTACTTTAAGAAATTGATTTGCATCAATAAGTAAGTACTTGCGACGTAAATTGATTTATGATTTCTTTGGGATTGAGTCTCAAACTTATGATTTGAGTTTTGATATAGTATGTTCTTGGAATAGAAAGATTAGGGTTTTGATTCAGTAGGATTAGGGGGTTTCAAGAACCTTATTTTTTTGGGGTTTTTGTATCACTTCATTTTGAAGTAATAGGTCACCGTATTTTTTTTCGGTAGAGCACAGTAAGTCCATATCCATAATAGATTGTCTTCGCAAGAAGGCCAGTTAACATTTTATTGTGCGAAGGCTGTTATGATATTCCTGATGATGCGACTGTGCCCAAGATTGTAAGTACTAAGAACAACAAGTAAGACAATCTTAAAGAGACTCAAACGTACCATCTGTCCACCCTTTGCTTACCAGCTGTTTACACTCACCCTTAAGAATCCATTTTGATTCAAAATGAAAACGTTTTTGCACGCATCTCTTCAATGTAACACCTAGTGAAAAAAATATTGGAAGATGATCACAGAACGCTGACTGTAGAATAGAAAGTGTGGCCATTGGAAACATGGTGGACCATGAAAGCATCCCCATCGAGCAACCCAGTCGTTCCCTCATTATTGCGTAGCCATCTCAACAATTCTCCCAAGTGAAGCGTGGACCCTCGAATCCCAAGTCATGAAGGTGGCAATCAGATACAGCTGTGCAGAATCCCTTCATCAGGTTCGGAGTCTTACTTTAATCCTTGGTAAAATTATCACAAGCATTATATTGACTCGTGACTTGGCCTAATCACGGGCTGATCGGTGGGTCACCCATGGCCTGTCGGGTGTATTTTTAAAGACCATGAAGTATAATAATACTCAATTCTATGGAAAAAAAAGGAAGAAAAATATGAATTGTAAATCTAAATTATTCTCGTATATTTAAGGATTAGTTAATCGCATAAAATATGATGGATTGTTGGATTTTATAATTTGTTCATTTTGGAGGAGGCCTGGTCCTTGTATATAGTTTCATTTCAATTTAAAATTTTAAAAGATGATTTCACCTTTTTTCATTTTACCTCTTAAATTTCAAAATTATCAAATTTCTTCTTATGTTTAATCATTAAATTTAATAAATAGAATATAGAAAGATATGATATTAAGCCACGTAAGAAAAAATTATTAATTAAACAAAAACAATAATATATAAATTTATTGTTATTCTTTAAAATTTGAGGAATAGAGTAAAAAAGAAAGAAATCTTTTTATATATAAATTACTCTAAAAATTTTATGTGACGAATTAACTCTTTTAACACTTTCTTTGCTTATAAAAATTATTAATCTACTACCTCTCCACCTTTTTAAAGTCATCTAACTATATTTTCAATTCAAATTATAATATTTAATTATTTGATAGTTCTTACTTCATTTAAAAAGGTTTTTACTTGAATTTTATGTTTGACAATAATCAAAATTCTTTTTCAATAATTTTTATTATAGCTAAACATATTATTATCGAACTTTTTTATTTGATAACATTATTTTTAATTTTATAAGTATAATTTATATTAATAAGTAATATATTTTATATAATATATTAATTTCATTAATATTTTATAAAAGAAGAGTCGCACCTGTAAAAAGAGAGAGAGGACAAAATGGTGTAATGAAGTGAGAGCCCAAACTCAATCCACATAATTTTGAACCATATTTTTGTCTAATATTTCTTCAGTGTTATTCCCGACTCGCGTGGATTAAATAAAGATAGGGGTTTGATAGGTTTGCTTTTTTTTCAAATTCAAAGAATAAAGATACAGTTTGGATTATATATTATGTATTTTTTCTTCAACCAAGAAATAACCTATTATCAAGAATATATCAATAATAAAATAAGCATTCCAGTTAACCAAACACCTTTATATTTAGATATCTCCAAACCCTATTTGTCAGCAGAATTTATACCGGATGTTGTTATTGTTTTTTATATTTAGATAATAAAAATTCATTCTATGTCAACATAATATGAATAGAAGTAAAATTAATAAATGAAAATATTTTTTCACAATATGTTAATAAATTAAAAGACGGTACATTCCAATGGCATAAGTACTTATTGTACTAATCAAAAAATGGTATGGCAAATGTTAATTTCGTATCAAGCGTAATACCAAGCAATATTGGCTTTTTTGACTAGTACTGATTAGTATTAGATGGTACTTAGAATATTGGTTTTTTATAGGACAAATAAAATTTTGTGAAAGATGAAGGACTAAACTTGAGAAAAAACATAACTTTAACCTCCTCCCACTCGTCTCTCCTCCTCTTTATCATCTCTCCTCCGGACTCTAGTCTTCACAAGTCATAACTCTCTTTGTCTCTTGCTTCTACTTGCCATTGTCGCTTATTGCCTCTCTTCACTGCTCGTCACCTCATCCAATGCCAAGCTCCAAATCTGTCAATCAATCTAGCTTCTTTAGTAGCTCATTGTTGGAATTCAACCGGGATCGAATCACGGGCGCAGTGGAAAATAATTTTTTTTACAGATTTCGAGTGGATCCTGATAATTAATTAAACTTGAATAAACTACAAATCGATTTTGAAATCGTACCTTGTTTGTTTTCTGTTGAAAAATCTATGAAACTTTTTTTGATTGATCAATCACTAGCGGCATAATTGTCCAACCTCTGATAGTATCCACCAAGCAATTTCCAAACTGCTTTGAGAAAAAGAAGACAAAAAATGCTAGCTTATAAAAAGCTATTTCCTTTAAATAGAAAAATTATAACAGTCTTTCATTAAAATTAAATCTCTTTAATTATAATTAAAATCAAATTCTAATTCTAATTAATTTAATTTTAATAAAATCAAATATATCATATTTGATTTTCAAAGTTTCTCAAATTTTATAATTAAGTCCAACTTAATTAAATTGATTTCTCTTTCACAAATTGCTCTTTGATGTGTGACCCATTAGGTTCCTGATAAATTGATAATGATTATAAATTATAATTCTAATGCAAAATTAGAAATAAATAAATTAAAACTTAATTTAATTTATCTTTAATTATCCAATTAAATAATTCATAATTATAAATCATGATTGACGTCTAGCAACATGTCATGATTATCCAAATATAAGGAATGTCAAAGTGATTGACTTAACCAGTCAATACATGACTATAATGTATAATTTAATCTTTTCTTCATTTAATATTCTAATTGGACAGAGTATGGATACAGTGTCTACTCTTATCATCTAATCATGTTCGTTCTTGCTAATTAGTAATTGATTTATAATTGAAATTTGAAAACTCATTTTGAAATATCAATTCACTCTGGCCAGAGAATTTCATAAATCATTAATAATCAAGAATAATATAATATTATCCCTAATTACTTTAGAGTGATGAATCCTATATTGATTTACTCAACTATCTACATATGGTTCATATCGTATCCAATTACTATCAACTGAATTATCTTAGGACGATTCATAGGTAGCATCAAAACACAGTAATTCTCACACCAGATACTTTGGTAATCTTAAGTTTGAGGATTAATTATACAACCATCATTATGAGATAATCCATAGACATATAAGTAATATTCCACTCGGAATTCTCATAATTGGGTCAGTTTAGTGACTTATTCTCTAATAATCACCTACACATTATTTTAAGTATCTCTATACTTTAATTTATGAGATCAATTACTTTCTTCATAAGAAAGAAATATAATGTGTGCTAGTTTTACCATTTTAACAATAGACAGTCTTGATGAAACTACAATTAGGAACATTTAGGAATAACATGTAAGTGTAAATTGAATTTCATAATTAAAATCTTATTATAATTTCAATTACACAGTAATTATTCTAAGGATTTTATCTTTAGTATTAAAAATTAAAATATTAATGAAATTAATACATACAGATAAATAACGTCTTTTTTATAAATTAAAAAATATAATGTCATACATTAATTTGCATCCAATTGATTGACTGTAAGGGTATAAACTAACAATCTCCCACTTGTACTACAGCCAATCACCTATGAATCTAATGCTATATCCATCAATATGTCGATCATGTCTCTTTTGAGACAATGGTTTAGTAAAAGTATCTGCTAGATTCTCTTTAGTGGGCACTCGCTCCAATGTTATGTCTTTCTGCTCCACTATCTCCTTGATCAAGTGAAACTTCCTGAGTACATGTTTGGATCGTTGATGAGATCTGGGTTCTTTTGCTTGTGCAATAGCACCATTATTTTCACAATACAATACTATGGGCTCAACAATGCTAAGAACTATTCCAAGTTTAGTGATGAACTTTTTTATCTAAACTGCTTCCTTTATTGCCTTTGATGCTGAAATGTACTCTGCTTCAGTAGTTGAATTTGATAGTTGGTTATTTGGAACTCTTTCAACTAACCACACTACCATAAAGAGTAAAAATATATCCTGACTGTGATCTACTATCATCTTGATCAGACTGGAAACTGGCATCCGAATAACCCTAAACTCTCAGCTCAGCTCTTCCATAAACCAGAAGAATATCTTTAGTCCTTCTTAAGTACTTCAAGATGTTTTTCACAATCGTCTAATCACCCTCACCGGGATTAGCTTGATATTTACTTGTTATGATCAAAGCATAAGCAACATCTGGTCTAGTATATAGCATTGCATACATGATTAATCCCATTGCCGAAGTATATGGAATACAATCCATTTGATCTCTCTCCTTTTGTGACTGTGGATACATAATCTGTGAGAGAGAAATATCATGCGATATAGGTAAGAATCCCCTCTTGGAATTCTCCATGCTAAACCTCTTTAGCACTTTAACTATGTACGTGGATTGAGATAATCCAAGTAACCTTTTTGATCCACATCGATATATCTTTATACCTAGTATATAGGCTGCTTCTCTTATATCCTTCATGGAAAATTTCTTAGATAATCATATCTTAACATATTGGAGCATGAAATGTCATTTCCAATAAGCAATATGTCATCCACATAAAGTGTTGGCCCCTATATTTTTTCTCTAATTAAGCATGATTTAAATGAATTTTGAGATTTTGATGGATTTAATTTTTGGAGTTATTATTATGTTAAGGTTAGTAAGATTATATGGCAAAGGTTAATTGAATTAAAGTGTTAAGGTAGTAAGATTGCATAGAGGGCATTTTTGGAAGACCAATTAAGGTTACAAGAACCTAAGCTTATAAGGAAGGGCAAATTGGACATTTCTCAATCATTAATAAAAAATTGAAATAAGAAGTGTTAGCTTGCTTTTACAGAAGAGGCAAAAATGTGATTTGACAATAAAAAGAAGAAGAGAACACCAAAAATAGAAGAGAGTAAAAGAGAGGTTTAGTGGAGAAGAGAGAAAAGAAAGAAAGCTAAGCTAGGTTTTGATTTTTCTTAGTCTTAAAGAGTAATTTTGAAGTTGTTCAAGAAGGGAAAAAGAAAGAGGAGGATTAGAGCTTCCGTTAGAGCCTACAATCTCATAAATTGGTGAAGATTCAAGGTAAGTTTGATTTTTATACTTGGATAAATGAAAGGGGTTTTAGTTCATAAAGCTTAAGAAATGTATGGGTTTAAGAATTATGGGATCAATTTTAGTGAACATGTCTTGTGGGTTCTCCAATTTGAATCCCTATTGAATGAGAATTTTGTCTCTGATAAAAGGAAATCAAAGGAGGCAAAAGGACTAAGGGGAGATACATTTTTGATCAAATTTTAAGCAAGAAAATTCAAGCGGGTTTCATGTTTATAATTGGATAATGAGCCATTACGTTTTCTTTTTAGTCAAGAAAATAATCTAATTTTTCATTGCTTTATAATTGTGGCATTTGCTGTTTTGAATGATTTGAAAAATTGCAATATGCTTGAAATTTGAATTTGGTTGATTAATTGTGAAAAGATTATGGAAGTGCATATGAAATATTTCATGTTCATAAAAAACATGTTTTGAAAATGTGCCATTACTCTTACTAGACTGAGTCTAGCCCAAGTGATATCAGTTCTCGTCTTAGGACTCATT
>JANJEY010000234.1:15379527-15396004 GCA_024703695.1 Erythroxylum cataractarum | reverse complement strand
CCCAACGTATATGAGAGCTTTCAGCTCAACGCACAGGACCTCAGGTCCAACGTATTCAGAGCCTCAGGCTCAATGTACTAGGGCTTCAAGCCCAATGTTTTCAGAGCCACTGGCTCAACGCAATGTGCCCGTTACTGGGACAGTTTCAGGCGCACGGTCACAACAACGAAACGAAAATGAAAAGTGTCACATGTTCATTGCATAAATGGTATGATTAAATATGGATGGTATGAAAGGTGATATGCTTTACATTTGTGAATTGTGATAGTATGTGATATTTGGTAAATTGATTGAATATGCATGAATTGAGTGAACCATCGATGATGGTTTCTCACTGAGTTCGCAAACTCACCCAATATTGCAAATATTTTTCAGGGATCGAAGAGTACCCCGTTAGACACGGGAGTATGTCTACCGCTTGTAAGTCAAAGTTCAGGTCGGGATCAGTTCACGTCTGCATTAATGCTATTCTGTTTTTGCATAAGACTTGTATTTCTGTAATTTCTGCAGAATTAGTACTGTCATTGTAAATGACCCAAATTGATAAATGTTGTATTGAAATTGCGATTATTGAAATGATATTTTGATTGAAATGTTTTTGCGTAAGATTGGGCCCAAGTTGTTTATTGATTTCCGCACATGCAAGTGTTTCAACGAAATAAAAATGTCATGCGGAGTATTTGAACAGTTTTGACTGCTCTAGCACACCACCCTTGTAAGGCACGGGCTCGGATATCACCACCGATATCGGGTTCGGGTCTTGCGGGAGTGGGATGCTACATGTAATGCACACACTAGTCAATATATGCGCATCTACGGTTCTTGACAACACAGACATATGTGTTCCAGCTGAAGATTTGGAGATTTGGATGAACAATAGCTTGAACCCAAAAACCTCCAAGTTAATTTGTCAAATCAAGCCACAGTGAGAGTGGAAAACGTGAGTGAACAACTAGAGAATTAGATGTACAGTAACTTGGAACAAAAACCTCCAAGTTAATTTGTCAAATCACAACTATAGTGAGAGTGGAAAGCCGTGGAGTGAACAATTGAAGAATTAGATTTACAGTGCCTTGGACCAAAAACCTCCAACTTAATTTGTCAAATCACAACTATAGTGAGAGAAGTGAGGGCTACAGAAGAAAGAACTGAACCATAAAAAGCGCATCTCCCGTCGTATTCTGCAACCGCTCCCTCCATTTTTCTTCGAATCGCACCCACGTCATAACAACCAACACCTACCCCGCCCTTTTTATAACGTGTTTATACCACGTCATAACCCTTCCGAGCCTGAAAAATATTACAAATTTTGGGTGAGTGTATTTGTTAATTTTGAATTTTGATGAATTTTAGAATAATTTCCAAAAATGTTGCATATTATTATTAGATTAGGAAAAAATGCCATGTGGCAAGTAAATTTATGGATGAAAATAGAAATAAGAAATTTTGTGATAATGACTTTAAAAATTTGGAGATGAATTTGGAAATTATGAGTTATTGATGTTGTAAATTAGTGATAATTGG
This sequence comes from Erythroxylum cataractarum, assembly GCA_024703695.1. Taxonomy (NCBI): domain Eukaryota; kingdom Viridiplantae; phylum Streptophyta; class Magnoliopsida; order Malpighiales; family Erythroxylaceae; genus Erythroxylum; species Erythroxylum cataractarum. The sequence goes on along the minus strand of JANJEY010000234.1, from coordinate 15,394,480 downwards.
AATAAAAAGATGGGAGTAAGGGGTTAGTTCAATAGGAACTTAGTTATGCCTTAGAAGATAACTGAGTACTTGTCTAGTTTAGTTTTAATGTTTAGATTACTTTTGAAAGACCAAGTCAAGTTTTTGTAACTTGAAAGCCTAAGTACATAGTGTTTTCATCTTCATCTCCTTCTTCGTAGTCTTTTCCTTCAAGTTTCCTCTTTTACACAAAGTTTTTCATAAAACTTCACTAAAGCCATACCTTGTTTTATTTGTTCATTCCCACTTTAACTTTTCTATTTTCTTTCATTAACCTTAACAAAAACCAAAGCTTGCCAACTTTTACAAGGTGTATATGAGCTGCATGAAGTTTAGGGATTCTTGAGATTTTGCTGATTTTGGAGCTATATCAAATAAGTATTATGTAAATCCTTTAGAGTTGTTGTTTTATGAAACAAAAATGGTGGCTTGTTGTCATGTCATGAATAAGAGAAAAAACCAAAATGTAGCACCCCACCCTCTCAAGACACGTACTAGACATCCTGGGTGATGTCCGAGTAGACACCTCATAAGGGTGGCATGCTAGAACAGTCAAACACTCAAAACTCAGTATAAATTTTTCAAAAATAACACAAGCGTATGCGGAAATCAATAATCAATTTTGGGTTCCTACCTTTATTTGATAACATCGAAATCACAATTATTATTACACTATTGATCAATCTCGTTTGCAAAACATTTTCCAATTTTGGAAGTTATTACATACAGAAACATATTCAAATACACATGATACAAAGTTTGCGGAATACATTCTTTCATACAAAAATTAATCAAAATACTTATGTAGACGCGAACTGATCCCGACCTCTTTCTCTTACTTGAAAGTAGTGACTATACTCTCGTTTGCCTAATGGGGTAACCCTTTCGAGCCTGAAAAATATTGCAAATTTTGGGTGAGTGTATTTGTTAATTTTGAATTTTGGTGAATTTTAGAATAATTTCCAAAAATGTTGCATATTATTATTATATTAGGAAAAATGTCATGTGGCAAGTAAATTGATGGATGAAAATAGAAATAAGAAATTTTGTGATAAAGGCTTTAAAAAATTTGGAGATGAATTTGGAAATTGTGAGTTATTGATGTTGCAAATTAGTGATAATTGGAACAAAAAGATGGGAGTGAGGGGTTAGTTCAATAGGAACTTAGTTATGCGTTATAAGAAAGATGAGTGACAAGTGTCACTTGTCTAGTTTAGTTTTAATGTTTAGATTACTTTTGAAAAACCAAGTCAAGTTCTTATAACTTAAAAGACTAAGTACACAGTGTTTTCATCTTCATCTCCTTCTTCGTAGTCTTTTCCTTCAGGTTTCCTCTTTTACGCAAAGTTTTTCATCAAAACTTCACTAAAGCCGTACTTTGTTTTATTTGTTCATTCCCACTTCAATTTAGCTATTTTCTTTTATTAACCTTAAGAAAAACTGAAGCTTGCCAACTTTTATAAGGTGTACATGAGTTGCATGAAGTTTAGGGATTCTTGAGATTTTGCTGATTTTGGAGCTATATCAAGTATTGTGTAAATCCTTTAGAGTTGTTGTTTTATGAAACAAAAATGGTAGTTTGTTGTCATGTCATGAATAAGATGATCATTGCATTATAAGTTAGTGTAGAAATGATTTTTGGAGTTGATTGAACATAGAAAATGGGTATAACTAGGTGCAGAAACTTGAAGTGCTTGTTAGTGTTTCAAGGTCAACATTGAAAAATAAAAAAGTTTCGGAGACATTCAAGCCGAAACAACAACGTACGATCATAGCACAACAGGCTATGATCATGATAAAGGTACTAGAGTTGGCCCACGATCATAGCCCACATGCCACGATCCTGACAGAAGCTCAGGACATGGCCCATAATCGTGGCCTACATGCCATGATTGTGACAAAAGGTTTAGATGTGGCCCACGATTGTGGCCTGCATTAGGTAGATGTGTAAACACTAAAAAAGTCAAATTTTGAGAGATTTTTAGGACCTTTCAAATCCCAAAAAAACCCCAGAGCTGCTCATAACACAAAGGATAGTTAAAGAACAAGACAAAAAAATAGAGAAAGCTTTTGCATCATCCACTTAAAAAAAAAAAACCTTAGAGATAATTCATTGAGAGATTGAGAAAGAAAAGAAGGAAGAGAGAAGAGGAGAAGAAGTTGACTCGATGTACTTCTCGAATTAGGAGTTTCCTGACGTTACTACCTCCCATCATTCGTTCAGATAGTATTTCTTATTTATTTTCAGTTTTATTAATGTATAAAATTGGAATAATAGTTGATGATATGATTTTTTAATGTTGAAGATGTTTTAAACTCACCTTCAAAGTTTTATCTTTGAATTAATGAAATTTGATTGTTTACATTTTATTGGATTTATTTTGATTCAGTTCAACGATTGCATAATTCAATAATAACTAACAGGGTAAATCGAATGAAAATAATTAAAATGGGCTAAGAGTGTTAGGTGATCTAATAGAGCAATAATTAAATCAAATCGGTAAATTATGTGAGGAGAGATCTTGCATAATTTTCTGATAGTTTATTATTAACTTCATAACTAATTAGGATTTTGGATAAGTTGTTAATTGAGAGATTGCAAATTTCATAATTTGATTAGGGTTTATGATTTAGGGTTAATGATTATAACTTGAGAGAGAGTAATCAACATTAGGATCGTCAAGAACTAATAAGCTGGTAATTCATAATCAATTAGGTTAGCTTTAAGGATAGGTAAAATTCCCTTTCTCTCATTTGATAATTTCCTTAAGTTGATTCTTAGGTGTGTGTTGCTACTGTTGAATAATTAAAATTGTCGTGTTTGATTCTTAATTTGATTGATTGAATTGAATTCTCATTTTAGTTTCATTATATTTGAATTTCTACGATTTGTTCTGGTATTAGATTTTAGGATTAAAGTATCCCTTCTTATGGGATCAACACCTTAGGTACTACGCTAATGAACTGTGTGCTTGCGGATTATCGAGGGTATTATTAAAACTACACACATCAACAACCGATTAATGAACCTGATGGTATTATACCTATTAGATGCAAATGGGTTTTTAAGAGAAAAACTAACATAGATCATAATGTACATATGTACAAAGTGAGGTTAGTGGCTAAATGTTACAAACAAAAATAAGGAGTTGATTTTGATGAAATAAATGTTGTTCATCACATTCACATACAATGTGATGAAATAAATGAATGCCAGACTAAGGTCCGATGATAAATGTGATCTGAATGTGAATGTCTGATCATGTGATTGACTGAGAATATGTTATGTGAAACATTCAATACATGAATGCATGTAAGATAAAGAAAGTTGTGACGGGAGTCACCAAGATAAAAAGCTTAAAGCTCATATTGTAATTAGAGCCTCAAGCTTGGACGTAAATGTACCTTGTATCCAATAAGGGATATAGGACATAATTTGACACAACTCGGTATCCACTAAGGGATATGAGATAATAAAAAGGCACTCGGTCACATCGACAATAATAAATGAAAGTAAGTCTCACGTGCATTGCATTTATACTTGATTTGTGCGTTGTATATGAATAAAAGGATTATGATGATTGTTCCAAAAGTGAAATGTGATATTTTATGAATATGCAAAAATATGTGAATAATATGTTACGTGTATTGAAGTGATGCATGAATTGAGAAAATCATTGATGATAGTTACCTTATTGAGTTCACAAAACTCACCAAAATTGTAACGTTGAGTTTTCAAGACCAAGGGACGACTTTAGCTATTAAGGGTCACTTTTACTTTTGGGAACAAGAAGAAATGGCTCAAAGGTTGATCAGTTGGATATGGACAGATTAGATAGATTTTGTATATTTCCTCTTTCATGTAGCACTTTTTGTATTAGGCTATGAGGTTGTATAAGTATGAATGTTGAAAGATACATTGTAGACATTCGGTTTCTATGAAATAAAATATGGAAAATTTTGATTTTTAAAATATGGTGACTTTCCTTATGATGTTTAGAAAAGAATGAAGATAGATGATGACATGTTATATGAATGTTGTGATTGAATGTAGTGCGTCATTATCATAGGTTATGTAGTGGAATGTCCTCAGGATGTTCCGGTATGTACCCTAGGGTAAGGAGCGCTACAATGACATGTTGCTAGACGTTAATTTTGATCTCTAATTATAAATTGTTTAATTGGAGAATTAAAAATAAATTGAAAAGAAGTTTAAATGTATCTTATTCTAATTTTGAATTAGAATTATAATTTATAATCATTGCCAATATATTAAGAACTTAATGGGTCACCCAATAAAGAGTAGCATGTAAAGGAAAAACATATTTTATTTAAGTTGAACTTAATTATAAAATTTGAGAAACTCTAGTGATTAAACATGAGATATTTGATTTTGTTAAAATTAAATTAATTATAATTAGAGTATGACTTTAATTATAATTAAGGAAATTTAATTTTAATAAAATTACAAAACCCTAATGCTTTTTCTATAAATAGGAAGAAGGCATCAGGGAGCTAGCACTCCTGCTTATTTCCTCTTAAAGTGATGAGAAGTTGCTATGTGGATACTATCAGAGGTTAGACAAGTGAACAGCTTATTGTTGATAAATCGAGAAAGCTTTCAAAAGATTTCAATAGGAAAAATGAATCAAGTGTGATTTCTTACTTTACGATTCATGTTTTATTATTCAAGTTACTCAATTATCATGATCCAACTGGAAACCATTAAAATTTTTATTTTCCGCTACCCCTATGATTCGATCATGGTTGGTTTCCAACATTAGTATCAAAGCCTCCTTTGGATTTGATAAAAATTAAAGTTATTGTGTCACTATTTTTGTCTGTTCTCCGTGACTGTTCATATTTTTCTTTCTGAAAATTTTGATTTTTCACCTTGTTCGTGCATTCTAAATACAAAACTTTTGAGTGCATATATGTGCATATTGCTATAGTGTTGTTGTGTATGGAAAATTTTGTGCACGATTATAACCTATGTTCTTAAGTTATGGGGTCTTTAAAAAAAAGCATGTTGCTTGTTCATGTTTTTGCATTTTTGTCGATGGTTGTGATTTTATCGCCTATGTGTTTTGCCTTCTGAAATTTGATTTTGAATTTGTTTTATTCTACTACTCCATAAATATTGTCACAATTGTTCCCTTTTTTGCTTCTAGTTCACAACTACTAGATCTGAAAGCCCTTGATGAAAAACTTGAGTTTATTAAATAGTCACCAGTGGCTTAAACCGCCACTGATGAAAGACAAACCAACAACTCGTAGTTGGTCGTTGTGAAAATTAGTGGCAAATAGGTCACTATCACCCATTTATGGAAGCAAACAATGAAGGTAAGGGATGGTGGAGACCAGACGACGATAGACGGAGGCAGCGGTTGAGAATCGTGAGAGGCAGTGGTTCATAATCTTGAGAGGCACTGGTTGGAGAAATGTGGGAAGAAGAAGGGGCAATGGTTGGGAAAAGTGGGAGACATTCTCGAGAAGACAATGGGTTCATGTGAGACACGTGCCCAATAACAGAAATGACTGACACGTGCAATAGTCAACGCTCCTCGTTGATTGTGTGGCACGTGCAGTAGTAAGGCTCTGAAGCGTGCACAGCCTCCCTTCTTTTTTTGTTTGATTTTAATAATTTTCAAACCTTAATTTCACTTAAATTAATTTAATGGAAATTAAATTATTTTATATTCCTAATGAAATTGAAAAAGGGTTTTTTTCTGATTTTTCAAAATTGTTTTCAAGGGGTAATTTTTATTTGGAAAATTTAGGAATTTAGTTTATTTTTCAAGAGTTGTATTATTAAATTAAATTAGTTATCAAATCAATAATTAGAATCAAGCAAAGGTTTTGAATAATTTCTTTCAAAATTAGATTGTGTTTGAAATTATAAATAAAATGAGATTATATTATTTTAATGAGAAAAAATTTTCTTGAAAATTTAAATCCCTCAATTAAATATTAAGTACACGTTAGGAATGTGATAGCTACCTTCCATTATTTAAGTATGAAACTAAAGTTTTGTTTATTGCTTAGCTTGTTGAGTAAACTCAGGACCACTTTAATTTAGATATGTTTTATCTTAAATTAATGAGTCTTACTTAACTAAAGTTATATGATTTGGATGAGCAAACTCATGATCGTATGGATTTAGAGGCAGGGCTAAGAATAATATATATGATATGTTTTGGCAAAGAGTTGTCATCTAATAGTTCTAAGAGTTACATGAGATATGATTGATAAAGAAGTTATCTACCTAATTGAAATTTAGTTGGTTTGTTGACATACTCAAGATCAATTAGTTTTAAATGAGATCCTAGCCTACTAGAGAATTATTTGATAATTTCTTGATTTAATAGTGAAGGCTATTATTTTGAATAAAATAGTGGGAGTAATCAAATAATTTTAAATTCCTTATTTTATTTGATTTTGGATGTAAACTAATACTTACTCGTTTTATGTTTTTTAGTAATCGAATCTGAATATGAGTATGAACCTGATGTTGAGGAGCATCATAGATGCTAACAAGCTCACTGAACCTAAGTTTTCAGACTAATTTCGAAACTTGAGAATAGTTATTAGGCAAGAAAAGAAATTGTACATTCTTGACACTCTTGCTCCACTGAAACCTAGTTCAGATGAAACTAAAGAGTTTGAGAGAGGTATCAACATTATATTGATGACGTTAGGCAAGCCACATGCGTGATGTTGGCTAGCATGTCTCTATACCTTTAGAGACAGTATGAGAACATAGATGTGCCTACTATGATTTTACATCTCAAGGAGTTATTTGGTGCACAAAGTAGGGTGGTGAGATATGAATTCTCCAAGGTGTTATTTCAATGCAAGTTGGCAAAAGGATCTTCAGTCAACTTGCACGTGATGAAGATGATTGGTTATATTGCAAAATTAGCCCAATTAGGTTTTGTCATAGACCATGAGTTGAGCATTGATCTAGTGTTGCAATCCTTAAGTTCTAGCTTTTCATAGTTCATTGTGAACTTCCATATGAACTAGAAGGGTATGGCATTGCCCGCATTGTTAAACATGCTTAAGACTGTAGATGGATACCTAAAGAAGGAACCCAATTCCATACTTATTGTGGGTTCTTTTAAAAGAAAGAAAAAGGGCTCTAGGAAGAATAAGAATAAGAAACATAAGGCTTCTACTAATGTAGTAAAACCCAAAGGAGGTGTTAAGAAGAGCAGCAATGACAAGGGCACAGGCTTTCACTGCAGAGTCAATGGACACTGGAAGAGGAGTTGCCTATCTTATATTATTACCCTGAAAGATAAGAAACTCAAGGAAGCTATCTCTTCAGGAACGTTTATGATTGAGATCAATCTTTCTACTTCTGTTCCACATATTTAGGTATTGGATACTAGATGTGGTTATCATATTTGTAATAACATACAGATGTTAACATAGAGTAGATCATTGAGGAAAGGTGAAGTGGGTTTGTAAGTTAGTAATGGAGTAAGAGTTGTTGCATTAGATGTAGGAACTTCCATATGAACCAGAAGGGCATGGCATTGCCCGCGTTGTTAAACATGCTCAAGACTGTGGAAGAATACCTAAAGAAGGAACTCAATTCTATACTTATTGTGGGTTCTTCTAAAAGAAAGAAAAAGGGCTCTAGGAAGAATAAGAACAAGAAATATAAGGCTTCTACTAATGTAGTAAAGCCCAAAGGAGGTGTTAAGAAGAGCAGCAATGAAAAGGGCACAGGCTTTCACTGCATAGTCAATGGACACTGGAAGAGGAGCTGCTTATCTTATATTGTTATCGTGAAAGATAAGAAACTCAAGGAAGCTATCTCTTCAGGTATGTTTATGATTGAGATCAATCTTTCTACTTTTGTTCCACTTACTTAGGTATTAGATACTGGATGTGGTTCTCATATTTGTAATAACATATAGATGTTAATATGGAGTAGATCATTGAGGAAAGGTGAAGTGGGTCTACAAGTTAGTAATGGAGTAAGAGTCATTAGTTATAGGAACTTCTATATGAACCAAAAGGGCATGGCATTGCCTGAGTTGTTAAACATGCTCAAGACTGTGGAAGGATACCTAAAGAAGGAACCCAATTCTATACTTATTATGGGTTCTTCTAAAAGAAAGAAAAAGGGATTTAGGAAGAATAAGAACAAGAAGCATAAGGCTTCTATTAATGTGGTAAAGCCTAAAGGAGGTGTTAAGAAGAGCAGCAATGACAAGGGCACAGGCTTTCACTGCAGAGTAAATGGACACTGGAAGAGGAGCTGCCTATCTTATATTGTTACTGTGAAAGATAAGAAACTCAAGGAAGCTATCTCTTTAGGTACGTTTATGATTGATATCAATCTTTCTACTTCTGTTCCACATACTTAGGTATTAGATACTGGATGCGGTTCTCATATTTGTAATAACATACAGATGTTAACATGGAGTAGATCATTGAGGAAAGGTGAAGTGGGTCTGCAAGTTAGTAATGGAGTAAGAGTTGTTGCATTAGCTTTAGGAACTTGTAGTTTAGTTTTCCTTCTGGCCTTGTATTAGAACTTAATAATTGTTATTATGTTCCTGTTATTACAAGCAACATCATTTATATTTCTTATTTAGATTTGAATGGATTTGTCTATATTATTAAGAATAAGAGTTGTTTTTTTTATAAAGATGATGTTTCTTATGGATCTGGATTATATACAAATAGTTTGTATGAGTTAGAACTTGAAAGGCTAATTTTTAACATAAATTGCAAGAAAAGAAAGTTAAGTGACCAAAATCCATCTTATTTTTGGCATTGTAGGTTAGGTTATGTCAATGAAACTAGAATCACAAGGTTACATAAAGAATGATATTTGGATCCTTTTGATTATGAATCATATGAAACTTGTGAATCTTGTTTGTTAGGAAAATTGACTAAACTACCCTTTAGTGGAAAGGGAGATCATACTAGTAAGTTAATAGAGCTAATACATTTGCATGTATATAGGCCTATGTCCACTAGTACTAGAGGTGGATTTTCATATTTCACTATATTCATAGTTGATCATTTTAGATATGATTATCTGTACTTGATGAAACAAAAATTTAAATTTTTTGTAAATTTTAAAGAATTTACATTTGAGGTTAAAAACCAATTCGGTAAAATTATTAGGACATTTAGATCAGCTCGAAGTCGTGAATACTTAAACCATAAGTTTCTTGGTTACTTAAAGAGAATGAGATTCTCTCACAATGGAATCCTCTTACAACTCCATAATATAATTGAGTTTATAAGAGGAGAAATTGTACAATATTAGATATGGTACGTTCTATGATTAGTCAAGCATTCCTTCTTGTCTCCTTTTGGGGATATGACATTGAAACCGTTGCTTAACTTTTGAGCAAAGTTTTATCCAAATCAGTTAACAAAACACCATATGAGATATGGACTGGTAGAAGACTAGGACTTTTTCATTTAAAGATTTGAAGATGTGATACTTATATGAAGCGCGCTATATTTGATAAGCTTATAACTAAATTAAATAAATGCAAATTTGTGGGGTATCCAAAAGAGAGTTTCAGATATTAATTTTACCATCCTATTAAGCAAAAGGTGTTTGTCTCGAGACATGTTGCATTCTTAGAAAGAGAATTTATTCTCAAAGAAAGTATTAAGAGTAAGGTAGAACTTAGGGAAGTTTAAGAGTCACAAATTCAAATCGAGATGGAATAAGAACCTTAAGTTGATACATATGATGTATAACTAACATTTAAAGAGACATATAATCTACGACGCATTAGTAGGATATGTCATCCCCCCATTAGATTAGATCTACATATTGAGAAGGGGAAGGATAATGTATCACTCACACATGATGGGTGTACTAATTTTAAAGAAGTAATGTCTAACACTGATTCTTTAAAATGTTAAGAAGCCATGAGATCTGAAATGGAATACATGTACACTAACTAAGTATGGAGTTTGGTGGATGTATGATAAGTGTAAATTACATCATGTTTTAGGGCTTAGTTTGATATGTGTTTAGCTATTAATTTAATTATTTAGTGTGTGTTTAGGTTAGAATTGTGTTAGTTTGGTAATTATTTGTGTTTTAAGTGTTTTATGGGTTAGTACAAGTCTTTGAGCTTAAATATTATATTTTTTCGATACCTTGAGGTGTTTGTTAGTGTTTCAAGGTCAACATTGAAAAATAAAAAAGTTTCGGAGACATTCAAGCCGAAATAACAACGTACGATCATAGCACAACAGGCTATGATCATGATAAAGGTACTAGAGTTAGCCCACGATCATAGCCCACATGCCACGATCCTGACAGAAGCTCAGGACATGGCCCATAATCGTGGCCTACATGCCATGATTGTGACAAAAGGTTTAGATGTGGCCCACGATTGTGGCCTGCATTAGGTAGATGTGTAAACACTAAAAAAGTCAAATTTTGAGAGATTTTTAGGACCTTTCAAATCCCAAAAAAACCCCAGAGCTGCTCATAACACAAAGGATAGTTAAAGAACAAGACAAAAAAATAGAGAAAGCTTTTGCATCATCCACTTAAAAAAAAAAAACCTTAGAGATAATTCATTGAGAGATTGAGAAAGAAAAGAAGGAAGAGAGAAGAGGAGAAGAAGTTGACTCGATGTACTTCTCGAATTAGGAGTTTCCTGACGTTACTACCTCCCATCATTCGTTCAGATAGTATTTCTTATTTATTTTCAGTTTTATTAATGTATAAAATTGGAATAATAGTTGATGATATGATTTTTTAATGTTGAAGATGTTTTAAACTCACCTTCAAAGTTTTATCTTTGAATTAATGAAATTTGATTGTTTACATTTTATTGGATTTATTTTGATTCAGTTCAACGATTGCATAATTCAATAATAACTAACAGGGTAAATCGAATGAAAATAATTAAAATGGGCTAAGAGTGTTAGGTGATCTAATAGAGCAATAATTAAATCAAATCGGTAAATTATGTGAGGAGAGATCTTGCATAATTTTCTGATAGTTTATTATTAACTTCATAACTAATTAGGATTTTGGATAAGTTGTTAATTGAGAGATTGCAAATTTCATAATTTGATTAGGGTTTATGATTTAGGGTTAATGATTATAACTTGAGAGAGAGTAATCAACATTAGGATCGTCAAGAACTAATAAGCTGGTAATTCATAATCAATTAGGTTAGCTTTAAGGATAGGTAAAATTCCCTTTCTCTCATTTGATAATTTCCTTAAGTTGATTCTTAGGTGTGTGTTGCTACTGTTGAATAATTAAAATTGTCGTGTTTGATTCTTAATTTGATTGATTGAATTGAATTCTCATTTTAGTTTCATTATATTTGAATTTCTACGATTTGTTCTGGTATTAGATTTTAGGATTAAAGTATCCCTTCTTATGGGATCAACACCTTAGGTACTACGCTAATGAACTGTGTGCTTGCGGATTATCGAGGGTATTATTAAAACTACACACATCAACAACCGATTAATGAACCTGATGGTATTATACCTATTAGATGCAAATGGGTTTTTAAGAGAAAAACTAACATAGATCATAATGTACATATGTACAAAGTGAGGTTAGTGGCTAAATGTTACAAACAAAAATAAGGAGTTGATTTTGATGAAGCCTTTTCGCCAGTAGCTATGTTAAAATCCATAAGGATCTTATTGGCCATAGTTGCATATCATGACTAGAAAATCTGGCAGATGGATGTCAAAATAACATTTGTTAATGGGAATTTGTAGGAGGATGTGTATATGACACAACATGTAGGTTTTGAATCCAAGAGATTTCCCACTCAAGTATGCAAGTTGTAAAAGTCTATTTATGGACTTAAGCAAATGTCACAAAGTTGGAACATCCATTTTGATGACAAAGAGTTTGATTTTATCAAAAATATAGATGAACCATATGTTTATAAGAAGGTTAGTGGAAGTCTTAATGTTATATGTGGATGACATATTGCTAATTGAAAAGTACACACCTATGCTTTAGTTTGTAAAGATTTGGTTATCCAATAATTTCTCTACGAGGGATACGGGAGAAACAACCTGTATTATGGTAATAAAGATCTATAGGGATAGATCAAAGAGGTTGCTTGGGTTATCCCAATCCACATACATAGACAAAGTGCTAACAGAGTATGTGTCCAAAGACACAAGAGGAGAAAGATAAAATGGATTATATTCGATATGCTTCGACAATTAGGTCAATCATATATGTTATGCTATATACTAGACTAGATGTGTCTTATACTTTGAGCATAACAAGTAGGTTTCAAGTCAATCAAGGAGAGTGTCACTGGACAGTTGTAAAAAACATCTTACAGTACTTAAGAAGAGCTAAAGATGTTTTCTTGGTTTATGGAGGAGCTAAACTGAGAGTTTAAAGATATTTAGATGCCAGTTTCTAGCTAGATCTCGATGATAATATATCACAATCAGGGCATATCTTCACAATAAATGGCAGTGTAGTAAGTTGAAAAAGTTCCAAACAATTAACCATTGCAGATTCAACAACCAAAGCGAAGTACATTTCAGTGTTAGAGGCGACAAAAGAAGCAACTTGGATCAAGAAGTTCATCACTAAACTTGGAGTGGTTCCTAGCATTGTTAAGCCTATAGTATTGTAATGTGACAACAATGGTGCTATTGCATAGGCAAAAGAACCAAGGTCTCATCAACAGTCCAAACATGTACTCTGGAAGTTTCACTTGATCAGGGAGATAGTGGAGTGGAAAAATATAGCATTGGAGTGAGTTCTCATTGAAGAGAATCTTGCAGATCCTCTTATTAATCCATTGTCTTATAAGAGACATGATCAACATATGGATGGATATGGTATTAAATATATAGGTGATTGGCTTTAGTGTAAGTGGCAGATTGTTAGTTTATGCCATTGTAACCAATCGGTTGGTTGCAATTTAATGTATGACATTATTATTTTATTAGTGAAAAGGAATTCTTTATCTTTTTGTATTAATTTAATTATAATTGATGTTTTAATACTAAAGGTAAAATCTCTGAAATAATTACTATATAATTGAAATTATGATGAGATCATAATTGTGATATTAAAGTTACATTTACATATAGTTTCTAAATGTTCCTAATTGTAATTTTATTAAGACAAGATATTATTGAAATGGTAAAACTAACACACTTTATATTTCTTTCTTATGAAGAAAGTAATTGATCTCATAAATTAAAGTATGAAGATACTTAAACTAATATAAGGGTGATTATTAGAGAATAAGTGATTGAACTAACCTGACTATAAGAATCCTGAATGGAATGTTACTTATGTGTTTATGAATTTTCTTGTAATGATGGTTGTATAATTGATTCTTCAAATTGAGATTACCAAGGTGTCTCGTGTAGGAATTACTGTATTTTGACGCTACTTATGAATCGTCCTAGGAAAATTTAGTCGTTAGTACTTGGATGCAATATGAACCATACATAGATAGTTGAGTAAGTCAATAAAGGATTCGTCACTCTAAATTAATTAGAGAGAATGTTCTACTGTTCTTGATTAGTAGTAATTATGGAATTCTCTGACCAAAGTGAATTGACATTTGAAAAGATGTTTTCAAAAATCAGTTATAAATTAATTAGTAATTATTAAGAACGAACATAATTGGATTAAAAAGATAGGCAGTGTATCCATACTCTATCCAATTAGAACATTGGATGACGAAAGTATTAAATTATACATCATAACCATACATGGATAGTTTTAAGTTAAACCACTTTAACATTTATGATATTTGGGTGGTCATGACATGTTGCTAGAGGTAAATATTAATCTATGATTATAAATTGTTTAATTAGAGAATTAAAAATAAATTCAAAGGAGTTTTAATTTATATGATTTTAATTGTGAATTAGAGTTATAATTTATAATCATTATCAATATATTAAAAACCTAATGAGTTACACATTAAAGGTAGCTTGGGAAGGAAAAATAAATTTTAATTAAGTTGGACTTAATTACAAAGTTTGAGAAACTTTAGGGATCAAATATGAGATGTTTGATTTTATTAAAATTAAGTTAATTATAATTAATGTATGAATTTAATTATAATTAAAGGAAATTTAATTTTAATAAGAATTACAAAACACTAATGTTTTTTTTATAAATAGGAAGAAAGCATCAGGAAGCTGACACTCCTGCTTATTTCCTCTCAAAGTGTTGAGAGCCAGAGGCTAGACAAGTAAGCAGCTCGTCGTTGATAAATAGGAAAAGCTTTCAAAGGATTTCAATAGGAAAAGCAAATCAGGTACAATTTCTTACTTTACGAATCGTGTTTTATTATTCAAGTTATTCAATTATTGTGGTCCGATCGAAAATTGTAAAAAAAAATTCTATTGTACCCATGATTCAATCACGGTTAGTTTTCATCAAATACACATGCAATGTGTTGGATCCCGAATCCGGAACCCAACTACTTAGACACTTAATACGATATTACTGCTTAAACTGATCATGGGCACTCTTGAATAGAATTCAAATCGAAAGGAAACAAATGAAACGAAACAAATGCGAAGCTAATAGGATAGAATCTGACTGAAATCGAATATGAATGCCAAACAAGTAGAGCAACTGAACCGAAGTGGAGACATATACTAAGTCGGAGTTCAAATCAAATGAAATGCAACAATTGCGAAGTAAATAGGATTTAATACAAATGTGCGACAAATCGGTCAATTGAAACTGACATTTCAAAATCCCGACATCTGAGACGTGAACATAGAAAAACTTGTCGCGTTGGGAACCCTTATGACTTAACCTATCCGAAAGTCGATGTACATTTTTTTTTCTTTTTGTCTTGCTTTCTTTTTCTTTTCATCTGCAACTCATACTAAATCTCATCTTACTTGATTCTTCTTATTCATCACATTATAATTTGCATTCCTTATCATACTATCT
>JANJEY010000234.1:15343813-15368405 GCA_024703695.1 Erythroxylum cataractarum | reverse complement strand
TATGTACACTAACTATTAAATGGTGCATCTACAATTAGTGGTACACCATATTATTTCTATCTTTTATAACAATTATAAATATTACAACAATTAAGATAATGTCCATAACATTGACTTCAGTTATTTTTGTTTGGTTTATTTTATTGATAGAAGAATATGATGTTTTTGTAATAGGTTTTAGCTAGTAGTTACAACCTTTATGATTGTTATATAAAAGATATTGCATATATGCTTAATCTTTGTTATACGGCTATAGACAAACCTTTTAACCCTCCCAGAAGCTAATTCCTTTGCCATGTACTTGTTTGAAATCTTACAATGTTGAGGTGCTGTGAAAGTTTCAGTCTTTGAATAAATTTATGGATATTCACTTGCTTTTATGATTCGTGGCGTGGTTTTAGAATATATGCCTCATGTAAAATGTTTTGAAATGGCTTTCCCTTAAGCCAAGTAAGGCTTTTTCACAATCCATCATGGTTTGAAATTTAAGATGTTTAATATTTCAATCATTCAGTAAATTAATACTCAAGTTTAAAATAAAATTAGTTAGAAATTTCTAACTCGTATAAAATCATAAACAAGTTATCTTTAATTTCATAATTAACAACATTAATAATTAGTGAAATTCAAACTAATCTTTCTACTTTTACATCCACTAACAATTTTTAATGACAATCATAGACAATATAATCCTTATAATTTTTATTTTTAACTTCAACATTTCTTTATATTCTTTTAGCTTGTTGATCTTCTTCAGCAGAAGGATGATCCTCAAAGTTCTTTCACACATTAGGGGATAAATCCATTAAAAAGTCTACAACCTCAATGTTGAAATTAAACATTAATGCGGAAAAAGTCAAAAAGATTATCATGATTAAATGCCGAACAACCTATTATAACTTCCTCCAAATGTAGGACAAAAGATAAGCCGTCTTTCAGGATTTCTTTTTGCCCAAAAAGTCTGCATAACACTTACTGACCCACAAAATAGTAATTTTCTGGATCCAATACAGTTGTCAAACTTGGGTTTGTTTTTCGAATCATAATTATGAAAGAAAATTATACCCGAAATTACAGATTAATTTCATGATTATTCTACACAAATAATTAACCCTAAAATTGCAACATTCAATAATTCGATTGATAAATACCTGAAAATTGGGAAAACATTGAATCAATTGTAATGTTCTGTAAAGCGACGCGATAGAGATGCAGATGATTTGCTACTACTATTCCGAATCTTTAATCAGCAAAACACATACACACGTACAGTTCTCAATGGGACGACTGTATTTAAAGTCGGCTAGTAGTATGACCTCCTGTGCTTTATAATACATGAGTCAAGCCTACTCATCATAGCAAGCACATGAACACAGACCCAATGACACGTTAATGAGAGAATTACAATTGACATCTAA
Organism: Erythroxylum cataractarum; assembly: GCA_024703695.1. Classification (NCBI taxonomy): domain Eukaryota; kingdom Viridiplantae; phylum Streptophyta; class Magnoliopsida; order Malpighiales; family Erythroxylaceae; genus Erythroxylum; species Erythroxylum cataractarum. The sequence goes on along the minus strand of JANJEY010000234.1, from coordinate 15,366,987 downwards.
TTAATCGAGATTTGAAAATAATTTCAATCATGCTAGTCCACAATTATGATAAAATTCTATCAAATTCTACAAGCATAAATGTTGTACATAAGTAATATGAGTACAATGATGGGTTTTCATAGTATTTTTGCGACACCTTGTGAATTGTTTTATAAGATTTGAACTTATGTGTTATCAAAATAGGTACATCCAGGAACCAATATTAACTTATCCAAAAGCACCTCATAACACTGAACTTGGTTCCTGGGTGGCTCAATTTCGTAAATGTCTATAGCTAGTAAACATAATGCCCATCCTTAATATTACAAAATGAATGCTCTACTCAATACACAAATCTTTCTGTTAGAAATTACTTTGGAGTTGATTACCAAGTTGATGGTCGACTCTTTTCTCTTAAATGAGGTTATATGGTTGGATGACAAGAATTCAGTACTGCATATACATGTAACTCCCTAGCATATAAATTATACATGAATGTATAAAGAACATAGAAACCATTTATTGTGAGGCGAACAATGCAAATATATCATAAATTATGCTAGAATACAAAAGTGAACAACTTACTGTAGTAGATATCCAGAACTTCACAAACATAGTCCAGAACACGACACTCACTTGAAATAACAAGATGATCAATTCTAGTCACTATTATATGAGTTCTTCGTTGACTTGAAAACCTAGAGAGAGGAAGGACCCTTTATACATGATTTGCAATAATATCTTGTTATCCTTGGTAGGCAACTACTGTCTAGTGAATGAAACCCATAGTCCAAGGAAGCAAATGAGGTACGTTTTTGTTCAAACTTTGCACTAGACATGCGCCTAACTTTTTTTTTTTTTTTTTGGTTATCCCACAAAGTATTATAAGAGAGTCTCAATTATGAGAAGACGTCTTTAAATTATGTATTTTCAGACTAATCTCCGCTTGCATTGAGTCAGCTTATAATAGGTAAAATGTTGGCCAAATAAATTTCTCCATTCTCAAGACTCGAATTTAAAATTTCTAATTAAGAGATGAGAATGTTAAACCACTCGCACAAACATATTTAATTGACATGCGCTAAACTTTGACATCAAAGTCAAGGTGTAGAATTAATTACGGGAGCAACTAACCAAAAAAGTTTCCAAGGAGAACTAGCATTAAGTTGGCACCACCTGTCATAAGCTGAAACAAAAGGACGCGTTGTGTCATTCTACTTTTCAGCCACGCCGATAAACGAGGTGCTAATGGCCACAAAAATGCCTCCAGGTGAAGATCATATTGTAAGTCGGCAACCGGCGGCAAAAAAATTTGCGTAGTTATAAGAGCAAATCCGAATTTTGACAGAGGTAACACGAAGCAAGAACACCTCAACTATAGGGGAACGCCTTGCAGTTCATTAGACCGCGGACTCTTTGGGTCGAACAATGCACCACTTGTGCACCTTCAAATATATCGATCGGACGAAGAACGACGTAATCCAAATCATGGCATCCCGTTAATATCACCAACGTTTAAGCTTCTCATCTTGGAAATATATAATGACTAGATTGACCTAACAGATCATGTAATATTAGAAATGATAGATTTACATGGGACCTCAGATGCCATACTTCAAATCTATATTTAATCTCTCACAATGGAGACCTCGTTTCGAGCTGTATTTTAAGCGGGTCAAGTGATTTGTGTCTTGTTCTATGCTTAATGTTTGTTAATACCTATGCTTTCGTTTTTACCTCGTCCGGTTCTCTCGTATCATCTGTGATTGTTTCTGTTGGAATAAGAGGATCCAACGATAATGAGTGTAATGAAAAATAAGTCTCGATTCTGAAGGGTTTTGTCTGTGATAAATATGAATACAATGCCTTGTTTGTCTTCATCTGCACCACCAATACTCGTTAATCCGATTCATGCTCACTAAGCTAGTCTGATAATCTCTTAATCTATACTGTGCAACTTCTTCCTATATCAAATGATGGTATCGTTTACTCTGGGAGAACCTATTTACCTGATGATTAATTAAGTTGATTAGTGCGACTTTGCTCCTGTGCTAACACCTAGAAAGAATGAAGAAGAATGGTGGGATTTGGAAAACTAGAACGTATCTCTTTTCCGTACTTTGCTCATCTTGTCGTTGACCCAAATGATGAAAAATGTACCAACATAATTAGATTATATTTCTTTAAGCCGACATCCAACACTTTCAGGCCTTTTTCAACCCAAAAAAAAAAAAAAAAAACACTTTCAGGCACCGCAATCCATAGAAGCTTCCCCAAGTCACCTATCAGATTCACACTAGCAGAAGATACACCTCCCAACCAACCTCTTAGAGCTGCGCCTAGATCTTGTACCTAATCCTGACCAACTTGAACTGAACAGCCAGCTCACCCAATATGTCAAGCCTTATTACAAACTGCATTGAAGTGTGAAATGGAGCAAACTAAAATGAACCGTCCAAATACAACCCTTATCTTATTATAAAAGCTCTTACATGGAATTCATCTACTCTGATATAAGATGAAAGAATCAAAATAATACAAATGTATATGATTCGGTGGAATAAAATTTACGCTTGCTTTTTAGTTGATTCTCTTTCTTTCTTCATCTGTTCGAAGAGGCTTCCATCATAAACACCTCTAATTGTTTCTTTGTGCAGCAAACCATTCTTGTCTTTGCAAAGAACATAAAGGATCTTCCATTCTATATAGCTGGCAAACCTACAATATGCATGCAGCAGCCACATTTTCAGTTTTTCACTTATTCCCATTATGAAATATACCCATTTTCTTATGCACAAACGAAAAGGCAAAGAAGAGAAACACAAAAAGCTGACCATCCTGAATAGTTCTTAGGTTCTCTGTTAGCCTTCAGCATTCCCTTCAATTCGTCTGATGTTAAGGCATCAGGACGAGAATGTGCATGCTTTGCGAAAATTTCTTCAAACTTTGCTGGAACAAACCTGTAATTCAGGTACAAAACTCGCTCTATTATTTAGCCACCAAAAAAGAATTGTAACATCAGAGACTTTGCAAATACTACTTTAGTTTTTATCATTTCTGGTGAGTAATAGCCACACCCAACAAGTACTTGAGCATGAACAACAATCAAGGGCAAATGTTATTCAATTTCATTCTTTTCACCAACCATTTAATTTTCCAACGGTGATATAAAAGTGATCACTCAATGTCCATTCTAATGTAAAATCTCAATTAAGAACACGAAATGACCCAATACTACAGTCTTAACTTAAAACTTGTTATATTTATGTTATAGTTACAAAGAAGGGACAACAGTTTGCAAGATCAAATATTATATATAAGTACACAACAAGATTAAATATTAAAATCAGTACACAACAAGTTAATTATGTCATTGAATCCGTCATTTGTTGTCAGGAAATATTTAACTGCATGCTAATTAAATAATATATGTTTAATTCTTTATACCTTCCTTCTTTGTCATAAACACCAGAATCACTTCCGTGTTTGGCTCTGTGGATATTCTTTATCTCAATAGGAAATAGCAGAGAAGGAAACTTTCCCTGCAGGACAAAGGAAATTGGTAAATGGAAATATGAAATACGAAAAGGTGTAGACTTTAGACCAACTCATACAGAATAACACAACACCACCCATGGAACTAACTTTTGTTGACTGAGGCTAAGTTTACACCTCTCTCAGCTTAAAAGAATAATGTAGAAGTGACAAAAGCACGAAACACCACAACTTGCTTGGAATGATAGGTTTTCTGGAATTGTAATTTACAGTTAAATCTGGTATTAGTCCATACATGTAATGATACAAAACTAAAAAAATACCCATTTTCACAAGCTTTGGATAGAGTTCAGCAGAAACATAGAAATCGACTCTAGTGCCGTTTTCACTTTTCACTGGCACGCCAAAGCACATGGCAGGTGGTGTTTCACTTTATTCTGTTATAGATAAAGTCACTTCATCATGCTTTAAATGGAAAAAAGCGAGCACTTGCTATCCAAACGACGAAAGGACGGGCAGATACTTCCTCAGATAATTACTAATTCAATCTTAAATTAACTATATTTGTCTTAATAAACAACGAAACCCTTAATTACTTCTTTCCCTGTGACAAATTTGAGTTAAAAACTTTTTGATACGCAACTCTGCTGCTGGAAAGTTAACTTTTTTTTGAAAGTAAGTTAAGGGGTGGTTGTTTACATTTCTGTTTTTGTTGAAAATTACAAGCCTTGAACTTTTTGATAAGAAACAAATGATTGATTACAAAATGTTAACATTGAAATTTCCGAAGTAAGGGGATAGAACAAGAAGGGGATATTTCCGAAAGAAATTATGTAGAGAAATAAAGAGGAAGACATACAGGGCGAGTCTTCTGGCTGAGAGCAACATTGATGAAGATGGCAGCAGCGGTGGACAACAGTAGACCACTCCCAATAGCCCGAAAACCTGTTAAAATCCCAACAACGAACAACCACTTTATAAATATTCCCGAGAAACAATAGCAAAAAGTAGAACAGAGAAACAGAAACCACCTCTGAAGGTCTCCGATGGGTAGACTATTCCATCTTGGTTCTCGTCAAAGAAGAAAACGTGCTTCTGCAAGACGCTGACATCGCTCGGCACAAATTTCCCTGCAACAACATAGTTTCGAATAAACAGAAACTTTACGCTTAAACGTCCAAAAAACGAGACGGTGAAAAGGAAAATCCACCAAGAACAGAAAGATGACGAATTGGGTTACCATTATTATTGGCGCCGGATAAAGAAGTGGAAGCCATGTCCAAACTTTGAAGGCGTATGAAGTTAAAGGGATTGTCGAGGAACAAAGCAAAAGGTTTGTTCTTTAGGTGGAGGGTGGGAAATTGGAATCTCGATGAAGAACCGAGTAGAAGATTGCTGAATATAAAGGAAATAAGAACGAAACTTATTCCCGGCTGCTTAGACCTGTTTGGAGTGCGAATATAACTTGATACGCAACAGCTCAACAGCCTGTGGATAATATATTTTAAAATTTAAACTATAAAAAGGATGTCTGAAAGGTTACATTGCATGTGAAGCAATTCAATGCTTTGTCTGTGTTCATATATCTTTGAAACTTTAGTGTAGAGATGTTTTAATTAGTAATATGCTTTCGGCTGTAACGGCAGCATGAAATGAAGCAGCCTTTGTTTTGTTCCGTTGTGCATATTATCTTTTAGTTGTTATTTATTTACAAATTCCCCCCTTCCCATGGCTCGGCTTCGGCGGCTTGGTCGCACATGAAATCTGGGAATTTGTTATTCCAGCCTCCGGAGTAATCGCCATTGCTGACGCGATCGCACAAAGCTAGCATAATACTTTTTGTTTAAAAAACAAAATTAAAGATCAGAATTACATTAGATAATTATTAAAGCTAACTTCAAGCTCTCTAGAGGACAAGAAAACGCGTTGGCCACGCACAACCCTTAATAATTGTGAATTCCCAGCACATCATTTATAAAATATAAAAATGGGTATGTACTGATAGAAAAACAAATAAATACTTGCCGCTAGTTCTAATCTTGTCAAATGTACAGATGAAAAGAATTGTAAATGTCATAGCAGCGGAAAGTTCAATAAATTTTTAATCAAACCAACATAATTAATGAAATAAAGTTACATGGGATCACAAGAGAACACTTTTAACATTTTTCATATGCAAAAATAGTGGCGTACCAAATTTGACAAAGAGACAGAAATATACATATATGTATAGAATAAAGACCTTAGCAAAAATTAATATGCAAAAAGAAAGACCTTAGCCAGAATGTGTCAGTTTTGAACATGTATATGCCAAATTGCCCATTAAGCAATGTCTTGCCAAATTGCCCATTAAGCAATGTCTTGCCAAATTGCCAATTAAGCAACCTTTCAATGATCAATCATCTCATCAACGAAAAGAAGGAACACAGATTGCGGGGAAAGATAAAATAAAGGTGAGTGACGTAGAAGGAAATCGGCATCTAAATATCCAAATATGTGCACGCAAACGCCTTCCTTTTTCATTTTCTTTTCTGTTCCTTTGGGTATTCTTCCTTTTTTGTTAATTAATTAGTTGGCACCACACGCTATGCTTTCCCGGGACCAAGGGATTGGAGTTAAATAATGATAATTTAGGGATGAACAGATCATAAACGTGAACACTGTGACTTTTGCACTTGAAGCCTTTTAGTAGAATTTTGAAGGGAATTCGGTCATGTTCACTTCAAGAACATAACAGTGTCGATGGTGCTTTTGATAATTTATAAGAGGTTAATGCAAACAATAAGTGTTTTGTTAAGATGTCGACGTTGCCTTTACATTATTTATCAAATTGGCACACTTGCGAATCGAGGATAAACGACACATTATAAAATATTTATCAATTCAACGTGCTTAGAAGAGAAGAGCCTGGATTTCTTGCCCGTTGAATCATTTTGAGGTGTCAGTCGATCTGAATCTCACCGAATAACTTGCCAACTCTTGAATGTGAACGGTTAGAAGTAGAGGCGAGGCCACTCACGTCTCCGAAACATGTCGAACATGCAGACATGAAACGTGGTTGAGATCTGTTGGAGTCAAGTCTACATAGGCCGACTAGATATACTTTGTAGTTTTTTGCTATTTCGAGAAAACATTCACTTGTCTTGTTCCATGTCTATTTTTAAATTAAAAAATGAGGTCTTTCACACACATATACTATGGAATAAGAAGTTATTGAATAATTTATTTGAGATCATAAAACTCTTATTTCTAAAATATTTGAATGGGATACTATGGAATACTATCTTTGATATTATTAACTTATTTTATTTATTGAATGTTCAAAAATAAAGGTTAGTTTGGTGAGATAATTATGTTAATGGAAAGAAACAATTCATTTGGAATATATATATCTATAATTGATTTAGAAGATAAGGATGATTATATTTTTGAAGTAAGACAATTATTTAAGTTGAAAGAAACAACTCAATTAAAATGAATAAATACATTTTGAATTTCAAAATTAATAGATTAAGGTAGTTAGATAACTAAGTAAAATGAGTCAATTTACCTTGAATAATATATAAATAAAAGAAAAAGAAAGGGAGAAAAATAAGAGGAAATAGAGAAAAAACAAAAAGCAAGTTAAAACTTAAAAGGCATTATTAACTTTTCAAATAATAAATTAAATAAAGAAAAAGTTGTAGCTCTCTTTATTAAATATAAGACATCTGTAAAAGTATTACATTTTTCATAAAAAGGAGCAAAAGCAAAGTTGGATTGTCGAGGTATCAATAGGCTGGGTAGGCTCAAACACGATTTGAACAGTTTGATTTGGATTTGAGTCTAGCTCGAGGCCCGATTAGCAAAGTTGGATTGTTGGGCCAAACTCGACTTGAACCATTTGATTTGAGTTTGAGTCTAGCTCAAGGCACAATCGAGCCTAGAGATTTAAGCTTGAAACCCAACCCAATCTGGCCTACTTGGCTCAAAGAGTCATCAAGCTTTAGCCTAACTTCTTTTTTATTATGTTTATTTTTAATATGTATATATAAAATTTTGAAATATATATATAAATAAAAAGATTATATTATAGATGTGAAATGCAGCGCATTTAATTAGCACAATTACTTATTGAAAAATGAACTTTTTATGAATTTATATATTAAACTTACGAAAAATGATAAAATGAATAAGTTAAAATTAAATTCATTTTTAAAAGATGTGAAAAAAATGATTATATTATATATGAGACATATAACATTCATTTTTTAGCATAATTGCTTAATGAAAAATGAGTTTTTTAATGAATTTATATATTGAATGAACATAAAATGGTAAAATAAATAAGTTAAAACTAAATTCATTTTAAAGTATGTGAACAGAAAATATTATATTATATATAAGAGATGCAACTTTCATTTAGCACAATTCTTAATAAAAATGAGTTTTAAAATAAATTTATATATTAAATATACATAAAAAGAATAAATGAATAAATTAAAAAAGATTATATTATATATGAGAAAAGGACATTCATTTAATAAGCACAATTGCTTAATACAAAATAATTTTTTAATGAATTTATATATTAAACATACATAAAATGATATGATGAACAAATTGAAACTAAATTCATTTTTAAAGGAAGTGGAAAAAATTATATTATATATGAAAAAAAATTATATTATCTAAACAAAAGAATATCATCGTGCTAATATTATCCAAATTCTTTTAATGATAAAATTTACAAAAAGATAAATGAAATTTCCAACTAATGTTGGAGTCTTGGAGAGTGGACACTAGAGGCTAGAGATTGGAAAGTAGATACTGAAGTTGAGAATTTGCAAAACAAAAAAAAACACAAGAAAATAATTATGTCTTCAATTACAAAATAGTAATGAAATCATATGAAAAATAAGTAATTCCAAAACAAAAATTAAAGATAACAAATCTGTAGGACAAAAAAGGGGAAAATTAATCATTATAATTGTCCACAGTTTGCATAACTTCATCTGCATGTATAAACATTATTATGAATAATATCTAATAATGTAATAATTGCATTAAATGAATATTAAGCACATGATAATAATTAATAGACAATTAAATATACCTTGATCATCAAATATATTACCGAAATATTTTTAAGTTGAATGGCTAGTCACCTTCGTATCAATACTTGTGGTTATAATAATATAAAAATTAAAAAACAATATAATATAAGAAAATATCATAAAATAGACAAAATTAATATATCATAAAGAGAAAAGTTTATTCTCAATATCTTCATCACCTAATCAACTTTGGGCATACATTAGGGTTTTTATAGTACCAAAATGAAGTCAAACATGATGAGGACTAATAACCCGAACATTAAAACTAAAAGCAAACTCCAAAGTAACAGTAAATGATGGAATTCCTAATAGGTATTATGCAATTATTTGCATAACTGAAAAATTATTTCTATGGTTCTTCCTCTATTGCAATACATTGAACTCCACACCTTCACACCTTCAATTTCGATCTCATAATTTTCTATCAAATATTTATCAAACTCTATCATAATGTAAGAAGTTTTAGCCCTTTCTTCTTTCATGAATTCCGTAAATGAGAGTGTCAAACTACTCTTAGCAGATGATCCCGAACTTGAACCTAAAGCTGGAGCTGAACAGTCTAAACTATTTCAATCTTGAATTTTATTGAATTTGAGTTGATAATCATTAAATAAATCATACTGGAATCGTTTAATGATATCAACATGCTCTTTAGCCTGATAATCATAAAACATGTTATATATAAAATTAACCCCCTCCATCTTTTATCTTTGGTCCAACATAGATATGATTGCCATAATACCTCCAACCATGTACTAGTAAGAATTAGGCTTTTTCATCATCTGCTCTCCTATAACTTGCATCACCTTATTGGAATCAAACATCCAATCAAATAAAGCTTTCTGGATCTCACACATATTAGGAAAGCAACTATGCGATGGTGGATATTTTATCCCCAAGAACAATTCCGTAGTATTATAAAATATTTCCAACTTTGCACAATGTTTTGTAGCCAAGTCTTATTGCTCTTTTGTAGGTAGGTAAGTATACTGAGTATGTCTTTGTCTCAGCCTAGTAAACACCTCAACATATAGGATTTCTGACTCTATCTTGAAGATTAAGTTCCATCTGGTAGGACAATCAAATACGAACTTCTTCATCCTCAAAATACACAGTTGTCGTGCAGTATCTTGAAAACTTTTTAGCTTTTTTTAGTGTTGCACTCTAATATACTATAGTATTTCGAATCAAATCTACTACTTCCTCTATCATCTCAAACCTATCCCTCATAATTAAATTCAAAATATATGTAAAAAAAATGCATATAGAACAACCTCCCAATTAAATTATTCCTCACCTTTTGAATCATCGCATCATTCGTGCTAAATTGTCAATTGTTATGTAGATAACTTGGTGTCAATGTTCTAATAGATTAAACACTCAATCAACATGGTTGCTAACCTTTTACTTGCATATGGTACCGATTATAAATAAATCTAATATTTAAAAATATGAACAAATATTAATCATAACATAATAAAAAATGTAACAATATTAAAGAATGTAATTTGCCTTAATATTCTATTACGTAAAGACCAATCATTGTCAATATAATGTGACATCACTGTTATATAATCCTTTTTTAAATTATTGGCTATACATATATTTGTTGTGATGGTAACCTATCCTTTAATACTCAACAATATTTTTAAATTTTATTTATTTTGATCCCTGTATATCTTTATAATATCTTTCTCTTAAGTTATTCTAATTTGGGATCTTGAAAGTCAATTGCAATGAGGTAAAAACATCATAAATCTTTTGCTATCAACGATAGAGAGTGGATGTTCATCACCATTGACCATAATAGTCATCAACATTCTTGATATGTTATTATAATTTATAGCAATCATTTCATTCTTCCCTCTCATTAAGTTAGGGGTTAAAAACTTTTAACCCTCTGATACGATCTTCTATCTATTACATGAATTCAAATGTCTCTTTAAATGAGAGATTCTATCTTATGAACTTTTTTTAACCCCCTGATATGATCTTCTATCTATTACATGAATTCAAATGTCTCTTCAAATGAGAGGTTCCATCTTATGAACTCCCATCCAACATATTGTGATAATATGTACATTTGGCCTTCCCTACTTCATCCATTGATGTAGTCTTGTTGAAGTGAATTCAAACACCACTTTTTAATGAACCTGGACTTCTATCTTCAATTCATACTGGATTACAAGTATCAGCTTGTATACTCTCAGGTACTAGAATAGAATTTTCTACTAAAGGAATATGCTCATCCATTTGAAATAGTCAACGTATACAACTATATAAGTTATTCATAGACAATTACATGTATGCATATACTTTTATCATAATGATGATAACATTTATATTAAATACATTAAGATGTTATTACTTGAATTTTTATGCATTAATTAATGACTATCTAGAATTGACAAATCCAATCTAAGAACTTTTTTCTAATGGTTGCTCAAATCTTGATATCATCACCTTTATACTAATGATCTTTATATATAATCCCTTATAGGTGTATGAGATTATAGATTTCTTTCTATATTAGGGATCTGTAAACTTTATCTTTTGCTATATGTTGAAAAAAAAAAAAGTTCTTTGCTTGCTAATAGTTAAATCGATTGCAATTTATGATATTCAGTCCAATTGTTCAACCTTGTCAAACTAAGTTTGATAATAGGAAAGGCCAATATGCATTCATTTTAACATAAAAAAAACTTAGTTCATTTCTAAATGAACCGTCATCTTGATTACTAACCTAATTAACATCTAAAAAACTATGTAGAATAAAGGCACCAATTTGATTAGAAAGATACCACGGTGAACAAAAATCAACAACAAACTCAATCTTTATAGATTGCAAAATAACAAATGAAAGAAATATAGTGCTTTCATTTCCTTCCCAACAAAAGAATCAAAATGCATCTTTTATATAAAATAAACAAAGACAAAAAGTGTAATAATCATCAAATAGAAACAAAACTAGAAAATAGAATCACAAATATACCTGAATTCCCAAAAAAAAAACATAAAAGCCTTACCATTTATTAGGAAAAGGATGAAGCCACCAATCATGGAGGAGCAACATAATAATAGGTAAAGCTCTCGATTGTCAAAGAGAGTCAACTGATTGCCGATTATGCAGTATAGTGGGTGGGATACCAAACATGTTGCACTCGAAGGCCGAATGGAGGGAGTGGGATGAAGGACTGTCAAACTAGGTAAGAGAGGCTAGGGACTTGGGGTGGTTTTAACTTATATTAAAAATGATGTCATTTTACTTAGGTGTAAAATAAAAGATGCAAGGATAAAACGACGTTGTTTTATTTAGGTGTAAAACAATGTCATTTTTCTTAGGCATAAAATAAAAACCCTTGGAATAAAATGACAATTTTTCACATCATATATTATAAAACCAAAATTCCACTTTCTCAGTATAAAATGATGTAATTTTACATTCGTTTTAACCATTCGGGCCTTTGGTTAGGCTAAGACTAGAGTTATTAGGCTCAAAATGGGCTTGAGGCTCGATTTTTAAAAAACTTAGGCTTGGCCCAAAGCATGATAGACTAAGGCCTGACCCATTGACTTAGAGTCAGGTCGAGCCTAGAACAATATGTCATCCCTAGGTACCAATAATGCGATCTTGGCATGTAATTAAGTTACCGCATCAAAAGGAAGCTTCCTGCAAATTATTTTCTTCTCCTACTCTATTATTTTAAAGAAACGCTAGAATCGTTAACGATTTAGCCTATGGAATTAGCTTCTGTGAACTCAAATTAGTATGTGCATTTTGCTTGTCAAATCAAACCTATAAGAAAAAGATAAGAAGGTTCAAATGTGAAATAAATAATAATTGTTAAAATTGTAAAAGTTTTACACTTTTTAATACATTATTTTATTTTAAAGTATAGTTATTATTTAATAACAAAATATAACTCATTCTATCACACCTTTCATACTAACTTAAATAACGCAACTTATATGCTAATTTGATTATATGGCTGAAGTTGATGAGAACTTTCTCAATACTTATATAGCCACAATCCACATTTTATGTTATTATTTTTATTAATAAAATTTAAGTCAAAATCAATTTGTGAATACTGTACCAAATTTAGTACTGGATTAGGTTCTGGTACAGTACTGTACCGGTATTGGTCAATACCGGGTATTGTTTCAGGTAATTTTTAAATTTATGAAATAGTCTCTGAATTATTTTAAAAATTACAAAATAATATATTGTTATATTGTACAATTGTACTATTTTAACCATATTTCAAAAAATTACAATTAATATGAAATAATAATAATTTTCAAATATTTCACATATAGATAATAACCACAATTTTTATAAAAAGACAATCATCATCATACAAATATAAAATTAAGAACAATACAAAGTATTTAAATATTACAATTTCAATATTCATTATACAATAAATAATAATTACATTAAAACATTTAATAAAAAGAACAATAAATATCTTTAACTCTCAAATTATTACAATTTACAACAAGAGTACGTGATAAGAAAACAACCAAATAGAATAGAAACATGAAACAAAACATATATTATTTAATTTAATATCAATTAAATATATTATATATTTAATTAATTAAAATTAATTATTACTAAAATTATAAATATCTTAATTTAATTTAATTAATAAAATTAATTTAATAATTATTAATAAATATAATTAAATTTAAAAACATTTTTAAAATATATAAATTTCAAATAAAATTTGATTTAATAATTAAAAATAAATATAATAAATATTAGTTTATAAATAATAAATTTTAAAAATAAAATATTTTTATTAATACTTTATTAAATAAAATATTATTTTATTTTAAAAATAAAAATTAAAAAATCACAATAAAAGTTTAACTAAATAATTAATTAAGAAAGCTTTGAAAAAATAAAGAGAGAGGGAGAGGGAAGTGGGAGTTAAATTTTATTTTTTTGAAAATTTTGCTAATTAGTCCTTATATTTTTCAAAAATTTTAATATTAGCTAATATATGATTGATATTATAAATATTGGTCGGTATCAGCCGATATTGACTAGTATTTATACTTGGTACATGATTACCCCATTTTGATCAGTCTTTGACCGGACGAAATTCAAACCTTTTGTTTGCTGTTTTCAAATTAATTATTTAATATTTAATAAATCTTTAAATATATATGTATAATTAATCTTCCTCTCCTATTTTGCTTGCCCTTGGACAATATTCTTTTCCTAGCTACGATATAGAATAACTCTGTCGCAAACCCCACCCTTAATCGTGATAGAATACCTCTCAGCTGTGTATTAAACAGGGAAAAAAAAAAGAACTTTTGTATCAGTAAGTTATAAGAATTAGTCCTTATATTTTAAAATTCATAATTTTATAAAATTTAGTAATTATTTTATAATTTAAAAAATTACTTAAAATAATACCCAACTCAACATTACTTAATACCAATACTTTCTCAAGCTTCGTCAAGTCCAATACGATTTAAGACATTTTAAATCCGATTATGCGCTACTCTTAACATTGAAGGCGAAGGGACATCCAAATCCTGGCCACGTGCACAAATCGTTTTCCTTGGCCTTGACCACGAGAAAACCGCTTGGACATGCTGAAAATTCCCTCCACGTACTTTCCACGCCATTTCAGATCCAGCAATTGGAGACTTGTCCAATGGACGACAACGTTCTCGCCGTTAACGGCGGCGACACTGGTCGGTCGGCTTTGATCTTCCTCGGAACCGGTTGTTCCAGCGCCGTTCCTAACGCAATGTGCTTGATCCAGCCGTCGAATCCGCCGTGCCCCGTTTGCTCCCAGTCGCTTACTCTCCCGCCGGAGAAAAACCCTAACTACAGGTTCTGATGTATAGACCTTGATTAATGTTTATGGAAATTTCTATTTCTGTAAGATTAAATGGTCGAAGACATCACTTTGTAGGGGAAATACGTCTCTGCTCATTGATTATGTAGGGAGTAAGGATAAACACAGCTACATATTAATAGATGTGGGGAAGACATTTAGAGAACAAGTGCTTAGATGGTTTACTTTCCACAGCATTCCACGAGTTGATTCGGTGAGTGTTTTTATTTTTTACGACCATGTAACCTTCTTTTAAATTTTTTTGGAAGTAATTGATTTCTTGTAAGAATGATAAAAATTTTGGTGTTTATTGCAGATCATCTTAACTCATGAACATGCTGATGCTGTTCTTGGTTTGGATGATATACGTGCTGTTCAACCCTATAGTTCTTCAAATGATATTGATCCCACTCCAATTTACCTAAGTCAGTCTGCAATGGATAGGTACCCTTTTCAATCTCTTCGTTCTCTCTTGATTTACTTAGTTTCACCACATTCTTCTGCAACCTTGATTTTTATCCAGTTTACTTCCTTGGATTTTACCTAGGCCTTAATGCTTAGGTGTTATAGCCGAATTATTAGACAGCACAGGATATACTGTTTTCATATATTTTATACATAATGAAATGTAATTTGTTTGATAGACTTCCTACCTTGTAATCCGGTGGTTTATCATACAATGTATCTTCATAAGTTTTAATTTTAAAACTTTTATATCTACTTTTGGAGCACCAAATTTCTATACGCTGGAGAATGAACCTTTTACACAGTCTCACACTTCCCAATGTGGGTTAACCTGTGAGAATAGACATAGTGATCTCATCCTTCTTGATGTGGCTTCACTCTTTATATGCATTGCAAGAGATTCTTGTTATAAGCCCCTTGAGAAAGTGCAAAGTTCGTACCCAGAGTATTCAATTTTAAAGTTTGTTCATTTAGACAATAGCATTTGCTGGATCCTGGTAATTAATATTTTAGTTTATCCATATACATTCTGACGTCTCACAACTGGACAATCAGCTTCAATAATGATGTCATGTAAGCTGACTGGGCTGGGTCTTTCAAATTTTGGCATTTCATGGTGAAGAATAAAATGATGTCAATTTCACAAAAGTACAACCATGAAATTGATATTTGTGGAATTCTGTTTGTTTTCCGCACAATTGTTGTTTAGTTTTGATCCATTGAAATGTTTGTGTCATATTGTTGAACAGTATTTCTAGGAAATTCCCTTATTTGTTGCGCAAAAAGTTGACAAAAGGCCAAGAAATAAGAAGGGTGGCTCAGCTGGATTGGCATATAATTGAAGAAGACTGCCATAGACCATTCTTTGCATCAGGCTTAAAATTTGTTCCTTTGCCAGTTACTTTCCTGAACCTCTGTTAAAATATTGTATATGGGGACTCCAACTTCTATCTGTCCCTGTGTCTTATGTTTGTTCTGTGCTGCAGGTAATGCATGGAGAAGATTATATTTCCTTAGGCTTTCTATTTGGAGAACGATGTAAGATAGCTTATATATCTGATATTTCTCGATTTCCTGCAACCACAGAGTATGGTGAGTGTTCAAGTCACTTGTGTTGTGTAAACCATGGATATCGTGTATTCCTCTGTGTTTGAGTTTCTTAATTGCTTTGAAATAAATGAATATGAGTTGCATAACTGCATTGGAAGATATTATAAAATGAATGTATGCATTTTAACCTTAAGTTTCCTGAATTGTTATCATATTATTTAGACTTTTGAATTTGGTAAACTTTGGTCGTTGCAGTTATTTCAAAGAATGGTGCTGGGCAGTTGGATCTGCTTATCTTGGATACTTTATACAGGGTTGGTCAGGAAAATCCATTTCTTTTTCTTTTGTCATCATCTCCTAATATTCTAGCGACCAGGACATTATAAGATGGTCTTGGACCAGTAGTAAGGGAACTATAAATTAAGTATTGCTAGTTCATCTACCTTTGATTCCATATGTTAGATTGTGGAAAATGAGGACTAATCAAGAATTTCAGAGTTCATTTGATAATAATGAACATCAAGTAAGTTTTGATAATTGAGAAAATAATTCACATACAATAGATTAGTACATTATAAAGGATATCCAAATGTGGAAGTTTAGATACCTGAACTTTTTAAACTATTCTTATAGAGGGAGACAGTGACATCTGGATTGAAAAATTTTAACCCTTCCTGTTGCATTATGGCTATACTAAGTGAGAGTGGACTTGAAATTTGTATTTTTCTTGTATATCAGACAATGAATTTCATACCTTATGTGTAATGCATATTTCTCACAAACATAGGTTTGTTATAGACAATGGGAAAGAAAAAGTAAATTGCATTGTTAGATGCATCATTTGTCATAGATTGCAGCTAAGTGTTATTGATGTCATTTGAAACTTACCCCTAGTGATCCAGTACAGTTCATCAACCTAACTCAAGTGACTTAAGTTGTCTGATGTTTTTTAGGTCATGCGTCCATTGGCTATTAATGGGTATCCTTCATGTCAAGAGTGTGCTGAAGTTATATAGATGTGTATTCCCTTTACCAGTCTATATGCACCCATTCCCATTCTGTTCTCACTCTAATTAATGATACATGTTTACCCAATTTTATGCAGTTATTCTTTTTAATTTTGTTTTGTAATTGTTGACATTATTCGTCAAGTTTTCTAAGTGTTTCCCTTGCACTTTCTGCAGAATGGATCTCATAATACTCACTTTTGCCTTCCTCAGGTTTGTGTTTGGAGGTTTGTTATTTAATTGTTTACATAACATTTTAATGCTTTGTGTGACATGTACTTGTACGTTCAGACACTTGATGCTATAAGGAGATTATGTCCAAAGCGAGCTCTTTTAGTTGGAATGACTCATCAATTTGACCATCACCAGGACAATGAATTTCTAGCAGAATGGTCTAAAAGGTGTAAAAATTGTCTTCCCTGCTGATTATTGGCTTGTCTGATTAATCTTGTCTGCTTTGAATCCTAGTTATGTCGTATTGCTGTTGTCTGGGATCTTGTTGAAGTGGACCATACTGGGTTAGCTGAATAGGATTACTTGTGGTTAAGGACAGACTGCTTGTTCCAAAAAAAAAATGATTGACTAAATTTGTTATTGATTTCCATGTAGGGAAGGAATACCAGTGCAGCTTGCACATGACGGTTTGATGGTTCCTGTAGATTTAGGATAAGGTAAGGCACTTTGTTTACCGGTTAAAATCGTAGTTCAGAACATTCACCCTTGGATGCTGCTCCAATAATATATTGTGCCCATTATGATGCCAATACTGGCCAAGCTGTCTTAAATATTTAACATCATAAACTAATGATCTGTGTTTTCTACTCTTGCATGCAGGTTGACATGCCAAAATGAATTGTGGACAGATACATACACTAGACATTCTATCCTACTTCGATGGCAGGAATAAACCTATTCATATTAATACAGCTTCAACCCAGATATCAAGATTGAAATGAAAATACTTGGTAGAGAGTTTATTTAGACTAAAATCAACATGTAGCATTATTCTTTTCCCAATTTCCCCAAAGTTTATTATATGAAAAATTCCTTGGGGAAATTGTTTCAATTCTGGATACGTGAAAATTTGTGCCCCTTATTTTGACAATAATTGGGAGTGGCTTGGCTTTGTTACTTCTTATAAGTTTGTAGCTTTACTGATGATAGCAACCAGTCATAAGTAGGTTATTAAACGAAGAGGGTAAGTAGCAGGAAAGGAAAGAATACTCAGAGAAGAAAGAGAATGAATTACGAGAGAGGACGACGTATAAGGGAATATGTGGCTGTTACCAATTGATGTTGTTTTCCTTCCACCAGGAGACGGATATAAATATTCGTTAGTCGGTGACATTGGTCAAGCAAATGATAATGTAAGACAAGGTGTGACACCTGTCTAATGTCTTTGTTTATAATACCGGTGAAATGATATCGTTTATTATTAAGGAAACGAAAAGATAATATGGCCATCTTCTTCCTTCGTGCTCCTAACAATTCTCCGCTCCTTTTCAGGGAACCGTGTCCACAAGGTTCAAGCGAGGGTAGTAGTTCTGTAAGTTGAATAAGAGCTCCTACGTGACCTGTTCTGTTGGTCTCGATCACTTCACCAGTACGTGCGTTGGTGGTTTATGATCTCTCGTTACCATCTTTCGTTTCAGAATAGCTATAGGTACTTTCTCTTTCTCAATGAGTTCAGTTGGTAGTGTAGGCGAAAACCTGAAAAGATAACAAGTGCTGTTCCCCTCATTCCAAGCCCTGTATCTGAAGCTAGTCAAGGTGATGGCAAAGAGTTGGGTGAAGAGGAGGGGAACCTATATGAATTGTTCTCATGCAATTATGGCCTCCAAACTAGTCATAGGGCAGCTTAGATATTCCATGTAAGGGCATTACTCAACATCGCCTTAATAACTTCACAAGTGAAAAATCGGTGGTGCACTGTTTCTAATTCTTGCTTATAGAACGTGTATGTTTAGTTTACCTCCACTCCGTTAACTCTAGACCTAGTGGGCAATCTATTTATAGTTGTTATGTAAAGGACGAAGCTAGCTTTAGCACTTCCATGCCTATCCTCGATTACCTTTCTGCTAATTTACTTCTTCCCTTTGAGTTCTGAATAGATTCATAGTTTATTTTCAAAATCTCCATTCTTGCCTGTTATCCAAATAGTGGTATCCTCATTGACAGGGATAGAAGCATAGTCCGGTATATTAGTAGAATTTTCTCCAGTCCCCTTATGTTACTAGACCACTGCCTCTCCATTTTAATCTCTCTCTTTAGTGTTGGTATAGTGGACTCCTAAAACTAGGTCCCAAGCTGCTCGAATTGTCAAACCATAAGAAGTGCTCTCCGTTTCCAATCTGCTTTAGTATGCTTCCCTGGATTCTATCTCTCAATTCCACCATTTGCTGTAAAGTCGATGCTGAATTAGCCAAAGGAGTGATGATCCATAAGCTGGAATTTTGTAAAAAATTATTGTGGACCCAACTCACCCATAAGGACTCCTAGTCTACTAAAATTCTCCAAATCTATTTTGTTCTAAACATGTTTACAGTTTTAACTGAGTGTATATCTAGTCCTCCTTTTGATTTAGGTTAGCATACATCCTTCCAAGAAACATTAGCATATAGGTGATTAGTTGGACTTCCAATCCATAGTAAGTTCTTTATTGGTCTTTACAAGGCCTTAATCAGTCCTATAGGGATTACTATATGATTAGACTAAACTATATGTAGATTGTGCAAAGTGGAAGTTATCAGTTAGAGCCTGCCAATATAGGACAAAAAACTATTATTCTAACACTCCAATCTTCCGTGTATTTAATCCAAAAGTGCTATACAGTCTATCATACTCAGCTTCTTGGGGGAAACTAGAAGTTCTAAGTACTTCAATGGCAATTTCTCTAGTTTAAAACCTGTAAATTTAGTTAGTTGCTTAGCCTATCTCCCTCTAGATCCTAAAACATTATCTTTATTAATCTTTAACTCTAACATTGAAGAGAAGCTAATTAAAGCCTCCTTTAAGGATTTAAATTGATTCCTTATCAGCTCTACAAAGCAATAGGATATCATATGCAAAAGCTAAGTGATAAATGTTAAGAATTTAGACCTTCCAAACCCACACCCAAGGATATATAATAGACAAAAATATCAAAAAATAACAACACAAGAGAATTTACGTGGAAACTCCCAAATCGTAGAAAAATCACAAGCATTGAGAAGAAAATCTTTTCTATGTGAAAAATTCTTACAATTACACAATTTTTCCTCTCACTCAATTCCCCAATACACCAATACACTCACAAAGAAATACACAAGACAAACTCTCCAACTCTCACCTCAAAAAAGGAATTTAACTATAGTCAAATTTGTACTACAAATCTTTGACTTTGGTTTGGTGCATCAACTAAGGAAGTAGCCACTTTCTTATATAGGTGAAAGCCTTGCTCCAATTGTTGTCCCCAACCAATTTGGAACAACAAAGGAGCCAAACTTAACAATAATTTGTCTGCCTTTTACATTTTAAGTGGAACTTAAATTAACATTTCCCTTTAATTGATTTTTCTAGTATTCTAGAGAACATTTCTATTCCAATTGTGAAAAGGTAGGGGATAAAGGATCCCCTTGCTTTAAGCCCCTCTTGCCTGGAAAGTTGGAGTAGCTTCTCCATTCACCAAAATTCTATAAGAGACTATGGATACACATTTTGATCCATTCTCTAAATTGATCAAGAACCCCCACAACTTCAAGTGAATTTATAATGAATTCTTATGAAATTGATTGTATGCCCTGTCGATATCCAATTTGATTAGACAATTATTTATATGTTTACTCTTATTATACTCCTTAATTTGCTCCAAATTAGCATTATATTATCCCTAATTCATCTATTCTTAATAAAAGCCCCTTGATTTGGGCTTATTGCACTCCCTAGTATTTTCTTTAGTCTTGTAGCCAACGTATTGGCTATTATTTTGTAGATCACATTACAACATGATATTCTTATTGAATTCCTTTAGCATTATACCCTTGCTAAGGATTTCTATTATCAATTTTGCAAGTTGGTCCCCTTCAATATGCCAGAACTTTTGAAAAAAATTGACATTCCAACATTTGGCCCTTTAGATTTCTCTAGATTGATGCTGAACAAGGATCTCTTGACATTCTGTTTAGAAAATTGAGCTAAGAGTAATATTCCTTGATCTTCTGTAATTGCATTTAAGTAATACTCCCTTAATGAATGCACACTAGAGAAGCACTCCTTTTCTGATCCTACTACTTAAAGTGAGAGAAAAAAAGACCTATTGAATTTCTTGTTACTTAAACATGTTACCTCTAGCATCTAGATAGAGACTATACTATTTTTGTGCTTCCTTATAAGGATAGAATTATGGAAGTATCTTGTTTTTTTTTTTGTCCCCATTTTGGAGCCACAATACTTTTGATCTTTGCTTTAGGAGGAAGGAGTGGTACTTTTGAGCCTAAGAATACTTTATGAAAGCTAATTTCTCCTTAGCTTTTTGAAGATTGTCTTTAGGTTTGAGGTACATTTCCTCTTAGATCTATTCTAGTTTCCTTCTCCTATTTATAAGAAACTCCTTTATGTCATGAATTTTGATCTTATTTAATAGTTGAATTTGATAGCTTCAAGCTTCCTAACACTCTTGTAAGCTTTAAAGCCTTCCACTTGAGTTCCCATTCCCTTGTTAATAGTACATTTATAACCCTCTGCCTTTAGGAGATAATTATTGAATCTAAAGTGTAAGAATTTTAAGGTAAGGTCCGTAGCTTACCTCTATTGGCAAGTGATGAGAGGAAATATTGTTTCCATAGTATGCCTTGCTTTTTAGGAATATCATTAACCAGTTTGAGTTCGCCATTGTGTGATCTAGCTTTTTATTTAGGAGCAAAGGAAACTACTACTTGTTGCCCCATGTTAGAAAGTTACCATCCTATTTGAGATCAGCAACTTCTACTTTGTATATGCATTCTTTGAACATATCATTGAAAGGATTAGTGACCTTATAGTCTCCTTCCACTTCGTTTAGATATATGTTACTATTGAAATCACCAATCAATAACCAGGGGTGGGTCATTCTCGTATGCATGTTTTCAAGCTCCTGCCATATTTCAGTCCTTTTAAAAGGCCAAATTAAAAACATAAATGAATGTGATACACACAACATCTAGGATTTTTTAAACTTCAATCACCATGTCGATAATTTGGCAATAAATATGGTAGTCTGTCACTTTAGCTTATAAGGGATTGACAATTACAACTATTCTATCATTTGAATGGTTTAGATGATTAGCAATGATAGGATAACTTTTTTTTTTCTAAAATGTGCACTACATTAGATTAGTACTCTTTATTCTAGTCTCTAGCAAGCCCACTACCATGGGTTTCTTATACTCCAAAAAATCGCATACCACTCATTGTTTTATGGTGGAATTCATGTAAGGCCCCAACATATAACTTGGAAGTATTATAGTATATCTAGTGTGTATTAAGAAGTGAACACAACGAATGAATTAATTACATATAAGTATAATAAGAGATATAATGCTACTTAATGTAAAAGACAAGGGTAAATGGATAATTTGTTCGCTTTGATATGCACATACATACTTAGACATGAAATATGTATGGAAATTTCTGATATGTTTGCTTGGATTTATGAAAGTGATGTTAGAAGAATTGATAAAAAAAAGTATTCCATAAGTACATGATATGTTTTTGGTTAAATTGGATGTATTTTTGTGTTTCTCTTGCATCGAAGTTAGTTGATTTGGGACGTGTACCTAGCTAAATGGATAGGTTCCACTAAATAGATTTCTATAATTTGCCATATCTTGGCTTGTAGATTTCCAAATTGGATAATTTCAATTGGACATTAAAATAGAGACATAGGTCTAAATCTTTCATGAAGGAACCAAAATCTGTTTCTGCCTCTAAGAGTTTTGAATTCTGTTTTGAAGTTGAGTTCTAGTTACTAACCTTATTTTCAAACAACCTATAGTTTGTGGGGTATAACTTCTTATATAATTAACCAAATTGCATGAAATTTTTGCCATTAGAAACTTAAGACATAGGGGAATTAAATAAATTGATAAGATTATAGGCTAATGTGGGAATTAAAGGAAGAAGAAGGTGTAGGAAAATCCCGGTGTGAGCATCACATGCCCACGGTGCGGAAAACAAAAATTTTTGTTCCGGGACCTTCCCGA
>JANJEY010000234.1:15309569-15341490 GCA_024703695.1 Erythroxylum cataractarum | reverse complement strand
TAGTACTGTAAAATGATATCTGATACTGTAAACTGGTATAGACTACTGTAAATTGTATATGATACTGTTAATTGACTATTACTGTATTGTGCTGTACGCGGTACGCGTAATGCATGATTTGAGTGAACCATCGATGATGGTTTCTCACTGAGTTCGCAAACTCACCCAAAATTGCATCATATTTTTCAGGACTGATAGAGTAGACTCCTAGCTCCGAAGATATTCTTTTCCTGCCGTGCGAGCTGCTAGCAAGAGACGATGGCACTCAGGTCGGTCAGCTGGGTTAGCATTTTGAGGATGACTTAGGATAGATGTTTGTATCAGTTTCCTTTTTGGTTTTGTTAGGAGACTGATAGACTGGTCTATTCTGACATTGGATGACTGTATAAAATGATTATCATTTTGGATTTTAATTTACTGATTTCTGTTATATTGTGATTTATTTTACTGCGATGCCATGTGGATATTATTGGAAACTGTTCTGGTAGTGCGCCTTTATCGGGGGATACGTGTCAGAGCGACCTTCGGGTTTCCCGATGTATACCCTACGATGAGGGGGCGCTACAAGAGTGACCTATAAATCTTGTTAAAGGTCAAAAGGAACCTTCATAATGTAATTTCTATATGATTTTTTAATTGCAACAATTGCACAATTATACAACTCAAAACATCTCTCTCACTCATATCAATGAATGAAAGAACAATATATCCTATGTCATGCACACATGCATTTTTTAGCCTCTCATGACTCTTACTATCTCCTTAGTATGCTCAAAATTCTTTTCACGAATCACAACTAATACGTGGTATATTCACGTACAAGATAACCTAAAATAGTAATTAGAAATAAAAATTAGTAATTATAACAACTAATAACAATAACATTAGTTGATCATTGTGGCATATTACTTGACTAATGTGTCCATAAGCTCAAGATGCATATTTTTAAAAGATATTTATTGACCATGATATCATAGTGGTTGACCAGTTTAACTAAATCCCTAACATTGTAGCCTAAATCACCATATTATTTGACCAAAAATTTTTTAACAAAAATTTCAAAACTTCTTAAGAATGTTCAAAGATAAAAAAAAATACATTACTTTAACAAAAACTTGATCCAAAGCCATTTTAATCCTTAAAAGTGTTTTTAATGTCATAAAAGGATTTTTCTATAGAATTCCTTCCCAAATTTTCTTTTAACTATGATAAAGTACATGTAATATGCCCTAAGTATAAATGATAATGAAATCATTAAACCCCTTATTCATTAAAATTGTCAAAATAAGGTTACAAGAAAGATTACAATAATTTGATTAAATTTTGATATGCTTAATTTGTAACACCCATATAATCGCTAGGAGATTTTGCAAATGCCACATATAACAAAACTAAAACGTATCAAAGAGCATTCTTAGAAACTCGAGCAATATACATTACCTTTCTTTAAAAGTTGTTTTTAAATAGAACATATCAAACATATTATATTTATCCAAATACATGCCATAATTTCAAAAGCCAACCTGTAAAAGGGTTATTACAAACCTTCTCCACAAATATACAAAATGTCTCATTACGTTGAAATACAACTCAAACTTAAATATAAACAAAGACTCAAACAAAATAATTTCCAAAACAAAACACATTTTTCTTGGCCACTGCGGTTGTCTTTGTTCTAGTCTTTAAATCTTCTTATCAGAACCTACACGGAGGCAAAACCATCATGCTAAGCGTAAAGCTTAGTGGAGAATAATTAAACAAGATACATAATAGCGACTGTTTCTAATAGTCATCTAACATTCATATATATAGATTCAAATCATATCACAACAATCTTTAATTGTTCATATTAAAGAGTAATCCAAACATTATGTCTCAGAATAGAATATGATTCATCAATACAAAACATTCTTGTGTTTGAACAAAACTCATAAATATCATAACAAAATGTACAAGTATCAGAACTGAATATCAGAACAGGATATAATCCTTTCAGATCAAAAATATGACTTGTATCATATCAAAATATGTTTTTTAATCAAATTAGAGCTTGTCTTGTATCAGATCAGAATTTGTTTATATCAAAACTGAACATGTATGAAAATACAAAACAAGTTAGCCTAATAATTCTTTTTACATAAGTAGGTAATGGGACTAGTACAAAAGATTTGGTATCTTAGAAACAGAAGAGACTTAAGTCTCTGAAACAGAACACATAAAAGTGTCTAAAATCAGAAGACTGGAGTGTCTAGTATAGAAGACATTGAAGTGTCTGGTCATAGAAGACACCTTAGTGTCTAATTACAGAAGACATCTTAGTGTCTAGTTACAGAAGCAGCTGTAGACCCTTCTAGGCATGCTTATTTACCTACGACTAGGATTTGGCAGTTTTAAAACAAACCATTTCAGGTTTCATATTCACATGAAAAAGATGTAGTGCATAACATATGTCTTTATATCATTTTTCTCAAATTGAACATATATATGCACATCCAAACAAACTTAACATACCTTATAAGCATAAACATTTGCAATAATGTACCATTAAATGCATTACATATTTACAGATTACATATAATCACAAAAATTTCCAATTCATAAACAATCATATTCAATTCACATCACATAAACCCTTTGAAACGCATTTGTATTCATAAGGACACATTCATCCTTGAACAAACCATACAGTTCAATATTAGGCACATTATTTGTTACCCACACATTCTGTAAGTAATTACCTAAATTAATAATCCATAACTAAATTAACTATTACTCAATTAATTTAACATCATCTAGGTTCATTTTTCACCTCAATTAAGTCCAATTAAACCATTATTAAGTACCTTAACCTTATATAGTATGACAATTGTCTAAAACCAAAATTTTCTCCTTCCTAAGTATTTCCCACGCCCATAGGAATAAGCCTTAGAATTGTGGGATGAGTGAACCGAAGGTTCACTCGCCCATAACCTGCAATTTGTTTCCAAAACTTGACTTCTTCACTTCCATTCAACATACCTTCACCAAAGTCCATCAATTTCACTTCAATTCTACCTTATGTATGCTTTAAAACCTCATCGAATTCATGTATAAATCAATTTAAAAATCATTCAAAAGGCAGCTAACAATCCATGATATTTTATGCATTAAAATCCAAAGTAAAAGCTATCAAACTACTCTTTTGTTCTAGACCTTAATCCATCATCAATTCAATAGATATTTTATCAATTTCAAACATCACATAAACATAACATGCTATCAAGTTTAGAATTCCCTTACATATTTAATTTCAAAGTCCTCCTTCAAGAACCAGCAAAACTAGCCTTCCAAACAACCAACACAAGTCCAAAATCCAAGTGAAACTAAGATGCTCTTAACACTAAAAGGCAACAACATAGAAGATAGCATATGGTAGCTTTTTTAATGCGATATCTTGCAAGAATTCTAAGTAAAATTGAAACAAAATTCATAGCTAAGAGAGGGTGGATGGTTTCAGTGGATATGCTTGAATGAAGGCTACAGAAACTTGTTGCAAGCTTAACACCTAAGTGGCTCGGTGTCACTCTCACAACATGGTATTTGTTACCTTTGCATGTGTCCCATTTTTTCGCCATATAAGCCACCAAATGTCTTAATTCTATTTGGCCACTTGTCATTTAATCAATGCTTCCAAATGTCATTCAATTATGTTGCCATTTGTCTCTTGTTTACTTATACCAAATGTCACTAAATGTATAGGTTTAGTCATCCAAATTTTCATGTACCAACTTATCTTGCCATTTGACATTTTCCTTGTCCAATTATTCATTTAATACCTCAATTTCCTAATGATGCCAATTATTTCCAACTCACTAACTATGATCCACTAAACCAAAATTCAAGATCAAACTAAAATTCAATGCATATACAATTTACAATAATGTCATAATTTAACACCTATCATATATTCCTTCATGAATAGGTAACATTTCAACTAGGGTATAATTTAGGGCCTTAGAATTATCTCCCCTTTAAAAAAATTTCATCCTCGAAATTCATACCTGATGAGAATATCTGAGGATACCTTGATCTCCATCGATTATAGATATCATTTGCATATTCTATGACTATACAAAAGTTACTTATTCTTAGTAGCATCATTTCAATGTGTCCACATAAATCGATACTTCCACTGCGTTATTCTGATTCATCTCAGAATTTTACCTATGGGGGCTAGGACTTAAGAGCATTCAATATGTCATAGATCACTCCCTGTACCATATCCAAGCATATACTACATATATGCTCAATAACATCATTCACCAAAGTAACCTCACTATCAAATATGTATTCACAATAACTGATCAACTTAACTTCAAGAGCTTCTACATATATCACTATTATTTATTTTGTCTTACTTAAGTATGTAATCAATTAATTCAGAAATATAAGATCTGTAACCATCATGAAATTTTGATATCAAACCAAATGTTATAATCTTATACTGAATCACAAACTTTCAATATGATACCTAAACAACCATTTCAGTTCCAAGTTTAACCTCTCAAGGTAATAAAAATTTTGGTTTTCTTTCAACTTTGCTTGCACACTTTAAATCCCATCACTTTTATTTACATCTCTATTTTTTTCTCTGTCAAATCCACGAAAATATATTTACTTCCGCATCAATTTAAAGGTATGCCTCCACAACATAATACTAAAATTGTATTCTTTAATATAACCACAGATACAAATATAATGGCTCTATGTCCAATATATCGAATCGTGTAATATTTCCTATATTAGAATATCAACAAACTTTCATTTTCTCACACTTTGACAGATCATCGTTCATCTCGACAGACATACGAGATTGCACAAGATTATTACTCTCAGCAACCTCATCAATAGCCTTACAAGATCTTTTTACATTAAAATCAAAAGTGGGACAAACTGCATTAGGCCAAGCACAACTCTTACACTCAGGTATAAGAAATAGCTAAGTGTTAGTTAAACCAGAATCGCTTAAACCATGCTCTGATACCAAACAATGTAACACCCATATACCCCCTAAGAGATTATGCAAATGCCACCCATAACAAAACTAAAACATATCAACCATACTAAAGGATTCTCAAAAACTTGAGCAACATACATTACCTTTTATTAAAAGTTGTTTTTAAACAGAACATATCAAACATATTGTACTTATCCAAATACATGTCATAATTTCAAAAGCCAACCTATATAAAGGTTATTACAAATCATTTATAGGATATTACAAACCTTATCCTCAAATATACAAAATGTCTCATTACATTGAAATACAACTCAAACTTAAACACAAAAAAGACTCAAACAAAATAACTTCCAAAGCATAACACATTTCTCTTGGCCACTGCGATTGTCTTCCTCATAATCCTTAAATCTTCTTATTAGAACCTACACGGAGGCAAAACCACCGTGCTAAACATAAAGCTTAGTGGGGAATAACTAAACAAGATACATAATGGTGACTGTTTCTAACAGTCATCTAATAGAATGGTGACTGTTTCTAATAGTCATCTAACATTCATACATATAGATTCAAATCATATCACAACACTCTTTAATTGTTTATATTAAAGAGTAATCCAAACATCATGTCTAAGAATAGAATATGATTCATCAATATAGAACAATCTTGCATTTGAACAAAACTTATAAATATCATAACAGAATGTACAAGTATTAGAACTGAATATCAGAACAGGATATAATCCTTTCAAATAAAAAATATGACTTGTACCATATCAAAATAGGTTTTGTATCAAATCAAAGCTTATCTTGTATCAGATCAAAACTTATTTATATTAAAACAAAACATTTTTCATAATACAAAACAAGTTAGCCTGCTAATATTTTTTACAGAGGTGGGTAACGGGACCAGTACAGAAGATCCCTATGTTTGGTATCTCAGAAATAGAAGCGACTTAAGTCTTTGAAATAGAAGACATAGAAATGTATAAAATTAGAAGACACCGGAGTGTTTGGTACATAAGACACCAAAGTGTCTGTTCATAAAAGACACCTTAGTGTCTAATTATAAAAGACACCTTAGTGTCTAGTCACAGAAGCAGTTGTAGACCCTTCTAGGTATGCCTATTTACTCATGACTAGGACTTGGCAGTTTTAAAATAAATCATTTCAGGTTTTAGAATCACATGTAAAAAATGTAGTGCATAACATATGTCTTTATATCATTTTTCTCAAGTTAAATATATACATGTACCTCCAAACAAACTTAACTTACCTTATGAGCATAAACATTTGCAATAATGTACCATAAAATGCGTTATGTATTTACACATTGCATATAATCACACAAATTTCCAATTCATAAACAATCATATTCAATTCACATCACATAAACCCTTTGAAACACATTTGTATTCATAAGGACACATTCATCCTTGAACAAACCGTACATTTCAACATTAGACACATTATTTGTTACCCACACATTCCTTAAGTAATTACCTCAATTAACAATCCACAAATAAATTAACTGTTACTAAATTAATCTAACATCATTTAGGTTCATTTTCAACCTCAATTAAGTCCAATTAAACCATTATTAAGTACCTTAACCTTATATAGTCTGACAATTGTCTAAAACCAACATTTTATCCTTCTTAAGTACTTTCCAAAACCATGGGAATAATCCTTATAAATCCCACAATCGTGGGATTTGGTGCCTCTAATTTGTTTCCAAAACTTGACTTCACTTCCATTTGTCACACTTTCACCAAAATCCATTAATTTCACTTCAATTCTACCTTATTTATGTTTTAATACCTCATCAAATTCATGTCCAGACTAATTCAAAAATCATTCATAAGGTAGCTCACAATCTATGATTTTTCATACATCAAAATCCAAAGCAAATATCATGTTCCAGACCTCAAGTCATCATCAAATCAATACATATTCTATCCATTTCAAACATCACATAATTCATAACAAAACATGCTATCAAGTTTGGAATTCCCTTACCTATTTAATTTCAAAGTCCTACTTCAAGAACAAGCAAAACTAGCCTTCCAAACAACCAACACAAGTCCAAAATCCAATTGAAACTAGGATGCTCTTAACACCAAAAGACAACAACATAGAAGATAGCATGTGGTAGCTTTCTTAATGCAATATCTTACAAGAATTCTAAGTGAAATTGAAGCAAAATTCAGAGCTAAGAGAGGGTGGATGGTTTCAGTGGAGATGCTTGAATGAAGGCTACAAAAACTCATTGCAAGCTTACCAACTAAGTGGCTCAGTGTCACTCTCACAACATGGCATTTGACACCTTTTCATGTGTCCCATTTGTCCACCATATAAGCCACCAAATGTCTCAATTCTAATTGGCCACTTTTCACTTCAATGCTACCAAATGTCATTCAATTATACTGTCATTTGTCCCTTATTTACTTATGCCAAATGTCATTAAATGTATAGGGTTAGTCATCCTAATTTTCATGTACCAACCTGTCTTGTAGCTTGACATTTTTCTTATCCAAATGTACATTTAATACCTCAATTTCCTAATGATGCCAATTAATTACAACTCACTAACTCATTATCATCATCATCATCATCATCATCACACCTAGTTCGAAGTCCCGCAATAAAGCGGAGTCTGAGGAGGTTTGATAGTATGCAGTTTTACCCCTATATAGTAGAGATGCTATTTTTGGTAGACTCACATGCAGATGTGACAAATAAAAGAGTGATGCAGGTTAAAGAGTAAATAAATAAAACTGTCACGCTAAATAATTATATAAATAAAACTACAATAAATACATAAATAAAAATAAAAATAAAATAAATAAACTATAACCAAAGGATATACCTGATGGTGACCAGATCTGCTAGTACTTGACACGCTACAAAGATCAACTCTTCTTATCGCTAGTTAAGCTAGGAGTCTTCGCTAAGAGACCCTAAGGATATGACAATCTTACAGTTTTAGATGGGCTTGCGGAATCTTTCCCTACTACAACTAACTTGAAAAACCAAGTTATAGGCCCGAAAGCCTTGTCCAAAACTTACAACTAGCAAAGGCAGAAAGGACAATGGGTTGGACTTCCTATGCGGTAACTACGTGGCGCGAGGACTTTAAAGGGTATCCTTTACCCTTATTCGTTCATGCCAGACTTTTCTATTTCTAACCACTGCCTCAGTAAGGTCTAACTCTGACATATCTTTCTTGATCACTTCCCTCTAGTTCTTGTAAGGCCTCCCTTTCCTCCTTTTGTAGTCACTAAGGGTTATTTTCTCATAGCATCGTACCAAAGCATCAGAGGGATTCCTGCACGCATGCAAACTACCTAACCCTTGTCTTTCTCAACTTGTTAGCAATTCTAGCCACCTGTAGTCTGTCTCTCATCACATGATTCTTGACCCTATCTCTTTTGGTAACGTCACACATTTGCCTAAGCATACACATTTCTGCTACCAACAATTTTCATGTATGTTTACGTTTGGTAGGCCAGCACTCTGCCTCATATAACATGGTTAGCCGAATCACCATTTTATATAACTTCCCTTTGAGTTTTAAAGAAATCTTTTTATCACATAAAACACTTGATGCACTTCGACATTTGACCCACCTAGATCTAATACGATGTACTATATCGACATCGATATTACCATCTCTATGAATGATGGACCTGAGGTATTTAAAAATCGATTTCTATGGTATGACGTCAGTACCAATTGCTACCGCCGCCTCATGTACTATCTGATTTTCCGAAAAGTTGCATTCTAAATACTTCATTTTGGGCCTGCTCATTCTAAAACTTTTCGATTCCAACGTTTTTCTCCAACATTCTAACTTGACATTAACCCCCTCCTTGGTCTCATACATTAGGATAATATCTTCAACAAATAACATACACCAAGGTGCCTCTCATTGAATATGTTTGGTAAGTTCATCTAGCACTAATGTGAACAAAAAAGGGTTTAAGGCTAAGCCTTAATGTAGACCAACATCAATAGAGAACGCTTCCGTGCTGCCTCTTATCGTCCTTACGCTAGTCAATGCTCCTTCATATATATCCCTAATTACTTTGATATAAGTCATAGAAATGCCCTTTGCCTCTAAATACCTCCATAGGAGTTCTCTAGGAACCCTGTCATACGCTTTTTCTAAATCTATAAAAACTATATGCAAATCCCGTTTTTTTTCCCTGTAGCATTCCATTAGTCTCTGGAGTAGATGTATTGCTTCTGTCATGGACCTACCAGGCATAAATCCAAATTGGTTGGCCGATATAGAAGCAACTCTCCAGACCTACCAGGCATAAATCTAACTCACTAACTATGATCCATTAACCCAAAATTCAAAATCAAACCAAAATTCAATACATATACAACTTATAAACATGCCAAAATTTAACACCTATCGTATATATATGCCTTCAAGAACAGGTAACAATTCAACTAGGGTATAATTAAGGCCCTACATAATTCCTTTATGTATTCAGTTCTTTACTTAAATTCGTTAAAAGCTCTCTTAAGCTTGCATATGTGCTCAACTTTGCTTATTTGATTGATCCTTTACTTTCTCAGTTCAGTTAATTATATCTTTTTTCTCACTCTACCTTTCTGTTGAAGAAATATATTTTGTTATAAACAAAACTACATATTAGAACTTCACTTGGTCTAGCAATCTCTCCTTTTTTATCATGATAAAATATTTAGTGACATTAGAGAAAATAATTTACATCAAGTAAATTTGTGGCATCTCATATAATATGGTATGAAATTATATTAATTATGTGATTGTGATCTATAAGAATATGACATATATGCATTTCTAAGTCTTTATAAATGATGTGGGTGATATAATACTCCATTGTGGATATATGGAGAATTAGAATCTCTCTTAATGTAATAGTGAGTCCTAAAAAATGATTTAACATATGACATGCTCTTTTTACAAAAATATAACTTATGGGATTTTGCAAATGTAATTTTTCTTTGTTCATGAGGCTTATAACGATAATGAGCTTATTTTATACCATTTTGATATATAAATGAGAAGAACATTGCTTGCCCTTTTGGTATTACCTTGTATTATCTTATGAACTATGCCTTTTAGGTTTGGAATATGAACCATATATAACCACGTAAAATTTCTTTTTATCTTAAGACCTAGAAAATGAAGCATGACAATTGAATTATTTATGTCTAGAATTGAATTCCATATGTCCATGTAATAAATTAGATAATGGCTCATCATTATAAATATGATTTTTATTCATAAAAATTGTCCTGGTAATGAGTGATACACTTTTATAAGTGTACCCAATCCCATGCCTATCACTCAACCTCTTTTGAGAATCAAAAAAGTTCTTTTGACTCCCCAAAGTGAACTTAGACAATAATTATTTAAAAATATTGTTCTTCTTTTTCAATATTTCATTGTTATACAACAAATTATGCTCACTGTTATTGGCAACAATCACACTCTAAAAATCTATCATGTCATACATATCACATTTTAATTTATTTTCAATCATGCATACATCTAAGAGCTTTAAAATCTCCTTATAATTGAAAGATAATTTCTTCAATTTCATACTAATAATCTCTAGGTATTTGACTAACTCATCAGATACAAGATTAATATCAAAACCATCATTATCTTTACCAAATTTTAAGGGAAATGGGGTACCTTGTTCTTGTTAGTCATAAAGCACATACTTGCCACCATAAATTTGAATTTCACACTTTTTAATTATTAGTGTTGTCTCATGTAGCCTTAAATGCTTTATTCTTCTTCTTTAAGTGTTTCTTCCCCTTCTCCTTTTAGAGCATCTTGAATTTCTTTATGATGGGCTTTATATATTCCTCATTGCTCCCATTTGTAGAGATCTACTCATCATTAAATTTTCCATCCTTGAAGACTTTAAACACTACAACTCTTCTTTTTTGAGCTATTTCATCTCTATACATCTCATTCATTTACATTTTATAGGGAAGGAGCGATCCAACTAGCTCTTTTAATAAAAAGGAGCTCAAATATTTGGTTTATTCTAAAGTCGTCACCTTTTCCTCCTAAAACTTTGGTAAGACCTAAACAATTTTCTCATTAATTTAAAATTAGAATTCCTTATCAAGACATTTAAGAGTATTTATAATATAGATGACGTAAGTACACATATTAGAAATTGTCTCATTTTTCTCCATATGCTCATATTGACGCACCTATAAGCTAATATTTCTCCTTTTTTACTTCAGTGGTGCTCTCATTTATGATTAAAAGTGTGTACGAGCATAAAAGAATATAAATGATTTTGTAACGAGTCTCTTATCATTATTACTCAGCTCATTTATATTATTTACTACTTTAGTCTTTATTTTATCTATAACTGTAGTTCTCATAGTGGCATAAGGACCATTCTCTAAAATCTCTAAAGATAATTCTTTTTAGCTACAAAAAGTGTTCCATCTATATATATAAACTATCACCTTCAAAGAAATAAGGTCAACTTACCTATACATTGCCTATCATTGCTAAAGTGAATTGATAAGTTGTTATTCTTGATATATTTTTAGCTCTATTTGTCATCATTTTTTTATCAAATGATGTTAAATTACCTTTAGTTTTTGTGAATCTGGTGCTGCTCCTTTGATTTTGGTATTTGTAAGTGTTTTGGGGAGATAATGAAGCAAACCCAAGGAATACATGGTCTATCCGTGTAAAAACACACAGCTCATGTAAAGTTAAAGCTCAAAGTTGAAGACCTGAAAGTTTCACGATCTAACTGTGTAGATTCACACAGACCATGTCTTTCGAAGTGAGAATGCCCATTCATTCCCAAAATTTACACGGTCTGACCTTGTAGATTAACACGGACCATGTAGGATGGTTTTTCCTGGCAGTTTTCCAGTGATAAAAGGTAGTTTTTGGTAACAAAAGAGGGATCTTTTTGGAAGGGGATTGCAGGGCTGAAGGTAGTCAAAGCTGAAGATCACAAAGGAGGAGAAAGACAAGAATTAATCAAAGAAAAGGGAAAGCTTGAAGATTGAGAAATCGAGATTCAAGATGCAATTGGAGTTCCTTCTCCTCCTTCTTCCACTTATTATTTATTTTTAATGTTCATGCTTACATTTTTACATTTTAGTTGAATTTAGTCATGAATTTGTAAATTCACTTATTCTGGGATGTTTTTTTCAACTTGGAACTTATGTGTTAAACCTTATGACTTTATTTCTTAATTCAATGGTGATTTTATAAAGTGATTTAATCCAATGTTGATTTGATCTATCTAATCTCGAGTTTATAATTAATTAATGATGAATGTTAAACTAGGTACTGAAAAGTGATGTTTAATATCTGAATTACTAGATTAGACTTTATTGAAAGAATATCTAGAAATAGAACTCTTCATTAAGAGTACTTGAGATTAACCATTTAGTTCATTAGGTTGGGTTCGACTTTTAGTCTAGGAAACTAACTTTAAAATTGGAATCAACACGTCAATTGCTTCGAAAGAATTAATTGATAAAAGTAGGTTAATGTTCTTGGATTAGTATTTCATTTCGTAAGGATGATATGATTTCTTTGTTGGGATGAACTCCCAGAATATTGGCTCAAATTCTGTTAATTATGTATCGATATTTCCTTAACGAAACAACTTTCATATTCAATTGCTTAGCAAATTTAGAAAGTATAAATTTGGTATTTTGACTTAGTCTTTGTGGATCGACACTTGATTGCTACAACTAAACCCGTATACTTGTGGAATCCCTATCATGAATCGAATTCTATTATAAAGATATTTGCTTAAATCTTGCTTTAAATTTAAATGCAATGAATAAGACTTGCTCTAATGATGCATAAGAGAAGGTTAAAATTTGTGTTTTCACTTTTTTTTTTCCTATTTACAAACTATTGAATGCACTGCCTATTCTTATAAATGTTAAGACAAATTCATATGTGACAATCACAATGTAATCATAATAATAATTAAAGATATTAGGAAAAGTGAGATAAATCTAATTTATAGTAATTAAATTAAATAACTCTTGATCTACATCCATTCACAAAGTTACTCTTGATTTACATCCATTCCTAAAGTTTAACTTATGAATCAACTATCTTCTTCCTTTAATGGGTGAAAAGAAATCCTTCATAGAAATTTCTCCAATTTCAACAATTTTCAAAACATCCCTCTCTTGCTCATACTAATGGGAGAAAAAAAACTCAATACATGTGCTCTCTAACCTCTCAAGGCTCTTACAAACTCTCTTGTATGCACAAGATTCTTTTTACAACTCATAAGTGATCTACTTATGTTCAATCTAATCCAAAATAGATGTTAGGATGAAAAACTAGTCATTGTAGTGACTAGTAACAGTAGCATTGGTTGACTATTCTAGTAAATTAGATAACCAATATAGCCACAAACTCGTGTTACATATTTTTAAAGATATTATATAGATCATATTGTTATATTGGTTGATTACTCTGTCCAAAACCCTAATATTAGTCACCCAAATCACCATATTGATTGAACAAACTTCCTTAAATAAGTTTTTAAAAAAATTTCAAGCTCTTTAAATGATCAAAACACATTCTTTTGATAAAATTTGATCCAAAATAATTTAAAATTTTTCTAAAAGGATTTTCTTTAAAACCTTCTTGAAATTTCTCTTAATTATGACAACGTATATGAAACGTACCATAAATATACATGAAGATTTAATAATTGAGCCATAATTTATTAAAATGACCAAGATAAAGGTATATGAGTGACTACAACAATTTGTTTAGATCTTAACATATTTGATTTCTCCTTATTTTTAGTTATTTACTTAGATTCCCTTGAACCTGTTTTAAGTTGCATATGTGGTCTACTTTACTCATTTTATTTATTCTTTAGTTGCTCAATTAGTTCAAGTGGCTCATTTGTTTAATTTAGTTTGATCTTTTACACACTAATTTACTATTAATCACTAAGGATAAAAAGATTAATAATAACATTTTTAGATCATACGTTAAAACCTTGCTTATATCAATAATTTTGATTTTAGTTACTAATATCTTAAAAAGTATTATAGATATAATTAGAAAGAAAATGTGATTCATAATTAGTTATGATAAGCGATAACATAATAGTAAAGTTATTTATTGAATTCTAATCTATAATGTTACTTTATTGAATTTTTTTGTTATAAGTAATTTAATATGTAAGAGTTATTGTAACATTCCGTTATCCTATGTTAGGGGCTAGTACCCTAGTACAATGTATACGAGAGTTTATTGAGAAGTTAGAAAGTGCATTTCATAATAATGCATAATATAACACACACACACACACACACACACACACACGTAAATATAGATTTTTGCATATTAAAATGATTGTATATGCATTCATTGACATTTCCAAGTATAAATGATTTGTATATATGATTATATTAAGAATTGTGATTTTTATGTGTTGAAAATTGATTTTGAGAGCATAATTATTGATTTAAAATTTTTGGTAAATTTTAGGAAAATTTTAAAATTGTGAGTATTTTTGGACTAGGAAAAATACGAAGTGGCGAGTCAATTGATGAATGGTAGTAGAAACAAGAGTCAAATGATAGTGAAGAATCTTATCGATGACTCTAGGATTTATTGACAAATGTCATTGAAAATTGAAATGATTAGACTAGTTAAATAGGAAAACCTAGTTTAAGTTCATAGAAGTTGGACAAGTGATAAGTGACCAGTGTCACTTGCCAAACTTAGCCTTTATTCCTATGAATATACTAGAAAGATCAAATTAATTGTTTGATCTTACTTTCTTCTTCCTCGTGGCTTTCTTCATCTTCTATAAGTTTCTTTACTTCCAAAAATTCTCTTACCCTCATAACACAAGCCTTGCTCTCATTTTTCACTTGCTATTTCTTTTTGTTACCTTCATCACTATCACTGAAATATCTAACCTTACAACCTTCAACTGTTGATGATTGTATTATATTGAAAAGAAAGGGTTCACATGATTTTGAAGAATTTGGAGTTTTAAACAAGTGTCGTATGATTCTTCACGATATGTAAGACGAAACATGCATCACGTTAGTTAACAGTTAAGTGTTTATAATATGAGTATGTATATTTGCTGAAACGTGAGTGAGGATTTTGGGTATGCTCCATGTCTTGCTTTTGCATATTTGATGATCAATATTTCATAAGATGTTGTTGAAGTGATTTTTAAGTTAGAAAGATCATTGAAAATGTGTATAAATGAGAGCAGAAAAATTTATGAAAGGTGATATGTGTATGCTATGTTTTCACTGTGCTTGCGTAAATTTTGTTTGGTGTTTTAGGAATGAACTAAAATGAGTTTAGAGTTAAGGAAAAAGATGTAAGTGATGCCGTGATATGGGAAAAAATTAAAATGAGAAGTTAGAGATGAAATGAAGGCGTTGAGGAAGATAAAAAAATGTAAAAAATGTGAGGAATGCATGTTAAACATACGTAAGTGAATAATTCAGTTTTTGATGTTGTGATTAATCATAGATTTTGATTTGTTTGTGAATGAGTTGAGCTCAATGGGAGTCGAAATGAAGAGAAAATAATAAACATAAGTTAGAAATGTTGGATTTAGCAAAAGAGAGGAAAAAGAGACGAAAATTTGCAGTTTGGAACTCTCTGTGGAGTCACACTATCGTGACCAACAGGAGAAGTTAGGAATTACGCAGCACGATCGTGAAAATTAAGAGTTATATAGAAAAGCACGATCATGAACAAATATGATTGTGACAATGAGGAAGCATCTCATAGTGCACGATCGTGCACAAGCACGATCATAATAATGAGAGTGCAGAGAGGTGTAATAGTTTTGAACATCCTTCATTTTATTAGCCATAACTTCTTCTCCCAGCCTCCAAATGACTTGAAATTTAAACCAAAAACTCCTAACACTTTTTTTCCCTCTCCACCAAAATTCATGTCCATTTGAATTCATTAGGAAATGATTGATTGAAAAGTTTGGAACGAAAATGATGAAGTATGTTGGAATATTGTTAAATGGAGTTTTTCACTTAACAGACATGAGTATTTTGGCCATATCTTGATTTGTAGATATTCAAATGAGATTATTTTTTAATTTATATTAAACTGGAAACATATGGATTCAAATTTTATGAAGGAATCGAATTTTAATTATATATTTAAGAGTTTCAAATTTTGATTTGAAGTTAAGTACTAGGTGCAATTGCAATTTAAGAATAGTAAGTAGTATTTTGTGAATAAATTGTTGAATATTGAACTAAATTGTGATAACTTGGTGTCATTAGAAACTTAGGACTTATGGGAACATTTTTTTTAGAAGAAGGTGATACCTAAATACTTCTTCTTCCTTGTCTTAATGACCATGGAAAATGGAACTGAAAATCTATTTTTAGAAAAAAATAATCTGGAAAGATCAATTAAGTTATAAACTTAGATTCAATTTGTTTTATTAAGGTATAAACCTAAGTTCAAATTATACTTATGTGAGTTTTGATATATGAATGATCATGTGATGAGAATAATGAAAATATACACGAGATTGTCATTGAGCATGCATAATATACAATCCATATGCACATATGTGCATAAATGAGTAATTATAACATTGCACAAATTTGTAATATGTAAATGCATATTTCATGATATAGAAGAGCAATTTGAGTGACCACATCCAGACGTTGCTGGGACTTCGAGACAATAGCTTTCTAGAGCAACCTATAAGTAACCTAGTCGGTCTCACTTAATTAATTGTTTGTTTGAAATTATGTTCTAAATTATCTTATGAATGTGAATTTGATTGTGTTGATTTCAGACATTGAATGTCTGAGGCATTTCATGTATGAATAAGATATTGGAAATGTTCCTTGTATGTGAATTTTAAGAAATAAATTATTCTTAACATTTATGTTGAATGTCGGACTAAGGTCCGATGATGAACGTGAAAGGAAATACGATAGTGAAAATGATTGTGTAATATTGAACACTTTTGATTGATTGAATTTATGTTATGTATGTCATTACATGAATGCATAAACAGATAATGACAGTTGTGAATCTGAGTAGCTACCGAAAATGAGCTTAAAGCTTAGAATGTGATTAAGAGCCAAAGGCTCACTATATACAATGAGTCTTATATCTCCAATAAATAAGGGACAGTTATCAATAAGTCCGGTATCTACAATACATACAGGACAGTTATAAGCATTCGTTCACAACAATGTAATAATTAGAACTGAGTTGCATACACTTTGCATATACATTTATTATGTATATTTGAATGATTGAAATGAACTGTTGACTTGTATTTAAATGAGAAAGTGAAAATTGTGAACAAAGTGCTATGTGATACTACATGATAAATAAAATGATGTGAAATATGTGATTATGTGTTAATGTGTTGTATGAATTGAGTGAACCCTCCATAATAACTCACCAAAATTGCAACATTGAAATTTCAAGACTGAGAGAGGACACTAGTGACAGAGAGACTCTGCAAGAAGCATAGTTTTTGTACTTTTGGATCAGATAAATGACTCAAAGGTCGGTCAATTGAGACTAAAGGATTATATATAACTTTTTGTATAATTCCTCATGTATGTAGTGTGTTTGTATTTAGTTTTGATAATGTACATATTTGGATGATTTTGTAAAATTACAATGTATATATCCGGTTTTTATGAAATGAAATGAGGAATTCAGTTTTAAAATATTATGAAATTTACGTATTAAATAATGATGTCATGATTAAATTAGTGATATGAGTGCTCTAACAAG
This sequence comes from Erythroxylum cataractarum, assembly GCA_024703695.1. Taxonomy (NCBI): domain Eukaryota; kingdom Viridiplantae; phylum Streptophyta; class Magnoliopsida; order Malpighiales; family Erythroxylaceae; genus Erythroxylum; species Erythroxylum cataractarum. The sequence continues at coordinate 15,323,687 of JANJEY010000234.1, read as the reverse complement.
TCATTTTTGCGGGGTACGTATTCGGATATCATTCAGGATATCTGTTACGTGTTTTGTGAGTGGGGAGTTATAGTTACTATAATTTGTTAAATAATCAAAAGTCATTTTAGGGAATACATATGTGTGTGTGTGTGTGTGTGTGTGTTTAGTAAAATTTTTATTTAGATTTAATTCAATCTTGTGTTGTAAGAAAAAATGTTTCTAAAGACCTGTTTGTTTCTGTTTCTGTTTTTGATTTTTTTTTTGTTTTGTTTAGTAAAAAAAATCAATTTGTTTGAGTTTTTATTTTTATTTCTTCCTGTTTTCAAAATTTATGAAAATCACAAAAAGTAATTTTTTGTTTTTTGTAATCTAGTTTAGTATCAACTAAATATATATTATTTAATTATTTGATATATTAATTATTAATAAGAATTATAAATAATTTAATTTAATAATATATATTTAATTCATTATTAATAAAATAAATGAATTATTTTATTTTATTTATTAAATATAATTAAATTTAAAATATCTTCAAAATATATAAATTTCAAATAAAACTTGATTAAATAATTCAAATATATTTAAAACAAAATTTAATTTTAAAAATGATTTTATTAATATTTAATTAAAAATATTATATAAAATATTTAAATAAATTTAATTAATTAAAAATAATTTAACTTTAAGTTTTATCTTATATGTAATTATCATTAATAATAAAAATATAACTACATTAATATTAACAACTAAATAAGTTTTTGTTTTTATTTGAAAAAAATAGAGACTAAAACAAAAAATAAAAACTAAAACTACAACAAAAAAATAAGAGTCAAATCAAACGGTACCTAAATTTCCTCCTATACTTCATATATTAGAACCACTCCCTTTATATACTTCATGAGTGTTTACTAAAAAAAACAATACAAATCAAAATGCTTTGCATAAATACTTTATAATTATTCATGTACATCACTTTATTTTTTAATTCTTCATTTAGTGAAAGGCCAAAACCCCAAAGTTAAGTTCAATAGTAAGAAACCGCATATGAAAACTTGGGAGTCCATAGAATAACACCAAGGAAGCTTGGAGTCCTTTATTTAGTAGGTCGGGTAGCAATATAGGGTTAAGATGATATAAATGACAAAAGATGCCTGGATGAGGTTGCTTATGAACTAGAAGATCAAAGCCTACAATAGAAACTCACAGATGTTTTTATTGCAAAATCAGGCATGCAGAAGAAATAACTAGCAAGGCTCTTGAAGTATAAGCCTTGCATGTGACACCATCAGTACTTTGTAAACAAATGCCACATGAATGAATCGTTCTCAGGCTGATAGGTCCTCAAGTAGAAATATTAGATCAAATATTGAGTCACATTAGTGGCACAGCAAATCTTTTGAAATTGTTAAATGCATTCACAATTCATCAATGCTCCAACTTATTTAGCCACGGATTAATTAAACTAAGGTCATCTGCTCATAAATAAGGTTACATATAAATGGTATTGGGCCGGCAGAAGAAAGAGGATATTTATGTACAATATCTTGTTTACTCAGCTTTCACGCCTTAAAGAATACAGCACCTCAGCACCAGTCCCTTTTGATCCATCCTTGAGTCTTCATTTCCTGCAATAAAATTTGACATGAATACTGAAAAAAATAAGCAATATGATTGGATAGGAAAGATGTTCTAGAGTCCTGCTGCTGATAATCCCCCAACTATCATCTGACCCTATTAGTTCGGAGTTGATGCAGATCTTCATAGGCCATGAAGAACTTGTACTTACATCTGCCTCACCCTTAAAAACTTCCTAACCACATATGGATACCTAACATATTCACTTCAGGTAGAAAACTACCGTCCATTACTAGGACATCTTCAGAGTAAGCAACCTTTTCTCACTTTGTTTAGTCCCTTATAATTATCTGTTCTAAACACTAACTACATCCCTTTCATAGAGTTAAAAACTATGATTTATTGATTGTTTTTTCTTTTGATTTTCCATACCTTAAATCAATTAAAAGAATTCACTGTGGAAAAGGGAAAAGGGAACAAGATGGCATAAAGTAGATTTAAAAACGCTATGGGAGAGGGAGGCTGATTTGGAAACAGAGTAGCTAAGTTTACGCAGAAGCAAATATGAGATACCCTCAGGAGGCTGAGCTAGCTTCCGGTTTTGTGGTGACATCATTTCTTTCTTCAATTGCATCAATATATCCTCCATTGTATACTCCCTCTGCCAATTAGCAAGCATTGGGAAAAGGCGTGGTTCAACCTAATAATGAAATCATCAGCAAGGTTAAGATCAAACCACTAGTGAGCAAAAAATGAACAGGCTAAAATCACCTACCAAACCAGTTTCAGGATTGACACATGTCATATTAATTCGAGTTTGGAACCTCACACTTGGTGGATTATCGGGATAATCCTTGCCACAGAACAGTTTCAACTGATAAATGCGCCCTTCATGTACAGTCTGGCAACCAACACGATGAAAATAACTTGTGCTGTTCTCCAATATTATAAAGAGTGCAGACAGTATTGCAATACAATCAAGTTGTATGTTCATAGACAGGAGGCATTACAGAGGAGTAATGCATACTCCAAAAACTTGATTTCCCATGTTTTTCAAAGAACTGCTTTGACTTGACAAGAATTTGGCAACATTTAACAGAGAACTAAAGTAGTACAATGGGAACAGTCTCTAAAATGGATTGAAAGCAGGTTTAGATTCAACAATCATTTTGTTATAAACTGACCCCAATTTGTATAGTGTCCTATACGAGCTTCTTTCTTAAAGAATCACCATTTTAGAAACTTCTTTAACCAAGAAAGAATCTCTCCTGTGGTTTCTTGTGACTGAGATCTAAATTCCACGCCTGCAGTTTAAGAAGCTAAAAGCAACATGCAAATCTTTTTTGACAATCAACGTTTAGCTTCAACATCTAGATTTTAGGATCTCTGACAATTCCGTAAAGCTTATTTTTCCTACTCTAGATTGGACAAATGTAAGACAAATTGCTATTCCCAAAAGTACGTTTCTCAACGCATATGATCCAGATTCGGAACAATAATCATGCAACTGGCCAATCTAGATATCTGCTGTTGTCTTTCTGCATGCTCACAAGCAAAATTTGTATCCCCAAAAAGGGCATAAAGAAAGAACAACTAGCACTAGTTTTGTATGACAAGTATAAAAGAAAATTTAAGGAGCTCCTAATCCTAAAGAACACCTCATTCCTAATCTAGCTAATTATCCATGAGTGTTATGGATTCCCTGCTTATGTACTGGAATTGAACACAGATATGTATATGTGTTTTTGCACCATATTAAGCATGTCTATCTGTACATGCTATAAGAGTATGTTCCTGTTCTCGTTTTGGGTCATGATTGAGATTTCCAGTATAGTTTATCTAGCTAACTGACTCATAATGTTAATAGGTTTATTGGTAAGGACATTTTCCCCCGATTGAAAACCTGGCTTTCTACAAACCATTACCTTTTTAGAAGACAATGTTTTTCTAATGAATTCACAAATGTTCATTATATAAATAAAAGAACTAACTGATGAGAAAGAGTTACAGTTGAATATCACTTAAATAGTGAAAACACAATCAACATGCAAACAACCAAAGCTAAGCTCATTGAATTATGCATTGTGGGGCTAATTTAGAAATCATCTAAAATTCAACCTCCTAATCCAACCTTGTTGCATAAGATACAATGATAAAGCAAAAATGAAAATATTCTAGGAGAAAGGAAAAGCAAAATGCATACACTTGGGGGACCAATAATAGTTCCTGTCCATGACTGCATGTAGACATCATCAGCATCATCCATTCCGTAGCTGACAGTTCCATCACCAATTCCCTTCTCCCCTCTTTCAAGCTCTTCCAGCAATCTGAAGTTCCTAGGCACTGTAGAGTATGATGAGTTTCTATTAATTAAGAGAACCTTCACTTCAGGTTTAATCACCTTTAAGAAAACAAAACATGAGAATTTCCCACACATGTGGTGCCAGTAAATTGCAAACAATACCAAGGCATATATTACAAGTTAACTGATATAGTTCCAAAAATTATATTCAAAATGTAAAGGCATGAAGGCATGTAAATCCAAAATATCATATGAATCAGATGGAAAATATAAGCCAGACCTTCAAGACAAAATTTCATGATCACAGCTATAAATGTCAATCCAAACCAAACTCTGAATATTTTGCTCAAATCAATATCACACAGACACAATTTGCTACCTTAACTTACAAATTGTTAGTCATTCTGTTCATCCAGAGTGAGCAAAATCCAGATGCTCTCGTACATTGACCTTCGCTATGTTAGGATTACTGTATCTCACTATCTCTAGCTTGAGAACTGTTAACTAGATATGAACATGATGTGCTAAACTAGAAGTCTTGAACTAACTTACATAAGATTTGGAAAGCTAAATAAAAAAGGATAGAAAAGCAACTCAATCACTTCGAAATAATCAACTTTTGCAATCATGAATCACATCACAAATAGAGCATTTAAGAGTTTATGGGCCGCCAAACTTACTTCAACACTTAAGTAGCTAACTTAAGCTCCCATAAATTAAGTAAAATATCCTGCTTGCTACAGGAATTCGTTATATTTCACTGTGCCCAATAACATTCCTATCACCTTTCACGATCTACTAAAGCAGTTTACTATGAACAAGAAAAATTCTCATAGTAAGAAAATTCCTTACGTTTTCACTCATGTTTGAGTTGGGACAGCTTAAGTGGGCACAACAAATTGAAAATAGTTAAGAAAATGGATGTTCGGAGCCAATCCAACATATATGATTAGGAGAGGCTTACGATTGACAAAGAAAATGATTTAAAAAGTAAGTCGAAAGAGTTTCAAGAGATCTTTACAAACTGAAATGAGAAAAGGAAGTGATTTCCGAGTGAATTAATTAGTAAAACCTGTGAATACTAGTTTCAATATCCTCGACTAAACCTCAAGTAAGTCGGAGAAAACAAATTGGAAATATCCCTCATTTCCTCAAAAGTTTGACAATATGAAAGCAACTCTAGCTTCTTATCAGTTATCATTCTTATTTGGGAATTTCTCATTATATTACAGACCATTGTTACCGTAGAAGCATATTCAACTAGAACCTCTTATAATCCCTTAAACGATCTCATCATCACAAGTTTGCCAATTAATTATCTAGTCCTGCATATCAGCAAATAAATAACCCATTCACTTTAAACCAGTCATCAAAAATTACCGAAGACTTATAACCTCCTTTGATTTCTACTCTCTATGAAGTTATACCTTGAATTCTGACACATACATTATTAGGCGCAGAGAAAGATCTCACACAATTCCAACGTCAAACACCATTATATGCACAGTTTCACTAACAAAAGGTAAAAAGCAAGAAAAAATTTCAAAGATGCTACAAAACCCATTCCCGAGGGCCATCGATAGTCATAAAGAAAATAAAGTAAAGCCACAGATTGAATCCTACTTACCAACAACCCTTGATCCTTCACTACCCATCGCCCTCCTGAAAGTAGAGATGACAGAAATCGTGCTAGGGTTTCCGGTTAGATGGAATACAAAATAATTGAGAAAGTTTAAAGCAGGAAAGATCGTACAGAGACGCTGTAGGTGCCGAGTCCGAAGTCCGGACTATTTATGTTTCCAACAACCACAACCATAAAGTCCACTACTCAGGTCCAAGTGGGACTCGCTCTGATGCTATAACTGAAAGAGTTGTATTTATTTTTTAGTTTTTTACTTACGAAATCAGAAAATTGTTTTTTAATCAAACTATGATATCATTATAAATAATACTCCTTCTGTCTGAAATAAAAATTATTTAAGAGAAATGCACACTTATCAGGAAAACTAATGAAATATTTGATATACGATTATTAATGATATTACTCATGTGAGAAAAATTATATATTGAATTGTCTTGAAAATGTAATTTGTGTAATCAAGATGTAAGAGAAATTGAAGGGTAATTTTGGAAGTAAAATTATAAACATGCATAAAAAGTAACAAACAACTCTTATTTTGAATAATTAAAATCCCTCTAAAACGATATTCATTCTGGATAGAAGGGAGTATTATCTTATGTCTTAATTAACCATCATAAGTAGAAGTAGTATTTTAATGTTAGTATTCTATTTTAATTGAAACTATAAAATTCTATGAAGAGTTAATTACATCAATGAAATCTATTAGTTTCATGAAAAAGAAAACATTTATATACTTTTAATTGAAAAGAGATTTTAAAAAAAAAATTATTTAAAAATAATTATATTCTTAAGACATATTCTCCTGAAAATTTCTACCGGGTGTTTTTGTTGTGATAACCTAAATTTAAAATTGCAAATCATAGGAAATTTATGGACATAGAATATATTACAAAAAAAAATATATGTAGAAGTATTACATTTATAAAGTTAATTTTAAAAATTAATAATAAAATAGATAAAGAATAAATAAATAATAATTTTGGTAGAAACAATTGGCAACAACTAATAACCGATTATATCTACAATTCACTGATCATGAAGAATATAGAAACAGGAGGTTCAAGTGTAGTAAATAAGCATAACACGTATGTGTTATTACAATGTGACCTAATTAATAGGCTGCATCATCATCTACCATGTTTCTGCGATTAACATACATGTTATAGTTATTCTCCCTTGGAGACCTCCAAATGTCAATTGGCTTATGAGACCCGACCTCTAGCCCTGAAGCTCTAGAGTATGTCCTGAATTCCGCCGTGGATCGATCACGGAACTGTCGGATTACAAGAATTGATGCTTGCTGCGCGAATGAAGAAGTCAATAACATATCTCCAAGAGCTCCAAGGTCCTCATCTTCACTCCACTCCGATATTCCCAATGTCAACGGCGATTTTACTTCTTTGCCTCGACCAACAATGTACAGATCGAATTCATCATAGGCTGATTTTATGGTTGTAATTATTTCATCCCCATGGCTCACCAACTTTTCTACGTAAGTTATGGATTCGTCACACATTGTCCTGAACCTGAACTCGTTGATATACTCATCGTCAAGCTGTCTTTCAAGTTCAATGTCTTCCATGAACGAAGCTTCTTCCTCGTCATCCAGGTGGCCTCGACTTGTCATCGCATTTATTGCTTCTTTGCTTGGAACGAACCGAATAATTGTTAGGTTCACTTTATTATTAGAACTTGTAATCCTGGAACCGTATGACAAGGCTTCGCGATCGTCAGCTCCGCCTATGAAAATGACGGCGCAATTCTGTTTTGATGTGTTCTGGTCAGAATCCTCATCATTACTGATAGAGCTAAGGCCACGATCGATGAATAATCCTATGGTACACGGAGCATTTGCGAGCAAGTTTTGGTTAACAAGTTTGACAGAAGCGTTCTCTTCTTGGAGCATACCATCACCACCAGGTTGCTTGTGGAATGGGATTAGAAGCAGTGTCACACGTTTGTCTTCAGCCAGGGTACAAATGTCTTCGTGCATGGTGGTGTAAGGGGACACCACAGTGAGAGGCTGAACGGAAACTGCTTGGCCTCGGTCTTCGAATCTTTCAAAGGCATTGATAATGACCTCTGACTCTGCACTCTCGCGGGACTGGTGGACATGGTTATGGTTGCCATTTCTTTGAGCGTCATGGACGATCATCATTGCCGAAGAACGTCCAGTGAGCTCCACTAGGTGGACCGCAAAGACGCAGATGGGTGATTGCTTAGTGGGATTAGATACTTCAAGAAGGTTGATCATTCCAGAAACGTTACGTCGGTCATGAATACAGACAAGGGTTCGCAGCTCCGAGTGAGGTTCGCTTCTCTCCAAGGTCCTGCGCTTGTAACGCCTAAAGTGCTTCCCATACTTGTAAATCATAGAAGGAATTGGTTTTACAGCAGTCATCATTACAATAAGTGTTAGCACAGTTACCACAAATGCGCGATTGTTCATCCACTGCGTTTCACAAAAAAAAAAAAAAAAGATATTATAAAGTGAAAGTTACTATCTTTTCACATGTACTCAAAGTTAAAACTGCGTACCCCTCTGTTCCGGCCGGCATTAAGGACAATCAAAGCTATAACGCCTTTGGTGTTCATAAGAACTCCAAGGGTTACACCTTCACGATTAGGCATTCCATAGAGCATTGAGATGATGAGAGAGCTAACCATCTTGGCAGAGAAAGCCACGGCAATAGCTAAAACTATGAGCCAAGGATTTCTATTATATTGTCTGAGGTCTAGGTAGTTGGTTCTGATCCCAGTAATTAAGAAGAATGCAGGAAGCAAAACGCCGGCCACAAAGTCTTCAAGTTTCTGCAAAAGTTTCATGGAAAGCTCACCCTTGGGCATAATAAGACCGAGCATGAAAGCACCAGTCATGGACTGTGAGCCACAAAAGTCCGTGATGAATCCACACAGAACCACCCCAGCAAGAATAAAGAAGATTTGGAGATCATTGCATTTGCCTTCCTTGGAAGATGTTTTTTTAATGAACCAATGGAGTGCAGGACGTAAAGCAAACCAACAGAAGATGATAAAAGCCAAGGTAGATAACACAGAGAAGTAATAATTATCTTGGCCATTAGAAATGGTCACTGCTGCCACAAGAAAACCCCAGGACATTAGATCAGAAACCAAAGCTGAGGACAAAGATGTTCGACCAATGTCAGTGTGAAGAAGCTTGATGTCTGAAAGAACTCGAGCAAGATCTGTGAAGCTTGTAACAGTGAGAACAAGACCACAATGGAAAGCACCAAGGACAATTTTGTGCATAGGTTCTTCCTTCAATAACTGGCTGAGCCCGCTGTACTCCGTCTCTTTTATCAAAAAAAAATAACCAATCCCAAATCCGAACGGAAGCAGGAACCCGAGGATGGCATTATATAACGACTTCTTTTCAATACGCCTTAGCGCTCCCAGCTCCATCTCCAATCCCACAAGAAACATATAATAAACTAAACCCAGATTTCCCATTGTCTCTAGGGTCTTGGTTGTTTTCAAGGGCTGTATGTAATATCCGAACCATTTACCTCCTCCTAACAGACCAGGACCCAGCATAAGAGCAGCCTATATACATATGTGCAGAAATGGCAAAAGACATACATTATGATAAGGTACATGTAATCATGACATAGGATGATGATAGAAAAACAAACACAAAAGGTGGGACACAACTCACGATTAATTCAGCAGAAAAGCGAGGTTGACGAATTACATTCAAGCCGAGGAAGATAAGGCGGATGACCAATATCGTGAGGCTTAGCTGGGCGGCAAAGAAGGGGATAGATTTGACCAAAGGATTTGCATTTTGCCAGAAGGTCGTGTCATTGAGTATATCTGAATCATTATAGCATGCCCGCAGGGAGCCATTAGCAAATATGAGCTGATAGCCTGCAAACGAGTCTCTGTTATTGCCTTGGGGAACAAAGAAGCCACCTTTCATCATTTTCCTCTTTGCTCAGAAAACAAAGAGGAAAATGTGAAATGAGCAAAGGGATTGGAGAGGAGAGATGAAGGTCGAGGCAATGATCTTCCAAAGACAAGGTGGGTCTAATATAAAGCCATGGAATTTAGTTGATTCCTCTAACTAATCCACGGGTTGTTCATACCGTTGTCTGTAGGAGGGTTTGTTACGAGTTACTAAAAACTAATTGCATCAATTTTCATTCCAATCATTATTAATTATTTGGAAATTGGTCATAAATAGCAACAACGATACATGACTCACAGGACATACGGATTAAAACTACATTACTGCACGATTTAGTTACAAAATGAAGATGAAAATCTTGTTCTTTTGCCACCCTAACCTAATTACTCTCCTCCACACGTTAAAGCCAGATAATAGCTTGCAGTTTTGCTTGGACCTTACAATGCATCGTCATAAACCTATTAAATCGGCATCCACATTAATCGCTTAATATTCATTTTAATAAAAGGTTGGAAATAAAAAAAAAAATCCAACTTTTCAAATTTATTTTACAAAATATTATAAATAGGCTACATTCTTATTTATTAAATTGAATTCTTATTTAACTCCAAAAAATCTAATGAAACTATACAAACAAATAATTAGAATATATTGCATTTTTTTAAACCTTATGATTACAATTTTTATTTATTATCTTTACTATAAAATATATAATTACTACTATAACATAAAACAACTTCTATAAAATAGTAAATATTGTTTCACCTTTTATGAATATAAGCAACAATTACATTGTTGTAAATTGTTATATTACAAAGAAATAAAATTAAATAGCGATTTTGGCTCATTAAAAATTAGTATTGGCAAGCCAAAGTCACGACTTCATCTGTCCTTCTGAATCAATTTTTTGTTTGTAATTTTCTACTCGGTGGACAATAATTAATTGTAAAAATTGTTGGTTTTTAAATTATATGATTGTTAAGTTATGTAATTTTGATTAAAATAAAGGTAATAAGGTGGTCCGATAACTAATATAATATTAATGGGTTCAAATTCTGAAGAAAAAAAAGAGACCATAATTAGTGTAAACTAGATCTATATCGAGTTTATGATGGGAAAGTTATGAAGAAATACATACAATTGTGCATAAAGAAATACTTATAATTGTGCAATTATTAATGTATGTGCAATGTGTGTATTGCATAATTTGGATGTGCAGGATAAACATCCGCATATAAACGTTTTTAGAACATGGAAGCTAATGCTAAACTGAAGCGTATTGTGAGTCGACCTAGATTGTCTTGCTTTAAATAGCTGTCTTGTTTAAATTATGTATTGAAATATTTTGTGAATGTGATTGTGTTGATTGCAGACATTGAATGTTCGAGGAGTTTGATAAATGCATGAATGATAATAGAAATGTTCATTGAATCTGAATTGGAAGAAATAAGTGTTTCTCAACATTTATGTTGAATGTCGGACTACGATATGATGATAAATGTATTCTGAATGTGAATGTGTATATGAATAAAAAAAGTGATTCTCAACTTAATTATTGAATGCCAAATCAAGGTCCAATGATGAATGTGAAAGTCTAAAATCATGTGACTAATTGATCATATGTGCTTGATGCACTCTATTACATGAATACATATAAAGGTAGTTGTGACCAGGGTCGTCAGTGAAAAAGAGCTTCAAATTCATACTGTGATACAGCTCGGTATCCACAAGGGATATGAGTTAATAAAAAGGCACTCGGTCACAATAAAATAAGAAATAAAAGTGAGTCATATGCGGATTGCATTTATAAGTGATATGTATATTTAGTAAGAATGAAATGATCAATATGATTGCTCTGAAAGTGAGATGTGATATTAAGTGCTAAATGAACATATGTGAACGAAGTGCTTACATGATTGTTTAATGTTAGTGATTAACATGATTATAAATAAAATGACGTGAATGATGTGATTATATGAGCTCTATGTATTATATGATTGAGTGAGCCAATGGTCACTCATTGAATACCCAAAATTTGCAATATTTTTCAGACTCAAAAGAATTACCCTGTTGGGCAAACTAGGATATAGCCACTACATTCAAGTAAGAGGAAGAGGTTAGGATTAGTTCGCGTCTACATAAATATTGTCATATTTTTGGTATCAATATGGGTATTTCACGATTTCTGTACAAAGTGTATTTGATCATGTCTGTATGTAATAACTTTTCAAATTGGAAATATTTTGAAAAAGAGATTGATTAGAGTGTAATAATAATTGTGATTTTGATGTTTATGAAATAAAGTATGGGCTTGATTTGATTATTGTTTTCCGCATACACTTGTGCTATTTTTTGAAAAATTTGTACTGAGTTTCACGTGTTTGACCATTCTAGCACGCTACTCTTGCGGAATTCGCACTCAGATATCACTCAGTATGTCGTGTACGTGTCTTGTGAGAGTGGGGTGTTACATTAACAATCCCTAAGTGTTAGTCTTTTTAGTTACTAGGATCCTTAGGTATTTAAGTGGGTGAGTCTCATTCTCGAAGTTAGTTGTTAGGTACCTTAGGTATTTAAGTGGGTGAGTCTCATTCTCGAAGTTAGTTGTTAGGTACAATAGCTCTTCCTTCCTTAAGCAATTCAAAGATGAGTAAAAGTTTCTCTTAGAGAGATACAAATTCCAGGCATGATATTTCTTTGAATTGATGCAAGGACTAGGTGGAGAATTGAGCTGATTATAGATTAACTTTACAGAGGAGAATAAGTTCAATTGCAAAAATAAAAAATAGATTCTCAGCTTATCACATTTGTAATGATACTTAAATTTGTGCTCCTTAATAATGTTCCTTGTTATATATTGTAATGAGAGCCTCCATGCTCATTGTGAATAGATAAGGAGACAATGAATCTCCTTACATATCCCATTTATCCTTTGAAGATAGGCATTAATTCTCCATTGATTAGAATAAAGTATGAGGTTATGAAGGCACATTGTTGAATCTATCTCACCTACATGAAGATCCTTATAGATGTCTATTTTTAGGGCGTAACTTTTGATCTCCTTCCTCCTATATTAGTTTTAAAAAAATTCCTAAGAAATGAGGATGTTATCAGATATATTCTAGCATTATATAAATCCTCCTTAGCTTGTTTTGATAATATGCATATGGATATTAATAACTAAAGTGAAAAATAAAAAATAATAAAGAAATACTAAAAAAGAGTGATATGTTACTAACAAATTAATAATAGAGTGTAAATGTAAGTATTAGATGTTAGGCTTTAGAAATTGTTAATAAAAGAAATATAGAGGTTAGAATGTTAGAGTGGATGTTAATATGTGTAAAATAAATATTAATATTATAATTTGATGAGAAGCAGTGCTAGTCCACTACAAATAGTTGTAGTTTTTAGGCTTCAGTCTTTGTCGTATTTAGGTGCTTCTTATAGGTTTTGAAGATTTTAGTCTTTGTCATTTGTTTCTTATAGTAATGAAGTTTTCTTTTAGTCCCTACGTCAAGGCTAAATCCTCTTCATCTTCAAGGTGCAAATCCACTTCTTCTTTATTACATTGTGAAGCAAATATTGATTAAGATTCTAACAATTGCTTCATTATTTCAAAATATTCTTCTTATGTTTTAGCTTCAACTAATAAGACATTCATATTTGATATTTACTATAGGAATATGGTTGGCTCATTATTTTGTGTTTAATGGGCTAAGAATTTCAGCCTAACCATTTTAGCATGATTGTTTATAGTTTAATAGGCCTAGATTGTTTATAGCCTGATCCCTCCTTAAAAAATTTATTGTCTCACACCTAACCTGAATTCTGATTGGTCTTAGATCATACGACATGATTTATGAATAATTGGCCAAGCTCAAAGCCTAATCAAGCTAAGCCAAGTTTGAAAATCTTGAACAAAAAAATCCCTTATAGTATATATTAGGTTGAGTTCGTAAAAAGCTCAAACTTGGCTTGCCAAATTTGATTATTTTGACAAGATTTGAAGTAATATCCTAGGCATCTTTTTAACAATGCTTAGAATTCTTGAGAAACCATTTTGCTCAAGGTATAAAATTATAGAAAGAGAAGTTTTTGGGTTTTTTAGGTACTTAATGTTAAAGCCATGACTTTCAAGGCAATTTTAGGGGGAAATTGCTAATCATTAACTAAGTGGTCATAGGTCCAAGTATTGGATTATGAGTTTTCATATTTAGAAGTGGAAAAGAAAAGTTAAGTAATGAAGAAAATGGTTGTAGCATTGTGGTGGTGCAATGTGAAGAAGTTTTAGGAGAGGCCATTGTCAATTATTGCATATAAAGAGACTTAAGCCTATGGACAAAATAAAAATATAAAAAAATAAGAAAACGCATCCATTATATGGGTAAAAAAACCAAGTATGTCTTATATTTTTGTTCAAAGTTGAAAGAAGACAGCTATTGGGCTCGAGTCCCGGATCCCCAATCTTGAGGTGGCCCCTCGGGCTGCGTCAGCGTCGAGCTCCCAAACCTCGGACCTGATCCCAACATCTATACATAATTTCGATTCACACATTATAACATACCTACAAACATTCTAACCATGAACTAGGCACCCCATAAGCCAAGGGCTTCATGCCATTACAATCCGAAGGAAATTCAAACAAGCATTCTCAAAATAGCATAATACAGAATAAAGTTTAAA
>JANJEY010000234.1:15274175-15284551 GCA_024703695.1 Erythroxylum cataractarum | reverse complement strand
TGACAACTGATTCATAATTCCCTGGAAGTTATTCAAGTGATCTGTCATAGGAGTCCCATCACTATACTTCAAAGCTAGCATCTGCTTTATTAAGAACATCTTGTTGTTTCCAGTCTTTCGAGCATACAGCTTCTCAAGCTGCTCCCACAAGTTCCGAGCATGTGTCTCACCAGAAATATGATTCAACACATTGTCGTCAACCCACTGTCTGATAAAACCACACACCTGTCTGTGCATCAGAGTCCATTCTTCACCCGACTTATCATTAGGCTTTTCAGTGGCAAAAATTGGTAAGTGAAAATTTTTCACATAAAGCAGATCCTCCATCTTGCCCTTTCAAAGAGCATAATTGGCGCCATTCAAAGTAACCATCCTACTAGTGTTGACAATTTCCATTGTTCACCAAAATCACAACTACAAATATCCTGAACCAAAAGCTCTAATACCACTTGTTGGGAAAGAAGGTGTTGGTCACGCAGCGACAACAAACCAGAACCAATAAACCTTTCCCTGTGTGAACAATCATAGCCAATCCAAAAAAAAATAGCAGCCAACAAACTCACCAATATACGAAATCAAGCAGCAAGAAATAAATAACACAACCAATTTTTTACGTGAAAAACCTCCCTCAATGTTAGAAAGGAAAAACCACAGGACCTAGTCCAGTAAATAAAAACTCCATTATAATCAATTAAGTTACAGAGTTTTTCACCTCTAGATACAACTAGAATCACCAATCAACTCAAAATATTACAATAATCATCAACAAGATGAAAAATCAAAAAGTTGAGAATAATATCACCCTTAAAATTTCAGCAACTTCGACTAAAGATCAGAGCACTTTGGAGACCTCTAAATCCAATCTCCACCGTTCAGAATGAAGAATAACGAGAGAAGAACCTCTGGTTAGAATTTCAGGTCGATCCGACAAGAAATCACCATCCGATCGAAGGCTAAAAAATTACTGCGCAAAATAGAAATTTTTTTCTTCTTTCTCTCTCTTCCCTCTCTCTTCCTCTCTCTTCCTCTCTTCCGGCTGAACTCTCTTATGCTTGTTTCTTTAGGGTTTTAACACCCTTTTATATGTTAGGCTTTGGGCTCCACTTAGGAGTGGACCCAAAACCCAACAGTATGTAAAGGGAATTACAGAAAATGAATGTATTATAGATTCTTTAGGGGATAAAAGAGAACAATAATTCTAACTTTTACCTTCCCAGTTGCTATAGCCAATGAATGTATTATAGATTCTTAGGGGGATAAGAGAGAGCAATACTCTTAATTCTTACCTTCCTAGTAGCTACAGGTAATGAATGTATTGCAGATTCTTAGGGGATAAAAGAGAGCAATACTCCTAACTCCTACCTTTCTAGAGCAATACTCCTAACTTTTACCTTTCCAATAGCTAATCTTAACTTAGTAGCATAAAATATTAGGGAATCAAAGATCCCATGAAAAGGAAGTTGGTTAACGACTTTACCTCTTAATTTAAAGTCAGGTGGTTTAGAAAAGAGTTAGCCGAGAGGGTTAACAAAAAAAAAGTCATAATTTCCGTATGTCGTTTTCTATGTTGCCCTATAAAGGACTATAGGACACAAGAGTAGCATCAAAGCCAGAACAAAACAAAGTCCGGGAATACTTTCCCATACCTAATGTGATATCTTTGTCTAATTTGTGGTCAGATATAGTCAACTTTTCTGAAGAAACCTGCATATCTCTTAGAGTACATCTGCTCCTCACTTAAGTTTTTCACTACTGAATGGAGGACTTCTAGTAAATGTTAAATTTTGTTTGTTAAGGAAAGATCAAGATTAGGATTGGCATATTTATTTGGGCCCGACGTAGCTCGACCTAAAGTCAACAAACCTAATCCTTTTATTTTCAAAATTTTAGGTTTTTTTTAAGGGCATTTGAGCTCAGCCCAACTAAAATCCTGACCCATCTCCTTTTTTTATATATGAAACGACATAATATTATGCTAAGTAAAACAAGGTTGTTTCAATAATCACCCATCTACGGTTCTTTTCGTAGCCACCTTCACTCACTATAGATTAATTGAAATTAAATTCCTTAATCCTCAGCTCCCTCGTTCCTTATTAGTGACCCCACTCTTTGTCCAATCATCCTCGTCCTCTGCTTTGCTCCTTTGGTTAAATGCTTTTTGTTCCTTGTCCTTAACCATCAACCATAGTCACTGCCTCTATATCCTTTGTGTATACATTTTAATCTCCCTTATCCTCTGGTATGTTCATAGCTTTCTTCCTTTCTTCTTCATTATTGGCACCAATATGTTTTCACTTCTTTAAATGCATGTAGTGTGTTATATGTTCCTTTTAGAAATGGACTAAAGTTGGCTTTTGAATGGAGTAGTCAAGTGTATGGTCATCTACTATTTATATGTTCCAGTTTTGATTTCATATTTTGGGGTATTCTTTTTTCTTTTTGACTTTTTGCTTGAGTTTTGTGTCTTTTAGAGATTCCATAGTAGAAATAATTCGATTGGTAATAAAATACATATAGACAAGCCTTAACATAAAAATACTCAACGTAGATTTCAACTAGAGGTTCAGACATTTATAGATACCATTTTTTTCTCACTGCTCTCTTATATTAGAAGATAGGGAATGCCTTCAAAATAGATAGAGAGAACAAAAGAAAAAGTGCAATATAATCTTATATATACAAACAATAGAGAAAATTGAGCAAAGGCTTTAAGAAAACATAAAGAGAAACATTATTTCAAAAGAATATTACTTACAACTATATTATATAAGAGAAGTAAGATAAAAATAGAAGAACGTAACAAGTTGTAGATCTTGTACTTGCAAAGAGAATAAAAAGGAATAGTAAATAAGAGAGGAGCGAAAAAAGAAAAGGAAGATCACACAAAACTTATCTTTTCTTTTCCGCTTAGTTTAATCCAAATCAGGATATTGATGATAGTATCCATTATAATATAACTCCTTTGAAAGATCACCAAAGCAATGATCATTCCCTTTTAGTTTACCATACATAGAAGGTTTGAATTCCTATTCAAATTTAACCTCAGTTACTTTGAGCATTATAAATGATATATACTATATATGTTGGTAAAAAATGTACATATGAAATGGATATGTATTTGTTGGTGTATTGTTGTATGTATGTATGTATGTATTATTCCATTGGTTCTTTTAGAAGATTAATTATGTTGAATTATTAAGCCAAAAGACTCTTAATTCTAAGGACTTTTTAGTGGAAATTTTCCTGTATGGATTTTAAAACATATTAATTTATAAAAGGAATTAATACTCATACATTACATAGAGAAAGTGTGAAATGTATCAATGTAAAAATATATGCAAATGACTTTGGTACTTAATTTTTGGATTTATTGGTTACATTCTATATTTGAAAAGATTACAATTACATTTTAGATTTCCTAACTCATCTTGATAGAGCTGTTTAGATGATTAAGTATATCCTTAATTAATTAATTAGGGTTATTATATATTTTCTTTCTCCTTTCCATATCAAAACATAACTAGTGACTTAAATTTCCTAGAGAATTTGTTATAGCTATGCCCATTTTCTTAAAAAGTTTGCTTAATCATTTCTTTCTTAGCTAAGTTACAAAAGTGTGTCCGTATAAATGTAAAATTGTAAATGTTCATGTAAATGCTCATTAAATTTAGTGTGTATATATATAAATATCTATTAAAGTGTAAATATACATATAAATGTCTATGAATAACTTATATGCTCCTTAAATTATATATATATATGTTAAATGCTCGTTAAAGTATATGTATAGAGGTAAATGTCCATAAACAAGTTATATGCTCATATATGTTGGTTGTTTCATATAGATAAACATATTCCTTTAGTGGAGATTTCTAATCTAGTATCATATAAGTATACCAGCAGAGAGTTCTAATCTAGTACTAAGTAAAGAAATGATTCAAATTCAAAGAACGTGTTTATTGAGAAGTGATGTTTTAAATCACTTCAATAGGACTATATCAAGGGTTAGAGTAGAAAAGGTAAATGTAAGTATTATCACAAGGTGTTGACTGGGAGTTTTAATAGTGAAACCTATCATTTGAAGAGAAATATTGAGTCATGCAATAGAAAGAAGATCTTATCAGAAGTTCAAACATTTTCTATCCTTAACCTAGTGAAAGAGTGACTGCTACAAGTTACAACAATTTTTTTTTTTTGATAACTAAGATGATTAGTGGTGATGAATAGCCCCTTTTCATTGTCAATAGCAAAAACTTCATGATTGTGCTCTCCTCACTCCAACACCCTTATGGTTAAAAGAATGAAATATTGAAGAAGTTATTGAGTATCAGGGTTGGGTTGCCATCATATCAGATATATAGATGACTAACAAATAGAAGAAAGAAGATTATATGATGGTGATGACATATTATATTGGCAGTGATTGTATTGCAATTGACTGCTAAGGTAAATTATATTCTTTAATATTACTATCATTTATTTATTGATTATGTTATAATTGATATTTACTGATATTTTTAAACGGTAGGATTATTTATATGCCAGTGCTGCATACAAGTGAAAGGTTGATAATCGTGTTGATGGATTGCTTAATGGATTAGAATATTGATACGAAGCTCTCAATCATAACTATTGGAAACTATAGCATAAATGATGCAATGATAGAAAAATGAAATAGCAAGTTATAGGTTGAGAGCTTCTTAACTAGAGGAAGGTTATTCCATATGCGTTGTTTTACATATATCATGAATTTGATTATAAAGGACGAGTTAGGGGTGTGTATTAGAGTGCACTACCTAATAGAGTAGAAAACTTTGAAGAAATCACACAATAATTGCACATTATGTTCACGAAGAAGTTATAGAATTGTCCTACTAGATGAAGTTAAACATTCAAGATGTTGGAGTTTATAACCATGTATTTTGAGGTGTTCAATAGGCTAAGACAAAGAGATTCTCATTATACTTGCCTATTGATAAAAGAGCAATAAGAGTTGACTAAAACACTTTGTGTGAGGTTAGAGATATTTTATAATGCAAATGAGTTGTTCTAAGGAATAAAATATCCAACATTGCACATTTTCTTTAGCGACGTGTACAAGATCAAACTTCCTTTATCTAATTAGGTATTATATTTTAATGAGGTGATCCATGTCATGAAAAAGCATATCATAAAGAAACTCAATTCTTATTAGTATATGGTGGGACAACTATGACAATCGTTTCTATATTGGGCTCAAGATATAAGATGGAGGAGTTATATTTTTTCTATCAAAAGTTGTATGGTGCTTAGGTTAAAGAATATGTTGATATCATTAAATAATTATGGTATGACTTGTTTAATAATTATCAACTAAAATTGGACACAAATCAAGATTGTAGTAGTTCAATATCAACTTTAACTTCATATTCAACTTCAACTTTAGCTTCATTTGTTATTTAGAAGACTAGTGTTAGCCTCAAATTTGCACAATTCATCAAAGAAAAAAGGCTAGTACTTCTTGTAATAAGATGTAGTTAGACAACTATTTGGAGATAAATGATATGGTCAAAGTTAAAAATGTTCAATTCGATGTATTAATATGGTGGAAGACATATGGAAGTCTTTTCCAATCATGTAAGCGATTGCATGAGACCTCGTAGTAATTCCAATATCTATTATTGCTTTAGAGTCTTTTTTAAGCACAAATAGTTGGATAGTTGGTCCTCATCTTTCTTGACTTTATCCTAATATTGTAGAAGTCCTTATGTGCACGCGAAGTTAGTTAAATGATGAAGATATTTAGGGTAAACTCTATTCTTTATGGGTTAGTTTTGTTTACCTTAATAATTTTCACAATCATATATTATATTATCTTATTTTATCTTTTTATATTGATACATATATGGAGACCAATCTTTCTTTCAACTGTAATTTTTTTAACAAATATTCAATGAAGAAGGTATATTTAATTGTTAATTATCATGTGTTGAATATTCATTTAATACAATTATTGCATAATTGGATATAACTTACATAATAATATTTCTACATATAAATGAAGTGGTTCAAACTATTGATGATAACCATTAGCTAGCCCTTGTCCTCTATTATGAGTTTGTTTTCTTTAATCTTTACTTTCAATTAACTTTTTTTCATTTGATTGCTTTGATTTTTTAGATTGAAGATACAAATCTTTACTTGTGTGGTTTTATGCATATTAACAAAGAAAACTCTATACTATTTATCTCTGTACATTAGCTCAACTTTTGTCTCTAGCTATAATTAATAATTCCTTTTTCTATCTTTTTTCATTCAGATAATATTTGCACTATGATATTCTTTTGTTTTTAGAAAAACATGATTTTGATAATAACACGTGATACTTATTGAATAGGCAGACTTATAAATTGATATTATTCTTTCATGTTTAGAATAAACTAAGCACCATTTTATTGTTAGACTTAAATAAGTGAATAGTGATTAGTAACAAAAAAGAGAAAATAATTTAAAGTGACATTAAATTAAAAAATAAAGTAAATAGATTTTAATTAATTTTTAGTAAGATATCAGACTTATTAATATTAATATAATAAAAATAAAATGAATATAGATTTCTTATTAGAGTTGAGATAATTTGACAATAAAAGAATAACATAGATGATGCAAGACTATATTTGAAAATTGAACTGAAGGCATATAATATTAGGCTTATTTAAGAAAGTGAATCAGTTACAAAAACTTTTTTATATAAAACGACACATATTAACTTTTTAATGAAAATGAGTTTTAGGATAATAAAGTATGTTATAAAAATTTTAACAATCTTTTTTCTTTTAGTAAACACATTTACTAATTGATACGATATATTTTATTATATATTTGGAATTTACATAGAGAAGTTCATTAATATATCTTTATATTATTTATAAATTATTTCAAAAAATAAGTAATATTTTTGTTATATATTATTTGTAGTTTTATTTATTTGAGATTTAGTTGAATCTTTTATTAAAATTATTTAATTTTTAAATAAAATAATATAAAATTAAAAAAATGGATTGATTTGAGCCCTTACCCTGAGGCCCAATCGAGCTTCAGGCTACCTAAAGCTTGATCTAACTCAAGCCTGGGCATGGGCCAGGGAGAACCTGATCCTAACCCAACCCATTGCTACTCATAATCAAGATGTAGATTTACATATTTTGTGGGCAAACTCTTAATTTATTCACTATAAAGTCATCACAAAAACTGAAGGTTTTCCATTCCAATTGATAATAGTGCATGCAATGAATGGTAAATAGTGAATAAAATGTCTTTAATAGAATCTAAAATAGTTAGGTGAACACTCACAAGAACCCTATATTATTTTTAAAGATTTTAATATGGCAGTTAACGTGGAAAAAATGTACCTAAAATGGTTAGGTGAGGAGCATCATACCAAAGCTTAGAGATTTTTTAGTAGAAGATGAGGTTCAAGATTTGAGATATTATGGTAATCAAATGACTAGGTGATAGCATGCATGAAGTACACATATCATATTATTTCCAATGTTTTGATTGATAAATTGCTTGTAATTATGAATTAGTATATATTTTATGTATTGTAAAATAGATTAGAGATCTAGATGAAAATGTGATTAAAAGTGGATTAGTAAAGAAGGAACAAAGGTTACAAATTTTGGAGAAGAATGAAGGCTTGTAGGAGAAAGGTTCCAAAAGAGGTTTGAGTATAAGGCGTGCCCACACTTCACTCAATGTAACTGCTCTAAGATTTAATGTATGTCAATAGATAAGGCCCTTTTAAAATCATCGAGTCCTAGTTATTTTTACCTCTGTTTTACTCTATTTAGGAGTCTTGTTTAGGAAGGACTTATTTTTGTAGAATAATCCCAATGGAAATGTGATTTTTATTCATATTTATTTTAACTTTTATCCCCTTTTAAGGAAGATTAGATAGGATTTTAAGGATTTTGGAATTATTTCTAAGAATGAGTCGCAGTAGGCAACTATCTATCTGACTCTCTTATTGGTTTATTTTAGTTTTTCTCTACGTTCTTGTGATAGTTCTTTATTTTTCTCCTATGTTATCTTTGAGAATCATTTGTAACAATATTCTATTTTTCTAATCAAAATTTAATTGAAGTTTGATTATTCAAGAATTGTGAGATCTGATTATTCTCTTTTACCTTTTTATTCTTTAGTATTTATATATTTGTTAAGAATGTTAAAGTTGATATTTTTAAAGTCAATGAATATATCACTAGGACTAGCTCAAGGTGAGCAAAAGGCAATTATAGCTAGAACATTTGGCCAACTAACAGTTAGAATAGGAAGGAACTTTATCTATAGACCCACAGCAAACTTATGCTAGTTAGGCAATGTAAAGGAGTATAAATAGTTACAGATTTTGAATACAACAGCAGTTTATAGCAACCTCCACGTAAAAGCCAATTAGGGATTATTGTCCTACCTATGTTCCTTATAATTGCAGCGGCGTCTCTAATCTTATACAGGTGCTTATGATGGATGGTAATGGGACATATGGGGACACCACTAAATATTTTGTTATTTTGCTCAAACCATATAATATACACTAAAGCTACCTAATAGCTGGAACATGAAGGAACTTTGTTTATAGACCTACAACATATTTATGCAAATTAGGTAATGTATGGGAGCATAAATAGTTATAAATTTTGAATATAATAGCAACTTATAGAAACCTCCACCTTAAGAGCCAATTAGTAGCCATTTTCTTATAAATGTTCCTTATAATTATAGTGTCTCTAATCTTATGCAGGAGTTGATGATAGATGGTAGTGGGATATTTGTGGACCCCTTAAATATTTTGTTGTTTTGCTTAAGTCATATAGTATGCACTAAAGCTACAAAAGGAATCCTAAACTTGTTTAGATTACGTTTAGTAAAGCAATTAAGCATTAACACCCAAGATATTAAGTTTTTTCAACAAAGGGTGAGAGCAAGAAAAGTTACATAGTGCTAGAATATAGTTCAAGAAGAGGCTAGAGAAATGATAATTAAAGGAAAAATGGTCTACATCCTCATAATACTCTTGAAAAATGATGCAAGTAAGATCTAGTTAATGGAACTTTAAAATGTCCTTTGTTCCTAATTTTCCTTTAATAGTAAGCCATAAGATAAAAGATGAGCTATACATGATATTAACATTCTAAACCTATTTATGTCACTCTATAGAATTCATAGAACTAGTGAACAACTTCTTATAAAAACTATTTGAGTAAGCCATGGACTTACTCTTAAGCTAGGAGAGTGAATCCTCTTTATAAGAGTTTGGGAGGTATGCTAGGAGGCTATTTATGATAAGGTCAAGTTTTTTTTTAATGAACCAACTTGAGGATTATTTGTTTGACCTAATGAACAAGTGGCCTATGTACTTCAAGTATGTCACCTATAATTTATCTACACATTGCTTGAAATCTTATGAATAGCAACGAAGATTGCAATTGCCTTGAGCCTCAGACCTATAAATAGTGGACTTTAAATCTCCTCATATTAACTAAGGCAAACTTAAACCTCTACTGAATTTGATTTGATCATTCCATAATACTAATCTTTGGACCCCAAAGTTAATTGCATAAATGACACAGACAATAAAGTCAATTTTCTCATACAAAAAGGATAATCTGAGATGGATAATCTGGTTAGTGGAGTTGAGAATTTCCCCTCTAATCTCATCAAACTTGTAGCAAATGATGGTTCTCCTATATGCATAATGCGAATGATTTGTAATCTACTTCCAACCAAATCCTAGTATATTTAACTTGCCAACATTCTCTAGCTTTATTTTTATCTCTAGTCCTACTATTAGAGGCTTCTCCCTCTTTACAAAATTCTTTAAAGCAACTTGCTTTGCAGGGTAGTTTAATCCTCTGAGATTCCATATTATAATTGACATATTAAGAGTGTTTGTTTATAGAGCCTTTACTCTTTCTCCTCTGTAATCTTATCTTCTCTACTATGTGAAATGGCATACTCAATTCCTCATGAACAATGTCAGCATCCTTTCCAGACTGGTTGCTTTTAGTATTGGTATGAATGATTGGTGAAGAATAAAGTCTGGTTTTCACTAGAAGGATCTATTTTGGATTTTCCAATCAAAGGAGAGTGCTTAACTATAGGATCTACAGGAGATTAATGTAAATTATTATGAGAAGATAGTATATCTGTTTCAGGAGTAACAACAACTCCGATATTATCAGGACCCACGACTGTTGTTAGGGGCTCAACATTTGCAATTCCCTCTGTAGCGCCCCCTCACCGTAGAGTATACACTGAGACGCCCGTAGGTCGTACCGATGCACAACCTACGACGAGGGTGCACTACGATTCGATCATTTCTATACACCTCATGG
>JANJEY010000234.1:15091208-15104887 GCA_024703695.1 Erythroxylum cataractarum | reverse complement strand
ATTAGCAGAAGAAGTCGCCTTAGGAGCTCTCGCCGATCGGCGAAGAGATTCATTATCAAAAGTAACTTTTTTATTTTCGATCCCGCGGGACGACCTTGTTTCAGTATAGTTGTTTCTCCTTCAGATTGTACCAATCTGGAAATCTCCACGTTCTGTTGGCCGGAATTAGTACCAAGCCATAAATCATCCTGAACCTGAGGTGGAACAGGTTGCTCATAAATGGCCTGAGGAATTTCAATTGCAGCAGAAAAGGTTGGGAGTGGCGCAGTTAAATCTGTATTAGTTGGAGCCATATTGGCAGAGTCCCCATATAAACCCATCGGAATGACTGTTGGATAAGCAGGAGCATTATGCGGAACATTAATGACAGATGTAGTATTAGAGCAGATTCCCGATAGCACAAAATCAGGGGCAGTGAAAATAGAAGGTTTAGCATTTTCAGTAGCTTTATCAACCACAGCAGTGTCTACCATTTTAGTAACGTCATTAGATCGGGGGACAGATGGTGTAGGTGGAACAGTATGACCAGTGGCCTCATCAAGCGTAGACAATGTCACAACAGGAGAGGGAAAATGAAAGCAAGATGAATTTGGATCGGGAGCAACGTCAGCGTTCTGCTCCGGAGGTTGCGTATTACTCAAAGGCTCGTCGGACTTAAGAACAGAAGCAGAGCAGGTGTGGGAGCAGAGGCAGCTGTAGGAGAATGAGCCTCAACTGGCACGGACAGGCCAGAAGCAATTGGCATTTCTTTAACCTTTCAAACCTGAACGGGAGGAGGATTGGAATCCACAGCAACATCAGAGGGAGAAGGCTTGGGTTGCTTATGGCGACAAACATCCACCGTATGACCTACCTTCCGACAGTGGCGACAATACGAAGTTAGGTTCTCATATAACACAGATTGGAAAAAAGAATACTCTTCCGTACCTAGCCTCAAGCGAGTCGGCAGTTCCTTCAACAAATTAACTTCAATACACACTCTAGCAATCGATGGCAGAGAAAGATTTAATGTGGAAACATCAATTTTCAGAGGAACCCCAATCATTGTCGCCATCCAATGAAGGTAGTTTTCATTGAAACAATGAATCGACAAACCCACAAAGGAAACCCAGATGGGAACAACAGAGGACTCATGATCGGGGTGAAATTTCGGCGACTACTTAAAAACACGCATAAGGTGACTGTCAAACGTCCATAGAGCCCGCAACCAACAACGTTGGTAATCTTCCTCGAGATCAAAGCAGATGAAAACATGGCGGAAATCAATCATGCCTAGAGTAAAATGACCCTTAAAACCGATTTTGTCGAAAGACGACCTCAGAAAATCCATCTTCGGCCTACCTTTGGTAAATTTCCCTACCAACGTCAATTGGAAAGGAGCAGCAAGCTGAGCTTCTTCCTCCTTGGTAAGGAAGAAAGTTGGTTCCCCCTTGTACATCTTAGGGCGAGACACGATCTGAACCGCTGAGGGTTGCGGCTGCAAGATTGTTCGGGAAGAAGGCTTAGCGCTTGTGAGAGCCTGGGCAAAGGAGCGTACGCCATCCGGTGGAGGCGCCGGCGAGAGGCCGGCCATGGGTCGCCTCGCAATCACTGCCGGAATCGAGTCGAATCGCCGTCGGAATCGCAATTGGTTGATTCTTCCTTATTTTAATTTATAGGAGTATTATTTGGTCTGCGTGGAATATATATGGTTCTAGCTTGTGTTTGCGTTGCATGAACAAAGTGCTTGTCTTTAATTCATTAACTTTATACTTAAATGCTATACTAATATTTGTATGTAGATAAATAGAGATGGATGGTTAGGTTAAGAAATTAGCTATGTTTTATATATTTATAGGGAAGATGTGGAATTTGTGAGTGGAGATTTTGAAAGTTGGGCATAGAAATTGATAGGTTTTGTTATTGGGACATAGAGAGGGTGCTTATTAAAGATGTTAAAGGAACCAAAGAAAATAAAATTATTTATAGGTTCCAAGTGTTAGTCTCAAAAATGGGTTGATGAAGATAAGAAAGAGTGATGCTTATGAGTCAGAGAAATTTAAGCTC
Source organism: Erythroxylum cataractarum (assembly GCA_024703695.1). NCBI lineage: Eukaryota > Viridiplantae > Streptophyta > Magnoliopsida > Malpighiales > Erythroxylaceae > Erythroxylum > Erythroxylum cataractarum. Next base: position 15,102,841 of record JANJEY010000234.1, on the reverse strand, counting down.
ATTGTAGAACATAAACTGATAAAGTTCTATATTAATTATGGATCCAATTTACCAAGTTTAGTATAAAATGTGGAAGTTGAAGTTAGTGTTAAATGTTTTGATGATGTGGAAATTGTATTTGATGCCCCTATCAATGTTATTTAGTCCACTATCATACAATCAATGAATGAAGTTGCAATTAAGAAATATCTTGTTAATGTAAGTGATAGTGCAGTTACTCTACATGAGGAAGAAGATAATGCTTTTTTAGTGTAAGGATTAGAGAGAATTTTGATTCAAGTTTAGATGATGAAGAGTTAGAAGTACCTAAGGATTTAGTTGTTTAATTTAAAAGGGGATAACTAAAGAAAAAAAAAAAGAGCAATGTCAATAACAAATAACAGAAAAGGGGAAAGCTATACAAAATGTAACAAATTATGGAGATGATAATGATGGAAATGATGACACAATAAAAATATGAAAAATTACTTTGAGTCATTTGAAACTTGTAATTTTGAAGAACAAAGTGGTTCAAATGTTGATGAAAGGTTAATACATAAATTAAAAATTCGTAGATTCAACTCTTATAAGAAAAAGGTTAAGATTGAGCTTGGTATGTTCTTTGATTATTCAAACTAATTCAAAGGACTTCACAAACTTGATGTTGACAAAAAGGGAGTTTAGTTTTGCTAGGAGCATAAAACAATCTGTGAGATCCAAATGTGTGAGTAAGTATTGCAAACAATACATTTTAGCCAGTTTAGTGAAATATTTAAATAATACTTAGGTAACTATTTTCAATTTTTGGTTATTTTCAAATTGGTATCATTGGTATTATAGATCGATTACTCATATATATATGTATATAGGTGAGACATTTTAAGTAGAAACACACATGTAATCCTATTTTTCACAATAAAAATATGGGTATAATGTGGCTTGCTAGGAGTTACTTCAATAATCTTCTAGTACTCACTACATTAAAGCTGATAGACTTGAAAATTTTTATTAAGAAGTTCGAGAATTGATGTTGGGTACACGTTTGATATAAGGCTAGGCAATTTGTGATAGAGGAAATGTAAGGAGGTGTAAGAGTAAAATATGGCAAGCTATAGAATTACATGAAGAATTTTTAAGGTTAAATCATAGTAGTAGAGTTAAATTGGTTATTGAAAGGTCATCATTTGGAGTTAATTTGCAACCATCAATTAATAAAATATATGTGTGTTTTGAATATTGCAGATTCTTAGTTGGTTATAGAAGGTTGATGTGACTAGATAGTTAGCTTTTTTAAGGTACTTTAGAAGGTGAATTATTAAAAGCATTAGGAAAAAAATAACAATAATAAGATGTTTCTTATAGTATGGGTTGTAGTTTATACTAAAAGAAAACTTGGACCTGTTTTGTAGAGATGTTGAAGAAATACTTTGATTTAAAAGATAAAGGTAGATGATTAGTGACTGTTGATCAATAAAAGGATTACTCTGAACTTTATTTGTTTTTATAATGAAAATTTGTTCATATTAGCTAGGGTTAAATTTGTTGGATCCCTCTGTGATTTAGCATATTATCAATATACCCTTTAATTTTTTAAAAACCAATAACCTCTTTGTAGTTTTAGTTCTATAATATGTTCCCCTGCTATCACCTTTTGTTAAAAGCTCCAATAGTAGACTCCAAAATAACCTTGTTTTTATTATGTGGCACTATATATGACACTGCATGTGGCACTACATGACGTTGTTTTAAAGTTCATAATTAGGGTTTGTAATGAAAATTGATGGAAGAAGGACATGTGTTATAAAAATCAAAACTATAAGTGTTATTGATATTTCTTTAAAGTTAGAGAGTACATTGATAATATGTCAAGCCATAGGGAGGTCTAACAAATTTTACCCTATTAATTATTTACTAATTTTTGTCAATTAAATGTTTGTATAGGATTTTGTGGATGAACTTGGCTCCCAAGGGCTAAAGTAATGTTTTGTACAAGAAATATATTTTCTAATTGTAGAAAAAGGGATCACAAGGAACTCAAATTAGATAGACCATTGTAAGTCATGTAATGAAACAAGCCTATTTTAAAATTTAAATGAGTTGAAAAAGGAGTCTGAAGAGGCACATACGGATTTACTAGGAATTTCAAAGGAAAAATGGTCAAAAGCATAATTCAACACTTCATTAAAATATGGAATTGAAGATAAAAATCTTTTAGTGGAAGCATTTTTAAAGCTCAGATAAAGAATATTATCATAATGCTTAAGGAAATTAAAATGTTGATGAGGAAGAGAATGGTTAAGAATAGTATCATGACAAGTAAATGGAGAGATCACATTGGTATAAGAATAAAGAACAAATTGAGACTTAATAAGGAGTTAAGTATTGATTGTCAACTTAAGAGCAATAATGTTGGTGGAATTAAAGTAATACACAAAAGACACGTCATTACTGTCATCGAGTATACCAACAAAGAGTTTATTGATTTATAAAGGTTATCTACTTATTTATTGATGTATAATTCAAGGAGAGAAATTTTGGCCTAAATCTAACATATATAATTGTTACCACCTCCATTTTGAAAAATGCTAAGCAAATAAAAGAAGAATAGAAGAAAGGAGAATTGGGAGAATTCCATTAAAGGTAATAAGTTATCGAGGAGAGGAATGAAAATGACTTGTCAAATATGCCTCCAACAAGGACAAAACTATGTGTCCATTGAAAGGTATGTCACAGTAAGATTCAATTAATATACCTGTAAGCTTGAGTATAAGTTAACACATTAAATTTAACGTCATTTGCTTTTCTTTTAGTTATATATCTTGAACTTTTAAATTGTTTTTCATTTTTTAAATTTAGACTATACATGATGTTTAAGCAAGAAATTCTATATTACCTTATCATGTCAACCATCAAAGTCAAAGACAAATAAAAGAGAGAGACCAGTTTATAACTATGTGACTTTGAAGGGTGAGAAACCTCAACCACTAGTGACCTGACAAGTATAACATGAAAAACGTTATAAGTATTGAGAAATCACCAAGACATGTATTTTAAATTAATTTTAATAATTGGGTTACTTTTTGATTATTTGTTGTAATTTTTGTTAAGATGAAAAAATGCAAGGACTAGGAGGATAAGATCAAAATCATTAAGGAGTATTACAGAGTGTCGCTAAATTAAAATATTAAGAGTATTTTTTTTTAAAATATGAACGAAAATTATATTAATATAGCAAAAGCTACTTCACACCATTACAATGAGTCATGTTAACCATCTACAAAAAAACTCGTAGGGAATTGTTACAAAAGAAAAAATTACAATAGAAAAAATTACGGCAACCAGTGACTTCTCACTCCTTAACTGATTTAATATTGTTTATGGTTGGCAATGAATACTACCCGAGTCCAATTCACAATCTGGTCTACTAGCTTATGTTTGCCTTTTTTAACCCCTTTATAAATTATCCAGTTCCTTTCCCTCTATATGGAATAGATTACTGTATTAAATGTTGTTTTAATGAGTAAACCATTCACTTTACCTTGCTTAGTATACCCTATGATCATATCCAAAGTCTCCCTCCACTCAAATGTGTAATTAGCCAGTTGTAGCATAATGATAATTCTACTCCAAATTACTTTGGTGTAGCTACATTCAAAGTATAAATAATTTTTTCTCTCGTTGATATGCTTACACAAGCATATAGATTATATATCTCAAACCATTTGTCTTTGGTTCTAAGCCTATTTTTAATCTCTAATTAAGTGACAATTGCAACTTTAGGATTTAAAGATTGCTTCTATAACAATTCAAACCAAGACATAGTTTCCATATTGTTTGCAAGCATAAGATGACAAGATTTGTGATTAAACATACCTTTGGAATGTTATTAAAAGTATTGACATTTGCTATTTTATAAATGTTGCATCATTTAAGATAATCTCAGTAACATTAACATTTACTATTTTGGCTAGTTTGTTTTATAAACAAAAGAATAAGATGTGCTGTAAGTAAGTTTTAGGTAGCAGCTATTATCTCTATCTCGTTAATACATATGGAAGTACATATGGATGTCATTTACATTATTTATTTAACTACTAAAATTGGGTTACTTTTTGTGTAGTACCTTTATGCTTAATCTTTAATATAATTTACGTCGATCCCTTGTATAATATGCAGTTTTATGTTTCAATATCTTGCAATTGAGATGAAGCTTAATGTTAATTATAGAAAGTATATCCTATATTGTGATAATTTTCAACTATATGATTAAACAATATATGGGGCACTGTATAATTCTCTACGAGACATACTATTGAGAAATGGGAGAATAGAGAATGAAGAATGAAAATAAAGGTTTTTTTTTACTCTTAACTACTCCAAAATAGATTATGGTATTTATAAAGATGTTCATCCCTTATTTATGAAAAGACCATAAATACAAATATAAATGACTTATTTAATACTATAAGACTTTTGACGTTACAAGAAAACTTTTGAATTAATTTACAATAATTATAACACCATATTATCTTAGAGTCATATTCTAGAATTTCAAATTACTATTTCTAACATTCCACTTAATTTGAAATTTCTTCATTATGCTAAGTCAGCTCTCATATTTTAAAAATCTTCAGTTTTTAATGCATTTGTGAAAATATCTACAACTTGATCTTGAGTTTTCATATAATTGAGCTTTATTTCCTTTTTGGTAATATATTCTCCAATAAAATTATACCTTGTATGTATACATTTTCTTTGATCATGAAACACTAGATTCTTAGCAAGTGCTTATGCAAACTTGTTATCAATGCAAATCTAAGTAGCTTCTTTTTATGGTAAGTTAAGTTCCTTCAATAATTTTCTATGTTAAATAGTATGACAAGTACATGAAGTTTCTACCACATATTTCAATTCATAAGTTGAAAATGTAGCAATAGATTGCTTCTTTGAACTTTATGAGGGAGCACAATTGTCTGTAAAGAAGTGCAAAAATAATTGTACTCTTTTTATCTTCAATATCTCATAAAATTACTATCAGAAAATCCCACAAGTTTGAATTTACTAAAAAGGAAATAAAATAGTTCATATGGGTTGAGGTAGGAGCTTTAATAAGCCAACTTACTACTTTAACTGAATAAACGATATCGGGTCTTATGCATATTAAATATCTTAAAATTCCCAAAAGAATCTTGAAAATAGTGGGATTTTCTTTTTCTCCATCTTCATATTTTGGTAACTTTAGTCTAAGTTCCACAGATGTGTTTACAAAATTAAAACCAATCATTTAAAACTTTTTTTAAGATGTCCTTTGTTTAACCTTCTTAAGAAATGAACGTTCCTTACAATTAAAAAGTGCATATGCTATTTATTTATACTTATTTAATTACATTTACTTTACAAATAAATAGAGGGAAGTTTAGGTACTCATGCTAATTCAATCTCTTTAAGAAGATTTGATGATCTAGCTTATGGTTATGTGAGATTGGTTCATGGTATAGAAAACCATACTATCTATTTATATTAAAAACAAACATTTGAAAGTTAAAGGAATCACCATACTAAAGAAACATTTAATTGGGTCCAAAGATAATGTAGGATCTTGTATGAAAGTTAGTCATTATATGAGATGGTAGATGAAAACTTTGCTTGAAGAGTATTAGAGTAAGAAAGATAAAAGGCAAGGATTGAATTACGAAATTGGTAGTAGAAGTTCTTGTTGTGGTAGTCAGGATGATACTAGAAATGTTAAAGGTGATATTCCCACCTAATAGGAAGAGATTATTGCACCTGATAGAGGAAGAGAAAAAGACAGGTGTCTAACTTTTTTACTCCACAAATAACTCCTAGAGCTCAACCTTTAATTTATTGTTACAATCTAAAGAAGTAACTCATAATATAGACATGATAATGGCTAGATGGTGATATAATAAAGGTGTGTCATTCATTACTACTTATTCTTATTATTACCAGCCTATGATGGATGATATTGGCTCTTGTGGTCTAGGATACAAAACTCTTTTAATTGATGACTACATAAGTAATCGTCTAGACAACTCTATTTGTGAAATAAAAAATTACATAGATAAAAAAAGAATGACTTGGGCAACTATGGATTGAAAATAGAAAATATGAGCCTTTTATCAATTTTTTAATTCTGCTAAAGGGGCTATGTTTTTATAGTTCATCGATGCATATAGCCTTGCTAGAAATGTTGATACTCTGTTTGAGATTTTTGATAAATTTGTGAATAAAATTGGACTTGAAAACATTATATAGTTCATCACTAATAATGATTTTGATTATAAAGCAACTGGAAAAGGTTATAAAATAGATATAATTCTTTTTATTGGACTCTTTGTGTTGCATTGACATGATGTTAGATACTTTTTGATCATTAATCAAACTATGTAAAAAGCAAGAAAAGTGTTCAGGTTCATTTATAATCATGTATGAGTTCTAAATTTGATGAGAAAGGGTTTCATCAATGTAGGAATTGGTATCATCTTATTGTTATAAAATTTGAAATTTCTTATTACTTTAGTGTTCTATTCTAATAAATAAGGAGTTAAGACAAAAGTTTGTAAATGATAAGTAAGTTGCATCTCAAGATGTCATGTCTAATACTAAAATGGAGGTTTTTAAAATTATACTTGAAGATCATCAATTTTGTTCCTAATGCCAATTTGTCATATGAGTTTATGAGCCTTTAGTGGGAGTATTTCATTTGGAAGATAGTGATGAAAAGGCAATAATAGGTTATTTTTATAATGCCATAAAAAGAGAGAAGGAAGCAATCAAGGCCAATATGAAAAATACCTTATCTTGTAATCATTAATAAAATATGGGAAAGCCAACTTTGCTCTCCCTTGTTTATTAGTAAGACATTTTTTAATCTTAGTATCTATTTTAAACTAGGTTTTACAAAGAAAGCTGAAATTCCCCTTATTTTCATATGTTTTCCCTAAAACCTAATAATTCTTGTTACTTCTTTTTCATCTATCTTCTGGCATCTTCATTCTACACTCACTTTAGTGAAGTCTTCCAGTCCAAATATCTTCTTTCTTCACTCACTCCAATCACATCTTCGTTTTTCAGTCCAGGTATCTTCATTCTCCATTCACTGTGATTGCGACTTTGTTCTGTACTCATTCTATTTATGACTTTGTTATCCACTCATTCTAGTCATGACTTTGTTCTCCAATCTAGGTGTGACTTTGGTCTCCACTTAGATATTTATATTTTCTTTTGGATTATAATATAAGATACTCTCGTGCAATGGTGCTACATATACTAAAGCCATGCACTATGACTTATATGCGCTATAACATATACTTATACTTGAAAGTTTAAGCCATTTATTTTGAACCCATTATAAAGATACAAAATCCATGAATATATGACTTATATGCCATATTTGTATGGTAATTATGTATGAAACAGTGAAATCAATAAAATAGAAAGAGCTATAAAAATCTAGGAAGTTTTAATTCATCAGATCATAAAATGGCTAACTATTGACATTTGACTTATGTTGGAAATGATATGAAAATTAAGAAAATTATAACTATCCATCTATGTTTTATTAGGCTGCAAGTTTCTCTATGCTTTGATTGGTGTTTAAGATGTGTAAATTATAAATATATGGCTAATTAATAAGTTAATGAGTTTAAATTATAGCTTCTTTATCCATTCCTCTACGACTTTGAGTACTGATTTATTTTAAAAGCTAAAGTGAAAAGTAGCCAATAATAGACAAAAGTAAAAAAGGAAAGATGCTAAAGTAAAGTAAAAACATTAAAACTAGCTTATAATGTACAAAAGCAAAAGATTCTTGCTTTATTTATGTCTGCATCACTTTGTTTGGTACTGCTACATTTTGTCTTATAGTGTCGGTGCATTGTTAGTCTTCAATAATTGCTTCGATTGAATCTGTGTCTTCTGATTGCTTTGTTGGTGTTGGTGTTGTAGAGAGACAGTATTTGCATTAATGCTTTGGATGACTTTGTAATTGTTGACAGATGACATATTTCCATGTGACTGTTAAATCTTTAAAAATTCCGTCAATCTTGAGAAAAGGGATCTTCATTTGTTGAATGATTTGAAACTGATCTGCTGGAATGATTTGTTTATAGAGAGAAGTCATGATTAAATGAAATCCTTTGTAGTTGATCTTGAGAGTTGATTCTGGAGTGATTCTCGTAATTTGGATAAAAATGCCTTCCATACAATTGAGATTAAACTGATTGATAGTTTCCCAATTAAAAGGATGCTTAGGCGGTGTATCTATGGATGGGTAAAGTCCGTTGCTAATTCCAATGGTAATATATGCAATTCTTGGTAATAAAAGGTTTGCTTCTTGAACTGTAGTTGTTTCTTCAAAAATGGGATAGGTACTCCATATTTTCATAAACATTTCTCTATCTTTTGCAAATCGATCTTTATATATTTTGACTGCTTGGGAGAATCCAATAGGAAATTTAGAAAGAATGGTTAAATTGATGATATAAAGAGTGTCCATAAGGCCACTTTGAAAGAGTAAATAAGTGGTTAAAGAGTCTGCTTTTGGTAACACAATGGCTTTGGGTCTATATTTTCCTCTATTCAAAGGATATTTTTTGGAAACAATTGTAAAACATTTCTAGGGTGATTTTTCTGGCTTCAACTTGGATGGCTTTTGTAGGAATTGAATTGATTCGGTCCATATTGATTTTGACAGGAATAGAAATGGTGGTTGAAGGGATGGTTCCTAAAATAGTTTTAGTTGAAGTAGGTGCTGGTGATTCCAAAACTTGCTTATACTGAGGTCGTAATTCAGGATGTTGCTGTCTAAAGGTGGCTAGAGATTTTTCTACATTAGAAAGAGATTTAAAACTTTTGTGTAAAATATCTAGTTTGTCAATAATATGACTAGTTGCTTTATGCCAGGTATCATAAATTCCTGCCATGGGTCCATTATAGATCACATAGGTTTTGTCTTCTTGGTCATCTTGTTTTTTCTGAGGGGTTGGTGTTGGTTGAATAATTTGTGTTGGTGGGTAATTGGTATAGGAGTATAAGTAAATGAAGTGGTTGTTGGGATTTTTGTAGTAGAAGTATAAGCATCTGAGGTAGAAGGTTCTTTTTGTTTTTGCTTCAAAACTTAAACAGTGGTTTTTAGCTGGTTGAGTTCTCTAGTAATGGCTCCAACAATTTGTTGTTGATTGACTAAATCGAGTTCTTTTTTAGCTATAGTTTCTTCCAAATTCTGTATTACTGCTTCCATTCTCTTATTAATATATTTGCAAGAAAATTGTCAGTGAATTTTATATATTAAATCTCAAATTGATATTGATTAAATTCTAATTGCTAATGAATTAATCTTCGTTGATTATAATTGGCTTTGATATTGATTTTGGGAAAATTGCAAAGATAAGTAGAGTCAGTTTGAATAATAAATGAAATAGGCAGTAAATCAATTCTCAATTTTCTCAATGTCTTAAGACAAGCTAATGTCTCTTTTTCATGAATGGGATATTTATATTAGGAGGAACTAAACGTTCCATTGATATATTTGCATAAAAGATATTCGCATTTGTTAGGAGGTTTTGCCAAAAGGCATCTTGCCCATGTGTCTATTCTTGCATCAATTTGCACCAGGAGTTTATCCTTCGACAAATAATTATATAAAACTGGTAAATGTGTATATAATGCTTTGAGTTTCCTCACAGCATTGATATCTACATCAGTCCAACTCCATTGCATTTTAGTACTGTATTTTTTTTGTAATAACTTTCTTTCTTTAGCTAAATCCTTTAAAAAAACCTTCATATGAAATGTAATTCAAAAGTCCTAAAAACTGTTGTATATGAGTTCTACTTGTTAATTTATCGGGAAAGTCTTTTAGCTTATTTAATATATTTGGTTGTAAAGTTAATAATTCATTATGTTGAAATTGAATACCTAAATATTCGATTGTTTGTTGTGCAATTCGTGCTTTCTTCTTACTTAAAATAAGTCCTTTATCATGACATTGTTGAAGTACTATCTTTACCTTTTTAAAATGATCATCTTTGTTTTGATTAGAATAAATGATTATATCATCGATATATACAAACGTAAATTCTTCTAATCTTGTTAGATTATTATCTATAAATATTTGATATATACTTGGTGCTTGTTTTAATCCAAAGGGTAAACACATTCCATTGATAATGTTTTTGTGGAGGATAGATAAAAGCAGTTAACGGTTTTGTATTTTCATGTAATCGTAATTGACAATATCCTGATTTGCATCTAAAGTTGTAAACCACGTATGTCCTTTGAGTCGATTAATAATATAATCTTTTCTTCCTTCATACTCCATCTCCTTCCGATGAGCATCAGTGTAACTCTTCATCCTATCCTGGGCTGCCTTAAGCCGCTGTTTAACCAGATTGACTTTATCAACTGTCATCTGGATCAACTCTGGTCCGACCAGTTTCCTCTCTCCTTCTTCATCCCAACATATCGGAGTTCTACACCTCCTTCCATATAAAGCCTCATATGGAGCCATCTGAATGCTCGAATGGTACGAATTATTATAAGCAAATTCGACCAATGGTAAATGCTTATCCCAAGCTCCCTTGAAATCCAACACACATGCCCTGAGCATTCCCTCAAGTGTCTGAATGGTCCTCTCAGATTTACCATCCGTCTGATGGTAAAATGTCGTACTAAAATACAGCTTAGTACCTAAAGTTTCCTGCAAGCTTCTCCAAAATCTCGAAGTGAACCGAGGATCCCTGTCAGAAACTATGGAATCTGGAATTCCATGCAATCTCACTATCCCATCAATGTACTTCTTCGCTAGCACATGCAAGGAATCAGTCTGCTTGATTGCCAGAAAATGGGCTGACTTCGTCAACCGATCCACAATAACCCAAATGACATCATGCTTCCTACTAGTCTTGGGCAAATCCATCAGAAAATCCATGGTGCCAAACACTATTTAACTACTTCCGTTTGCCCATCGCTTTGGGGATGGTAAGCCGTGGACATTTGCAAAGAGACTCCCTGTAATTTGAATAGTTCCTGCCAAAAATTACTTAGAAAGATTACATCCCGATCACTTACAATATTGTTAGGAAGACCGTGCAGCTTAAACATATAGTCTATGTAAGCTTGAGCAACCTTTGGGGTTGTTAGCGGTTGCGCCAAAGCTATAAAATGGGCGTATTTACTTAATCTGTCTACAACGACCATGACAACTTATTTTCCATTGGAATGGGGGAGGCCCACTATGAAATCTATGCTCACATCGGTAAAAAGGCCCTCAGGAATTGGCAGCGGCTGAAGCAGCCCCGAGGACGCCACTATCTCGTATTTGTATCTTTGACACGCTTCACAATTTCTGACATAATTCCACACATCTTTTTGTAGCCCCTTCTAGTAAAATAAAGTAGCAACCCGTTTGTAAGTCACATTGTGGCCTGAATGTCCCCCTGCTGGACTGTCATGGAAAATTTGGAGGATCTGCTTCCTCACCTTGGGATCAGTCCCAACCACTAGCATGTCCCTCTTTGTTAGTAGCTTACCATCCCACACAAAATTTGCCACTGATTGTGGATTGAGTTTTAGTTGCTCAATGTAATTCTGCAGCTGTTTATCCGATTGCCAACTAGCCATCACCTGTTCTT
>JANJEY010000234.1:15045446-15056478 GCA_024703695.1 Erythroxylum cataractarum | reverse complement strand
CTTTCCCCTTCTTTTCTCCTCACCCCCACGACACTCCTTCTCTTCCTACAAACCAACCATTTCTTCTTCTAATTTACCCTCTTAATGATTGAAAAAGACCCTTATGCCCTTCCACTTATGTTTTATAACTTAAAGGATTAAGTGATCTACCAAAATTACCCCTCATGCATTCTTATTACATTTATACTTTAATTCCATCAATTCCAACAATAATTCCTTCTAACATTGACATGCTAATTAATCCAAATTAATTAATCTAAAAAGACCTCAAAATAAATTAAATCATGCTTAATAAAATAAAATAATAAAAAAATTCGGGTTCCAACAGTTAAGCCAATTATTTAAGTATCTTATACCATTTACGATATGATGATCATGCTACTGCTAGGACAATGGTTTAGTGAGAGTTTACAAGATTCTTTATAATGACCACTTGCTTAAATCTTAAATCTTTAATATTAATCATTATCGTAATTAAGAGAAACTGCCTAAATACATACTTAAATATTTGATGAGATCTTAGCTCCTTTTGCATATCTAATCGTTCTAATTTCTATGGTACAATATTGTCTAAACAATGCAAGGAACTATACTAAGTTTATTATAAAACTTATTCATCCAATTATTATCACTAAATGAAAAATGGATTTGGCCTGATTAGCAATTAATGCTATATTGAAACATCTCCAATCTCAAAACAATATTATTATAAGTAAAATATACCTTAGTTAAGATTTATTTCTAAAGTTAATATCTATATAACATTGAACTCAAATATCAACTTATATACAAAATAATGAATATCTCTAAATACTTTACAAGTATAAGATATCTCAAATATTAAACACTTTTAATATATTATCTGTGTACTTGGACCTAAAATAGGTGCACAACTTTCATGTCTGTCTTTATAAATCTAATTCCTAGAGTTGAGTTATTATCTTTTCACATTCAACAAGATTTGTTAGTGGATAATTACATTTTCAAAATTTGAACAACATGAATTAGTGTTCTCTCTATGAGCAATATGTCTCTGCATACTCTCATTGAAAATGACTATTATACTCTCACTAACCTTCTTATAAACATGATAAATTCACAATCATCTCTAAAATAAACTCTTTGAATTTATCATGAAAGTGAATCTTTCAGCATCTCATGGCCTTTCAAATATACGTCAAATGTATCAATAAAGGAACCAATTCCAATTAGATGCATTATCATAAGATTTGAACTTCTTAAATTTCATTTACTCCCACAACTTATCTTGATAGCCATTCTTTTATAAGTATACATTGAAACAAACATCTTTTTCAATAGGATATGGAAAATTGTATCTAACTTTTTGGATCTTTGATAACCTTTATCATCCAATTTAATTTAAAATTTATTTGACAATGCATACTTCAACTAAACATCATATCCCAAAATCATAAACTTTGACTCTTTCAAAGTCTTGGTGTTCATATCTAATATAAAATCTTGCTAATTGATTTAATTGAAACTTTCAAAGATACATTGTAGTACTAGACTTAACTATAGAAGAAATAAATATTGTATCATATAACATCTCATATTTCATTTTTCTCTTAACATAAATGAATATTTTTTATAAAACTTAGTTGTCAAGATATTCACCAGAGAATTTCATTCCCTATAGATAACCGAAAAATTAAATATTACTCCATCAATCTCATCAAATTACTTTACATTCTCAATGCTTAATTTCTACTTAGATTTAAATAATTTGAACTTTTCAAAATTTTAAACCAATATTTCATTTTATACATATGACTATATCACATAAAGTCATTAGTAATATAATGAAATGCTATCATCGTTTTATGGATTGTTATTACTTCCAATACATCATATGTATAAATTAACAATTCAATGTCACTTATGTTAACCATAAGTCTCCTTTGATCCAACATATACAAAAATGTTTGTATAAATTTGGATATACTATTTTTACTTAAGGACTTAGTTCTTATCTTACCTTGAACATTATAATAATGTTGAATCCAAATTCACTATCGAATATCATAAGTATGAACTCAAAATACATATGATATCTATCAAATCACATAGAGGCAAGAAAAGTCATGTAATCATTTTTCTCTAACGACAACTATTATCATACCATATTATAGGAAATACCTTCAATTGTAGTCCATATGTATGGTTTTAGTAAGGTAAATTGAGTGGAATAATTTCATCAAGGTACTATACTTTTCAATTCTACTCCATGCAACCTATTGCATTGTGTTATCACAGTGTTAACATATATCTTCTGTGTTGTCATCAAAGTTTATGAGACATTAGTTTACTAAAAATGTCATTATATTTTATCATCTGCAAAATTTTGAAATATCTCTAAAACTTTATTACTAAATCCTCAACAGGTATTATAGGAAAATCACAAAAGGGCATACAACTTTTTTTTATCTATCTTTGAAAAATGTTCTCAGACCTAACATCATCATCATCACCACCACCTAGTCCTAAATTCCGCAATGAAGCAAGGTCTGGGAAGGTTCGATAGTACGCAACCTTACCCCTGCATAATAGAGAGGCTATTTCCGGTGGACCCACATACAAATAAGACAATATAAGAATGATGCAAAGAGATAAAATTAAGAAAATATAATAACAATACAATACAGAAAAAGGTAATACGAAAATCAATAAAAGGATAAAAGTAGTGGATTAATAATAACAATAACAACAACAACAACAACAACAACAATAATAATAATAATGAAAATATTGATAAAAGAGAAGATAAAGTTAATAAATAAATAGGAGATTAAAAAAAACTAGTACCCAACAACAGTGACAGTATCTTCAGCAGTAGTGAAGAATTCAGGCATGCAAGATAGAAAAGTAAATGTGAAGGTAACGTAGGAAAACAATTAGAAGGCTCAATGCCTATGCAAAAACCTTGGACCAATAGGAAAAGGAAATAACAACCAACCACATGAAATAATTATGTAAATAAAATTATAAGAAATACCTAAATAAATAATATATAACGAATAGATATAGCTGATGATGGCCAGACTTACAAATACCTGCTAAGTTGCTGGCTGAAATTAAAGAGTAGCTATCCCAAACGAGCACCTAACTGTCAGAATTTAGAGCACGTCCTTTTTAAAGTAGCAACAACACATAAAAAAAGATTGATGAATTAGCGTGCATCTAGCAATAAATTCTCAGCGGTGCTATGTCAGAAGTCTGAGAAATCTAAAGGAGAAGATTTGTGTGCAACTATCAATAGGCCTGAGAAATCTAAGGGAGAAGACTAGTGATGTGCCATACAAAAATTTTAGCACAATTTTCGATTGCTGCGCCTGTAGCCAAATCATCACCTTCCCCTACCAACATACTGGTTCTGGCGGAACAAGAGCCCCATACAGAGTTTCGTAGATGATCACCAGCTAGCTTTGTCCATAACAATGTCACCCATTAACGCTTACAACGCACTCAGTTTGGGTGATGAAAAGAGACCCAAAACCCAACTTTGCAGATAACAAAATTGATCATTGTAGCAAACCTCGTAGAAGATGAGTAAACACAAGAGCCATACCGTATAGCAAACTTACAAGTAAAAGTAATAACAATACTTTAGACTAAAACAAGAATGTACGGACATAAAGGAAACAACAAACAAATTCCCGACAAGGATGTCTTGAACTGCCAACCTTACCCGCTACAAAAGGATGGAAGCCACGCATGGAGATGGCCAGAAAAAAAAAATTAACATGAATATGACACAATCTACAGACACCAAGAAGTCTCCCAAAATTGGAGAAGAAAGAGTGAAAAATAGAACCTGGATAGCTGATGGTGAACCCAAGAAAGATCTAACAAAAGCTGGCAAACACAAGCTGACAAGCAGCGTAAGCTTCAACCACCAAATCACCACCAAGCATTGCCATGCCATCTCCTTAACCCTAACTCTCCTAAATATTCTTCAAAGTCGCCGATCGACCCTCACTCGTTCAACTACCTTCTCTGTTAACTTTGACAGAGGACCCCCAAGAAGTAGCTTAGCTGGAGACAAACTCAACACCACAGCCTTAAGCCCACTCCTCATAAAGCCATCATTGAGCTCACCATAAACTACATATCCAGTCGAAATCTCAACAGCGACAAATCCAATCCTCACCTCAGGCACACCCTCACAATCCTCACCTAACATATTTCCAATAAATTTAGTTTATTAACAACTTAGTATCAACTATACTAAACAAAGGTAATTTATACTCATAGCAAAATATAAGTGTAAGAAAAACAAGTAATTGGTTATATATCATGACTATTAAATAAGATCAAGACTTTAATTATGTATTTAGTTACTTTACCTATTTTATTCGAAGTGATATCCCTTATTACTATTCAGAAACATTACTTTAATATCCCTAGTGGGCTAAGATCCCATTCAAATTTTGTTGACTTGAGTTTGTTCAACAAACCAACTAAATTTAAATTAGGTAGATAACAATTTTATAAATTACATCTCATGTGACTCCTAAATCTATTATGTGATAACTCTTGTGAAATCATGTTTTATACGTTCTTCCTAACCCTGCCTCTAAATTCATATGATCACGAGTTTGCTCGTCTAAATCATACAAATTTAGTTAAATAGGATACATTGATATAAGAATAAACATATTCGAGTTAAAATAACCTTAAGTTTGTTCAACAAGCCTAACAATAATTATAACTTTGGTTTATTCTCGTAAGAATAGAAGACAATAGTTATGTTCTTAACGTGTACTTAATATTTTAATGATAGATTTAATTTTTTGTCTCATTAAACATAAAATTGCAAATGAAACATGAAATTTAATATATATATATTTCCATTTTGTCATCAAAGTTTATGAGACATTAGTCTACTAAAAATGTCATTATATTTTATCATCTGCATAATTTTGAAATATCTCTAAAACTTTATCACTAAATCATCAACATTGATTATAGGAAAATCACAAAAGGACATATAACATTTTTTATCTATCTTTCAAAAATGTTCTCAAACCTAACATATTTCCAATAAGTGTAGTTTATTAACAACTTAGTATCAACTATACTAAGCAAAGGAAATTTATACTCATAGCAAAATATAAATTTAAGAAAAACAAGTGATTGGTTATATATCATTACTATTAAATAAGATCAATACTTTAATTATGTGCTTAGTTACTATACTTATTTTATTCGAAATGATATCCCTTATTACTATTTAGAAACATTACTTTAATATCCCTAATGAGCTAAGATCCTATCCAAATTTAGTTAACTTGAGTTTATTCAACAAACTAACTAAATTTAAATGAGGTAGATGACAATTTTATAAATTACATCTCATGTGACTCCTAAATCTGTTAGGTGATAACTCTTGTCAAATCATGTTTTATATGTTCTTCCTAATCCTGCCTCTAAATTCATATAATCACAAGTTTGCTCATCTAAATCACACAAATTTAGTTAAATAGGACACATTGTTATAAGACTAAACATACTCGAGTTAAAATAATCTTAAGTTTGTTCAGCAAGCCTAACAATAATCATAACTTTAGTTTATTCTCGTAAGAATAGAGACAACAATTATGTTCTTAACGTGTACTTAATATTTTAATGATAAATTTATTTTTTGTCTCATTAAACATAAAATTGCATATGAAACATGCAATTATATATATATATACACATGCACATAATTAAATTATATGCATAAAATATTAAGCTTTATTTAATTCTAGCTATTATCTTCATAATCTAAAATAATATATTCAAATCCTTAAATAACTAAATTAGATTAGTCTCAATAATTCGTAAATAATTTGAATTCCTATTCCAAATATAAATTGATTTGAAAACAATTTTCAAATTCAATTAGAAATTATTTCTAATTATCTTGACTCCTTTAATAAAATTTAATTGAAATAATTTCAATAAATTACACTTCTCACTTATTTTAGTTTAGAAAAACACTTTTTCCAAAATTTTATAAGTAAAAAATTCTAATCTAATATGAGAATTATTTTCAATCTAATTAAAATTGTTTTTTCTTAATTAAACATTATTTTCTAATATTAAAGAAACTACTTTCAAAATTAAATAAAACAAATTTTAAATTTATCTAAGAAAGTCCTTTATATTATTTACTTGGAGATTATTTTTTAATTAATTTGAATTTTTTTTGTTAACAAGTTAGAAAACTATTCTAAAAAATATTAAAGAAAGCTAATTTTTCTTAATTATCAAATGAGAACATTTTTCAAAACTTTAATCAAGAAAAGTACTTTTCTAATAATCAAGAAACTTATTATTCATAAATAGAGAAATAATTTTTAAATAAATAGAAAAATAATTATCTAAAATCATAAATTTATTTTATTTCAATCAAATTGAAATAAATAAATTTAATTAAAAACATCTTTTTTAATTACTTTAAAAACAATTGTTTAATTTTAATGAGTCTAATTAATTAATTTCAGACTAACTGAAATATAATTAATTTTAATTTTAGAAATAACGTTTCAAAAATTTAAATAAGAATCAGTTTAATATAATTATAGAATTGATTTTAAATTTAAAACTCTTTTAAACTATATTTGACTATAGATTATTATAGTATTGGATTACTCTTAATCTCAGAATGAAACAAGCTCAAAATTAGGTCTGTAGTACATTATTTCGGTACCTAAACAACACTTATCTTAATTCTATAATACACAATCCTAATTACCAAACACACCTTATTATAGAAAATAGCATATATTGCATATCTAAACAAACCCATCTTCATCCTAGAAATCATAATTTCACAAACAAGATGAAACCCTAGCAACCCAAGGTTGTTGTCGCTGCCACTCTCAAAAATATACAAGACTTTTGGTATTTATTCTTCTCTTGTTGTTAGCCCCAATCTCAAATCTCATGGCATTTCTTATTTTCTTGTCATGCCACTCTCAAATCTCATTTCTGCGTTCCACATATTTTCATCCAAAGGTTATTGAGTCTCATTTAATGATTGTAAAAGAGAAATGGAAGAAACAAAATTTTTGGCATATATTTTGTCGTGCCACTTCCGTGCGATAATATTACTAAGGAAGCTAAACTTTTCAGGCTTTCAGCTTTCATATTTAAAAAGCTAACGTTAACTTTTGATGTTTATAAATTCTTTTGAAACATTTAAGCGTATTTCTTTTACTTAATTTTTTATTACCATCAACATATAAATCTAAAATATTCAAATTAAAAATTAGCAACAAAAAAATTTCACGATTGTTACTTCTGAGTTTTGAGTGATAATTTAAAAGTAAAGTGTTTATTTTTTATATATTTTTAGCTTACTAAATATTTGAATATCTAAGTGATAATTCATTGCAACACTTGTAGTTCATCTACTTGTAGCCCTTTTTCTTTTATTATTATAATCCCTAAATTTATTCTATTTTAAAAAAGTATTATTTATTTGTATATTAGTATTTAAGTGTCACAAAATGTATTCTTTTTTTTTTTTTTTAAACTAAAATAATATTAAATTTACTTTAAATTTGACAAAATTGCTGTAGCGACCCCTGTGTTATACGAAAGTTGCTAATTAAACCATGAGATATAAAATGTTACTCTATTAACCTTATGTTTTCAATTTTGCTGCAAAAAAAACCCTTAGTCGTGTGTTGTTCCTCTACGTTTAAGGGGCTATGAGTTAATAAAATTTCAACTCAGGGTGCTTTTTGATAATTTTTATATGTCAAGGTATTTTTAGCAACTTTTGAATAACACAGGGTTATTGCTCTATCACAAAAATTTGTATCATCACCCCTATTTTATTAAATATTTCTTACATAATGGTTAACAAACTAAAATTCCTCATTGGAATAATTCCTACTTTTATTTTATTGTATGAATTTATGGTTTAATTTGAGTGTAGATGACACCAAACACTAATTATGTAAAAAGAGAGAAATTTACTGCTTTGGTACCATGATTGATTTGTTGAATCATTTTGACAGAAAGATTCCTCTCAACATTTCAATCTCTTGGAACTTGTTTATATACAATTTACATGGAATGATCTACCTCCAGAAGAGGCAATCATCTTTTGGCACCTAAGCTAGAGCAACTAACTAACTAAAACAAACTCCAAAATAAGAAAAACAAATGCGGATAATTCAGCAGAAAATAAATACATCGGCACCAAAATAAAAACTCTAATAATAGATGACAAAGGAGTATTATAGAGTTAATAATATGCGAGGTGTGTGGTGGTTGACAGTTTGTTTTCATTATTTCCTTAGCCTAATCAGAACAACCATATAGTTCAAAAGCTGCTGCGGATTTGTTAATCGTATCTAGTGCAACTGCATCAGCACAAATTTGTCATGCTTGGAACTTTTCCCCATCAGTTTAAATGTTCCTGTCGTCACTCGAAAAGTCGAGTGCTTCTTTATTTTGTGTTTTTCTTCCAAGAAAGCGAAGGGGGAAAGATGGATCGGAGGCTGCTTCCACTGGCTCCAAGTACTGGCGTGTATCAGGTTTTGAAGTAGAAACTCACTTTTCATGCATTGAGCCCCACACTCAAGTTACTTGTCCGATTTTAGGATGGTTGCTTGATGATAACGAGTGTGCGTTTATAGATAAAGTTGCACGTTTTAACCATGAAGGGGTTTTTTTTAATCGGGGAAGAGAGATGCATGTATTTTCTTGATTTATTAGGTATCGGATTCTGATATGCATTGACAATTTTAACGTATAACTAATAAAAGTCATATCAGTTGTACTATTCAGCTTTCATAGTTTGACAGTATTCATTTACATAATAGAAACTCCGGCCTATCCTTAAATTACTGTAACTTATTATCTCAGTAATGTACATTCAATAAATTATTGTCTGTATGTAATAGTTTAAAAAGTATATATTTTGAATAAGTTATTTAATAAATCAATAATTTAAAATTAAAGAATTTAAACCCATCTAATATTACAAGATCCAACATTTTTCGCTATCCGAATAATTCATATTATAAGTCTTAAATGAGTTACAACTTGTGCCACTCAAGGAGCAATATTTCAGATATTCGATACTTAAAAAAACTTGTAGAAATTTGATAATGTTAGGAATTTATTTTACGTTGGTATAACTAGAATTTCTGCATATACAATATACACAAAAGAATTAACAAAATTTAATATGATACGATACATGCATCTGGCATTAGTTTCATAGATTGTGTTGATTAATTCATGTGTGATTATAAACTTATTTCGTGAAAGCAAGTTTTATTTCGTGGAACCAGATGTTTGTGAGAAAATATATGAAAAGAGAGAGAATTAATGGCTGAACCTTTAATATGTCCCAGATTGTTGCAAAGCACAGTCATGCCCTTAATGATAAGTTCAAGGTCTTGAAAGAGTATGAAGGATAATGGATAGTACTAAAATTAATCTGTTGAATAGACATAGACACTATCACTAAATTTGCATACCCCACAAAGATGATCGCAAAACCCTTTGCCCTCGGGAGTGGTTCAGTTAGCGATGGAGATATCCAAGTCCCTTATTTTTTTATATATGAAATTGAGTCTCTAAATTTTACAAAAATAATTTTATCACTAATAAAAATTTTATTTTATTTACTATTAATTAATTGAGTGATTTTTTAATTTTAAATTACTAACTTATCAAATAATTTATTTAAAATATATGGTTGACTTTTTTTTAATTTTAATTCGAGGTACGACCCTTTGATAATGTTATCAAAGGCTACGGGAGAGAGAAAGATATGTAATATATGGCAGTGTTGCTTCTTAGTTTAATATCATAGATTAAGAAAGTAACTATAGTTAATATGTTAACTAAATAATCCTCTTATAGTTTAATTTTATAACAATCGTCCATCTTATCATTAATTTTATCATAAATCTTTCTAGTTAACCTAGGCTGGCGTCTCGTCTGCAGCTTCGCAGCTTCTTTTCTGCAATATCGCAGGATAACACAGGATTTTTCCTTCTTTTCTAATATTAATCTATAGCTAAACCGAACCCCTCAATTAATTCAAACCATTGTGGGAGGTATCCAATCCTTCTTAATCGTTCAATGGCGGACGACATGGAGGCCGGCATAGCAGCTCTGAAGATTTCTAATTGAGAGGAAACAGCACTGATAGTTGAAGGTCTGGATGAGGATTCGGAGATTGTTGATGAAATATGCCTCGTAGGAGAATTCAAGACTACTAGTTCAATCAATTTTATCGTCATGAGAGCAAAGCTGGCGGAAATCTGGCACCCAAGAAAACGAGTCACAATTGAGGAGATTGGTGATCAACGTTTCATGGTTCGATTCTACCATGAAGTCGATGTACAACGAGTCCTTGCGGGGGGACCTTATAACTTTAATAATCATCTCCTGGTTCTTCATAGGGTAGGGGAAAACGAGGATCCGTTACAGGTACCATTGTTGAACTAAGATATATGGGTCCAAGTTCATAACCTGCAGACAGGCATGATGTCAGAAGCAATGGCTACACAGCTAGGCAATATGTTGGGACCCGATCCGCTCTGATACCATAAATGTTGGGACCCGATCCGGAAACCGGATCCCAACCGAAAAAGGCGAACGAAGGAAACCGAAAACAAACAGAATTCAGAAACGAATGCGAATCGAATCAAATACAAAGCGAACGAACCAAATCGGAATAATCAATAGAATCGAATCATAAGGCGGGGATAAACGAAATAATCAATCAAACTGAAACAGATCCGACATCCGAGAACAAGTGTCGAAAAAATGATCGAATGAACATAATCGCGTTGGAAAACCCAGACTAACCATCCAAAACCGGTATAAAATTTGTTTTTCCTTCATGTTTTTTTTCATTCTTAATCACTTTATTTCATTACATACAAAATCATCATATGCTTGGATACTCATATAAATCCCAAATCGCACTCAAATCATAATAAACTTCTTAACATTAATACCAATCTCATAAATCCATCTTTCATACATC
>JANJEY010000234.1:15019961-15033844 GCA_024703695.1 Erythroxylum cataractarum | reverse complement strand
CGTTTTAGGTTTCAGACGTTAAAAATCAGGGTAGTCCCGTCTTTTACAAAATCTGTCCGTTGGACAGTGTTTTCTGTGGATTGGACAAGTTTTTGTGTCCATGTCCTTTTAGGACAGGACAAAAATCATCATCAGACAGTAACCAAACATAATCAGGGACAGGACTTTTGCGTCCTTGTCCACTGTCCGCAGGACTATGGACACTAACCAAATGCTGGGTAAACCTCTCCTTTTAGGACGGTACAAGTGGTCCACATTTGAAAAAACACTTTTTGAATAAAGTCTCCTGCCCTGCTCTGATATTTTTGTGACTAGAAGTGATTGAATTGAACCCATGGACTTTCAAATTCTGTATGCTCAAAAGTTCTAAGTTTTCTAAATTCCGATCCGAATCAAAACCATGAAGAAATAAATATGTCGGTTTGGAGCACCGTATAACTTAATTTTGTTTATGTATTAGTGTGTATTTTATATAAATGTGTAGTTGAGGTTTAATTAAATAAAGTAAGAATTGATTAATCAGAAGAGAGAATCTAATCTCACGTCTATCATGTTCTAATCTCACATATGTCAGGCTCAACAAAATGTCACCCTGCTATTGAATCATTAGTTGCAGAAAAATCAACATTTACAAAATATCATATTTAAATTCACTTTTTCAACTTTTTGACAAACCTTTAATGTTTGAAAGCATCAATGAGGTAACTCAATACTATGATTATCTTTTATATTATTTTTACAATATTCACATAGAAAAATCTCAAACAATAAACACAATTCATAATTAAAAGTGTGTGAATGCAACCTTTATAGTAACTTTAGAGTTTTATCAAAATTATAATATTTATATAGATTAAATTATTGCATTATGAATATAAAGTCGTTATCTTATTTAAATTCTATCAATTAAATTCGTATAAAAAATTTCGCTCACAAAAAAAATTATAAATGTATTTACAAAATCTTAAATTTATTTTGATATCTAATTGAATGTTAAAACATGCTAAAATACAATTTAATACGACTTATTTCATAGATTCATAATGATGTCAAGAACTTTGATATTGTCAACAGTTTCTCTAAAATACTTTCCTTCTTCATTTTTTTTTATAGAACATAAATTTACTAATGGAAAAACATTTAATAATAATTTCACCGCCATTTTAAAGGCGTAAAAGATCAAAATGATTCCGAGTCATTATGTTAGTGTTTTAGTCTTAAATGCCTACTTAATAGAATCATGAAAAAGGATTCTAATAAGCATGCACTTAATACTTCTTTGAGAAAAGTGGTTGCTATAATACTGCAATATGTGCTTATTTCATCAACACGCAGTTAAAGTTCCAACTGAAAATAAATTCAAGTTTATGAACTAAAATAATTTATTTAATATAAAAACAGTTGACCAAAAATCATCTTTTTGTTGTTAAAAAATAATTAAAAAAAGGTAAAAACTATTGATGCTTCATAAATTTTAATTATTAAATAGAGCTTCATCGAATGATTAAGAAAGAAAAAGATCGCTCAACTCATCTGAGTTAGTTTTAAAAAATAATTTGACCAACCCAAACACTATTAGTAAGCTCAATCCCATCTAACATATCTTCTTCAGCAAAGTCTAAGCACAATAAATTCAATCCATCTCCTACTGACTTTAGTTTCTTCCACCACATTCTCTACTAATACCCATAATACCACTCCAGACAAAACAAAACCTGTGTCATAATATAGGCTGAAATTCAGAAAAGTTGGAAATAAGTTTCAATGGAGTTCATTTCAACATAATAATTGCAAGAGAAGATATTCTAAGATTACAATGATGTTTAAATCCCACAAAGTCCTCCAACATCATGAAAAAGTCAATGCCAGTCGCAAGATTTTACACAAGATTCTAGTTATAGAAATTACCAGAAGATTAAAAAAATTTGCAAATACCTAGTGAGATACCAGATTTCATCAAAGGAAGCTTCATTACTGCTCCTGCAACAATATTAAAGTTTCAATACCAACAGAACATCAGCATTGGAGCGTTGATCATGGTAGTGAAACGGGCAAACCCACTTAGGAAAGGGACAGCGACATGCTTGTCATGCTCCGCACTGCCAATCCCAGGATCAAGTGTTCGGCAGTACTGCCATCACTGTTTTGACTTCATAACAAGCACAGACCACTTTCCATGTCGATATAGTGTTCATATACCTTGTACTACGTTCTACATTAAAAGTTACCAATGTACAGGGCATTACAGAAATATGCATTACCTGAACCAATTTATCAAGTAGGACAGATTCTGACAACCACAAGTCTACTTTATGAGGATAAAAATCAACAGAATGCCACTGCTGCAAAATCATCTCAAAGGGTTGTACCAAACAATGCACCCTATTAGTTAGAAACCTCACCAATTTGGAAATTGAATTCAATCAGGAACTGACCTGAGAAGACTTGATACTGTAACTGAATAAGTTTTGATGTACATGCATATTTTTGCATGATACAACCCATTAACTATTAACTTTATTTCCAATCTAGTTTGTGAGGAAAGCTTCATACAACATTCAGCCAGAAACAATAATGAGAAGATCGTACAACAATTATGAAAAATGGAAGGATCAATATCTATTGAAAGAAAAAGGACTTATCAAGGATTCTTCAAGTTCTCGAAACCCTCTGTAAACAGCCTCCGTTTTGTTCTGGGGTAACGGCAACCTCCTAACCTCTGTCATAAACCTGCAATCAAATTTTCACAATGTGAATGAAAAGAATGCAGAACAATCAGCCATTCATGCAAATCACTATGTTCGATCAATTTGGAGAAAACAATGTAAACTAGAGCAACTAAATAAGTCAAATCAATAATGGATAGCATTAGTGCTAAATTCTAACTCAATAGGTTTAGAAGATTCCAAAATTTGAGTGAAAAGCATAATATCCGTTCGACAAGTTAAACTCACTTAAAAGTGAGCAAACATTGCCCTTTGTGGATTGCTCAAACAGAATGAAGACACTTGAATCCACTTAAGATTTACTCCAAGTGATATAGATACAGAAAAATCACACCATCCAAGGCTCAGACCTGACAGGTGCCAAGGGGAGGGATATTCTTGGCACAAAAATGGGCCCATCTAAACAGAACAAAGTTTAAAGACACTTGGAAAGGCTGCATTACAACGCAGCCACCAAGTACTGAATGGAGATACAAAGAAATGGAGAACTGTCAGACCTCAGAGCTTAACCCAGTAACCACATAATAATTGATATAAAGCTTCCAAACTAAGCACAACAAACCTATCAGGAAATATCTATTTTACATAATTGCTATCCAAAATCACATTTAAATCCCCCAAGGCTTAAATGCCACGGAAGTTTCAACCAAATTGCTCAAGAGATGATTGGAGAATTGAAAAATCCAAAAGAAAACATATCAAATCTCTACATTATGGGCCCCTATGTTGGCATCCCAAGAAAATCCTAACAACCAATTTCAGAACTACTACAATCCAACATCAAACAATCAGTTAAGTAGTCAATACTTGTAAGCTAAAAAGTTGCTGCAACAATTGAAAGCATCCAATTTTTCAGCCACAATTTCAACACTCATCATAAACTCAATTCCAATCAACCTACTCCCCCATATTAATTCAATTGCATCAATTGAATTCATGGACAATTTCGAAAACATTAATGTAGATGCAATGGAAACACGACACCACGGATTGGAATTGCATGAAAGACCAATTAACTGAAAAGACAAACTGACCTGTTTGCAGCACTTGAGATCTTATCACAAATCCCTTGATTAATGATTGTCCTCTGCTCCAGTGAGAATGCTCCCCCTAATATTAAAGAAGCGCCAGTAGCACTTGTACCCATCCTTTCAGCAAATACAGACATAGCCCACTCACGGAGCACCAATAACACAGACTGAAGAAGGCGTAACCTAAGGTTGGGAGATGGCAAAATAGCTCCATTGGATAACAACTGATCATAAGCGTTCAATACTGGTTCAGCTGCACCCTTGCAAGCAGCAATGAGAGCTCTTGCTACATCTTCGTCACCAACCATTTCAATCCGTGATTCAACTCTCTCCTAAAAAATGAAAACATTAATATACAAATCTTAGGCATGAAATGAAAAATACGAGGGCAACAACAATTCTGTCACAAAAAGATTCATGGAAGGTTTTTAACAGAAAAAGAAAAAAACTACCACAAAGACATTGCGATACAAAGATTTAAGGCTAGAGAAAAAGAACATGGAAGGAAGCTGAGATTCACCAAAGCGGCCTTCTCGAGATGAAGGCAGAGAGTCTCTAAAGGTAAAACAGCTCCATCACCAGGATATAGGCTAGAACCAATCCTTTTAAATACTGAACAAGCTTCAGCAATGCCACCCCTTGAAAGAGCTTGATCAATCAGTCTAGCCCAGGTTTCTCTCACAATGCTGCTATCAGCATCACCCGAATAATTTGCAAAGTAAAGCATTTCCAGACATATCTGAAGGAAGAAAAACAAAAGGTTACAGAAAAACTCAACCATAAAATAAAAAGATTATATAGACATGTCCACAACACCTGCACCAACATATAAGGACAGACATCAATCCACTTAAAGCAAATGCGTCCTTTCAACGTAAATTTAAACTTGCAAAAATTGGAACGGCACCTTAACTTAATAATGCAACTGCTATTTATTGTTATTATTAAAGTGCATTTTGTCATATCCAATCAATACCTTTTTTAAGTTTTCCCTAAATAAACAAAATATTTCGAGAAAAATAAAACAACAGGGCTAGGTAGTTATTATACAAGGAATACCGATTTTTATAGGGAAAGTCAATAATAGATCAATAAGAACTCATGCAATAAAACTTTTTGTCACCACTACCTTATTTGTAGTTGCTTCTTCTCCTCCTCCTACTCATACAAGCTTTTTACTAATAAGGCTTATCTATCTGGAAACAAATTCTAATGAGATTTTAATTATGCTTATATTCTAACATCTTACAAGGTGCTGAAGATGTAAAATCTCTTAACACAAAAAATCAAGTTGTTTCAAATGTAAAAATAAGCAACAAAGATACTGGAAAAAGATAATATAATGATTAATTATTCTCACAGAAATGGAAGGGCAGTTAAATAGCACCGGAAAAAGTGACTGGTGGTGAATTATCTTTTTATTATTCCTATAATACGTCTGATGGCTTACACAATAAAGATATTGGTTCTAGTATTAACTTAAAAAGCAAACATCTTTGAAGCAACTAACCATAATGCCCTGAACCAATAAGGTCAATATGAGTAAATACTTCAACAGCACATGGTGTTCAACTAAACAATTTCACTCCACTGTCCAATTATTTGAACATGCAAAAAGCAGAAGGATTAGGAACAGAAATACCTCCCAAAGTTCAAATGGAACTGCATATTCATTGTACAATTGAGTTATACTTTTCAGATCCAATGACAGCTCTTTGGCCTTTTCTCGTGCAATCTTTGTATATTCTGTATCACACTCCTGATCAGTGCCTCTTTCATTTTGGTTAGCCTCAGGCATGTCAGATGAAGATTCTAATCTAGAAGCAATAGATTCCAGTTCTTCTTTTATTTTAATCTGAAAACGAAGCACTGCAAGCTTTCCTTCAAGCAAATCTAGCAACCCACTGTCGAAAGCCCCCCTTGTAGAACCTACCAAACCACCACTATCACCTGCATTCTTGACCTGAACAACTGCATTACTCAGGTATTGGCGCCTGATTTGATAACGAAAAGGTAATATCAGAAATGAACCACATCCAAGAAATGTAAGAAATTTTAAAATAGCATGAAAAAATCACACATCCAATGAAGGGGTTGGTTACTTTATAATTTCTACATGCAATGCGAAAACAAATGTAGATTGGTGATTTTTTTCATTAGTATTGTACTCATTGGCCTACAAATCTATCATAGTAACTAGAGAACTAACATGAACTATTTTTGAATATGAATTGGACATTAAAACATTCCTTTTTGAACTAATCATGATTAATTGGGAAAATCAGAACTTTTGACAATTTTGGTACAGTAAAGAAAAGATTGGTTAAGATCATGCATCAATACCATATCAAGCAAATTCTAGAGCTAAACAGAAGTTAAGAACCAAATTATATCAATGTAAGCGACAGTAGAAAGAGCGATCTGTTAACCTCTGCTCAAGGCTCGGAGCATCTCCCATGTCAGTTGAGCGTCTTTCGGCTAGTCTTAGCAAAGCATGAGCTGCAAGCACGTGCTGCCTCTTTAAGACATAATACCGCGCCAAAAGATCAAAATATTTGGCTTGATTAGAAGACATAAGTGCTCCTGAATGACCAACTGGAGATGTTGCAGATATCACAGCAGAAATTGCTCGAACCTGTGACAGACCAAATAAAAATTTCAGCTGGTACTAACTAATTCAAACTTACTTTTCAGACTTTTACGTTCCAAATGTATACCTAGTGCCTTATATGGACTTTTATAACTTTTATATAATCAAACAGCAGAACATCAAAATGTATTACCTCTTGTGGGGGTTCACGGCCAGCACTTTGCAGAAAAGGCACTAAATCGGAGCCTCCAAATTCTAACAGCTCATCTTCAAGGCCTAAATCGATCATAGTCCTGTACAGGTACTCACGAAATGCTCTGTCAGATGATTGGACCCCAAGTTGAACAATCTGGGAAATATATTTCTTTCGAGAAGCCTGATCAAGCAAAGGTCTCGTGGAAACAGGCCTCACTGGAGACCCAAATTCCTTCTGGGAAGCATCAACTTTCAAAGAGCGTAAAGCACTGGTAATTATCTCATAGCACTGTATGCGACAAGCAAGTGCATGTTCTCTAGTTGCCGCATCAATTTGGTCATTAAAAGCATCACCTGCCGGGTCAAGTGCCTGTGCCTTCTGCAGGGGTAACCGTACCACAGCTTCGTAGAATCTACAAAGTCACATTTACATTTAAGCGACAACAATACAAGTTTTACATTTTTGCCTCTGTCATGAAACAATGAACTCACCTTAAGTCCTCAAAACGCTTGCAAACAGTTCTTAAATCTGCAGACTCTGGAATTTTGCTCAAGAAATTGAAGGCCTCTCTAGCAAGATTCTCCTTCTCCACAGGATCAGAAGTTATAGCAGCTCTTTCAAGACATTCCACAGCTAAGAAGAACTTGTAATCAGACTCCTTAAAGTAGCTGGGACAACCCTCACGTAATCTCCCACTGATGTCATTTACCGTTCCCCTGCCATCAGGACCAGTATAATACTGGAGCAAAGGATCAGTATCAATTCAGGAAAATTTTTGAATACAGAATAGCAGTACCAAATGTGAAAGACTTAAGGTCCTAGGAAGCAATATATATAATCCTATCATTTGTACCTCCATAAGTGCAGATATTAGCATTGTAGCAAGACGGTCACCCTCCTCAGAACAAACAAGCCCATGGAATGTCAATTGAACAAGAGCTTGCCTCAGACTAGCATCAAACTGCTGAATCAAGCGTGTAACATGGTGCTGAGAGAGTAGCTGAAGCAAAAACAAAGCCTCACCAGATCTCATAAGCAACTGTCTAACACACTCCATTGCCCTCACCTGTAAACCGATAGACATTAAGCTTGGACATAAAATATAAAGATAAGCCAGTTATAATTAAGCACCCACCTCCATGGCAGCCAATTCAGCAGGACTATAAGGTAACCGCTGCCTTTTGTTTGATGTACCACTACCATTAGAGTCAACGTTCCGTGAATAAGCACCAAATAAGTTTCTTACCATACTCCTGTCACCAGTGCCAAAGTCAGAACCAGCTGCATATAATATGGAACCAGTCAAGTCTCCCAAACCAGCAACGCAGCCATAAAGGCCTCTTCTCTGGTTCCTTCTTGACCTTAAAAACTTCTCTAAAGAGCGAATTTTGCTCTCAAGAACTTGCATAGCTCCAACAGATAGTCTACAGACAACTATTCCATCTGGAGATGTAGCATCAGGTGGACCCAAACTGCCTTTTGTCATAAAGATGGGGAGTTCCCAGAGTGGAAAAAGCAACCTTGTTGTGCATAAACAGAGACCTTCATGTGCACCTGAAAATACAGGCTCGGCCTCTTGCACAACTTGTCCCATGCTAAAACCCCCAGCTGCTGATCTAGTACTTGCCAATGCACTACTACCCTCAAGTTGGGGCATTCCAACAATTCTTGGGTCTTCATATGCTTCAGCTGCCTTCTCAGCCACAACATTGCTTATAAGATTTTCATAATGTACTATCCTTGCAGCAAGCATTAAACACATTGCAGCTGCCTCACCAGCCCCAAATCGGTTGAAAAAATCTTCCAAGATTGATCTAGGTGAATTGGACTCAAACAACCTCCTGAGAATGTCAACAGGTCTATTGAAAACAACTTCCATCATTCCCATGGTACTGAAAACAACAATTCTTCGCCTTGGCAAAATATGTTGGGTTGAGAGTTCAGCTCTTGCCCAAAGTTTACCTGATGCCTTCTCACAGGATTCCCTTGAGTTTTCAAATCCAAAAAAAAGTTCTGAGTATAGTGACTGTATAGTGGCAGCTGTGTCCGGTAAGGGCAAAACATCTGCCACGAAAAGCATTCGACCTTCAATAGGTAGGGAAGAGACAATTTCTCGCAAAGCTCGAGAACTCCTTGTGCTTGTTCCCATGCTACCTGCTGGTTGAGAGCTTGAGTCCTTGCTCACAATTACAAGAGAAGACATGCTTGGTGGTGATGAATCAGAAAGGACAAGAGTTCCAGTAGAGTAATATGCTGTTTCAACCTTTAGTGTGGGATCTTCATTTGGGGTCCTATTAGCAATAGATACAGCTCCAAATGTAAGTCCACCACTAACTCCTAAAGGAGGAGAAGGTCTAGTAGTAACAACTTTTAAACAATTTGCCTTCTGAGAACTAGTATCAAACCCCCCCAAACCTCCAATGGCACCATTACTGCCACTAGATGGAGAAGTGGAAAAGTACATCCTTCTGCCATCTGATAAAACAGCAACAAGATGCAACCATTTGGATTCCAGAGTAGATAAAGGCGTGATGCAGACTACAGACGGTTTTGTTTGTCTATTTGGCGTTCTCGGTCCTGTCAAATATCTGCTTGCATAATGCACATCTCTGTGACTAAACAAATTTCTCTCTTCGGCAACCTTCTTCAATGGACCATCTCCATTTGGCCCTAAAAGAAATGCCTGAAGTTTCATCTCCTCAGTTCGCGCATACAAAATCTGTCTTTCATTGTCAACAACCATTTCCACAACAGGGTCAACAGCTCCAAACTTGAATACATTAGGCACCACCCACCTAAGACAGAAGAAGTTCTTAGTTCTGACCTATGGCATATTAATTGTAAGATAATAATTGAACTTTATATTGATTTAAAGAAACCCAAAACATTGAAATAACCACTTAGTTCTTAAAATGTTATCAGGTAGGAGCTGTCCTTGGTTAAAAATCAATTGCTGTTATGTTACATAAGTTAAAGCCATCACCATGAGACATTCCGGAGATTTAATGGCCATGTATACCTCTCCAAAATAAATGAAATAGCATACCTCGATATGACACTACTCAATCCAGCAGTGAGGCAAACTTTTCGACATCGTTTATGCCAGCCTGAACCAGTGGTGTAATGCAATTCATAAATGTGGCCATCTCGCCCAGCCAGGAATATACGGCCCTTTTCAGTGCATACAACACAAGTCATAGTAACCCCATCAGATGGTATGGCATATTCTGGCAAAGGCTGCAATGAGAGCTCTGCATATGGATCAGAACCATCACCACCACCAGAACAGCAGACTCCTACAAGAATCAACTGACAACAAGAAAAGTTAATGAGAACCAATCAAAAAGTACATAACTACTTATCCAAACAGAGTCTCACACAGAAGATACAGCAAAAGAGTCCTCAATCCTATTACAGTTCTCACATCTTGCTTGCTCATTATCTAAGTTTTAGCAATAAAGAGTAGGAAAGAAAAAGGAGAATGATCCAAGATTAAAAAGCATAAAACATTAAAGGTAAATTGTCATCTGAATGTCTTCTTTGATCAACATGATGCCACCATAAATTAGGTTCACTTCCACAATAAGAGTTTCAGTTCAGACACAAACTATGAAACAAACCAAACTTATTGTTTAAAGCTCAAAGCCCGCATGTCAATTTGACACCATACATATCAAGTTTGTAACTATATTTCTAAGAAGGAAATAAGAAAAAGATAGTGAGAATAAAATCTTCTATGCGCTTCAAATAAAGAATAAAATCTTCTATGTGCTTCAAATAACATCTAAAATTGATTCCTAAAATCTTAGCCTAGCAACCAGAACGTATAATAGACCACATGTCACAGAACTTGCAACATGGATAGATAGACAGAGACAGAGACAGCTCCTAACTCTATTGCCATCAGGCTCTTGCAAACCTTTTTTGACAACTTCCATTAATGAAATAATTAATATCTAACAAAATGGTGCATTCAAACAAAACATCCTGTTTAATATACCAGTGTCGATTGTTATCACCTCAATAGGAGTAGCTAAAACTAAAAGATATTGAATAGCTTCAATAAAGACACCGGGTTTCGATTTGGCAAGTCCAACTGCACAAATGGCCTGTTCCTCCCCACTGTATTCAGGACATTGTCCATCCCTGAAAAAGACAAGAATGTTAAAGATAATTAGCACTTACTTAACTTAACAATTGAATTAGAATAACATAAGGAAGAAGAAAGAACTTTAGCAATAATCAATCTTAAAATATTAAGCCTATAAATCTTTCTAGATTCGGTATCTGACAGAATCTGGCTGAATTAGCCAAAAGTCAAGAAATATTGCATTATTCTTTCTAAGTACCGAGTGTTAACCATCATCTTAACTTTCTTCTGTAGAGAACAGGAGATGACCTCACATTACAAGGAGTAGAAAAGACCAACTAGAATTATAAAACAAGGAAGTTGACAATTAATCGTGATACAATTACGGTCTTAGTCTGATTGAAGAGCCATACAACAATAGATTAAGATGAGAGCCAAAAAAATAGTCATGAACACTACGTATCTCTCCCAACATAATCAAAAAGATTAACAAAGTGAAAGAATTCAGTATACTTGTCTTTATTTAACCAAAGCCACCTGAAGACCCCAACAATCCAAACTAGATATACAATAATTAAACAAACTTCACAAACATGGTGGAAAATTTTATTGAGAGCAATATGCACCTTTCATTGGGAATATCACAACTTCATCCTCTAGCAAAACTGTCATCTTAGAACCCACATAATTTTTCGAAATGCTTCTCATTCCTCGTCGCGGCGAGGCCAGTTTCCAGCAAAGATGTCTTTTAGTAATTTGAGCATATCTTTTGCTACAGAAGTCCTTTTGAGATGATTTTTGATGCATTGTAAACTAGAGCCATAGATCTACAAGTTTTGTGAAGTAATGGAGTTTTGAATCAGTCTCTAAGAATATGAAATTTTGGATGGAAGTTAAGAATGGAAATATTATTTCAGCATGAGTTATTGAATGGGATTTTGGTTCTTATTTTAGGAAATCAAGTGAGGCAAGAGGAGCAAGAGGATCTAGAGGAAACTCATTCCTAGGCAAGAACAAGCAAGGAATTCAAGGTGGGTTCATGTTTATAATAGAAGACATAAGTCACTCATTGTTTTGTTCAAATCAAGATAGATTTAATGCTTTAAATTGCATTATCAATAATTGTCTTATGCGCCATTGTGAATTGATTATATGTTTGCTATATGATTTGCATTCATGATTTATGAAAAGGTTTTCAAAAAGGGGTTTTCTCCTTTCACGAATACATGCACATGAATTCATGCTTTCCGAAATGTATGACAAGCAAGTTTACAAGCAAGTGCCAGTTTGGCAAACAAGTTTACAAGAATTTGAATCATGCATGTTATGTGGGTTTGCGGTATGTCCCTCACGAACAGTCAAGTGCACATTGACTCACGAAAAGGCTTCTCCCGCCTGCCCGCAAGTGGCACAGGGTTTCTCACAAGGATTCCCTCACGAAACTACGTCTACACATAACCATTTCGATGGGAATGTGTAGTACGTCATGAATCAGGGACTAACCCAAACCATCATGTTATGTTATGTGTTTATGATCTGTTATTATGAATCATGCATCATGAATTGTCCAAGGTTCAAGCATTTCAAGATAATGACTCAAGCATGTTCAATTGCTATGATTTCAACAAGTACCACGACAATGAGTTATTTTGATTACTTTTGCTTATTTCAATATTATAAATATGTTCCCACGAGCTTTATAGCTCACCCCCTCTATCCTCCCCCATTCAGGTGACGAGTAAGAGACCGAGTGAGTCACGAGTTATGGCAGCACTCCATTTTTTTTGTTATGATGTATTTTTGGAAGTCAAGGCTTTAGTTACATTTCAAGTTTGTTGGTTTAAGTGTATTTTATATTTTTGACTCTTGAACTTAAGTTGTAATTTGGTTTAAAATGTTATTAAAGCTTTGTAAAACTCATCTTTTGGATAATCATTTATGGATGTGTTTGTTTTAATCATGAAAGCAAGTTTTGAGTTTGTTCATAGTGGGTCCATTGAGCTTCCGATGGTCTTTTTCCTTAATCGTTTAATTTACACGTTCCACCTCACGCATCAAGAATCATGCTCTCATGTACAATGTTGGGTTCCACAAACGGGATCCAACAGTTAATAATAGCCTCTAATTCCATCTTCATGCTGCTCGATGTTCCCACATAAAAAGCCTCAGCATAGAAAAAAAAACCTGTCGAAAATCTTACAATAAAACCCCAACCTGACTTTCCTGGGTTGCCAAGCGATGAACCTTCTGGATACATCATTATATTATATTGCTTACAAGTTTCAATACTTTTTATGTATTATTATTTTATTGTTAATAAATATTAATGATTATGAATAATAGTCAACTTAACATTATTATTATCTATATTATTACTATGTAAAATTTTAGGTATGTTTATTTTTTATATTAAAAAAGATTACTTATATAGTTTTAATGCATTAACTATATATTTAAACAATTTTATAAAGAAAAAATAAGTCAAAATATGAAAAATCATAGACAAAGGTCAATTATAATTAACCTTATAGGATTATTAAGCACACTTACCATTAAAAATCAAATTAACATTATTAATACATAATTCTTTAATTTAGATTTTTTGCGATGATTTCAATGTTTAGATGCCATAAGTTTACATTTTGTGATGAAAGATAAATTTTTTATAAAATGTTTGAATATTTTACGACGTTTTAAATTCTTATCGTCAAATGCTCAACCTTTGGCAACAACATGAGTAAATCGTCACAAAATTAGGCACTTTAGTGACAACTCCAAAAAATGGTTGCCAATTAATCTGCTTTAGCGACGATTTTACTTAACGTCATCAAAATCATGACTTTGGGTCATAAAAAGTTAAATCGTTGCCAAAAGTTGACATTTGTCAACGATTTACAATTTATTGCCAAAAAATGTAGCTAATAATCTATTCTATTGTAGTGGTAGTTCTTGGCCATATTTTTAAATAAATAATAATAAATATATAAATAGTAGAAAGATATATGAGTTGACAATTAAGTCCAATTCGTTTATCAACATATTATTCCTAGAGTAACTTATATCTATTGTAAAAATTATATGCTTTTATGAATGTTGATTTATGCCCTACAGCCAATCGTTTTGGTTAAAGTTAGTGACAAATTATTGAAAAGCATTCTTTATTTTAGACATGCTTAGATGTATATGATAAAGTCCATGGGATAATTGTACATTGCAAATGAAATTATAATGAGATTATAATTATGAGATT
>JANJEY010000234.1:14977932-15001055 GCA_024703695.1 Erythroxylum cataractarum | reverse complement strand
TTTTACTAGACCCATATCCAAATCCATATCCAT
This sequence comes from Erythroxylum cataractarum, assembly GCA_024703695.1. Lineage (NCBI taxonomy): Eukaryota > Viridiplantae > Streptophyta > Magnoliopsida > Malpighiales > Erythroxylaceae > Erythroxylum > Erythroxylum cataractarum. Next base: position 15,001,022 of record JANJEY010000234.1, on the reverse strand, counting down.
ATCCATTTTTTAACATCCATTTAAAATCCATTTTTTAGCATCCACAACCATTTTTTAGGGTCGGGTAGTACGGATATGGATCGGGTTGAAAACACATTGCCATCCCTATGTGAAGAGCTTGACCACAACTGTGCCTTCAGGTTGCCAAATAACTTTACATAGGCACTGACGTTGACTTGCTATTGAGGTTCTAGTTTTAAACCTCTCTTTTGCTATTATGATCTCTAACCCTCTCACTTTACTAATTGATAATTGGTACCATATATTGAATAAAAACATAATTTACGAGTTTTTATATAGCGATAAAAAATTTGGAGGTTTTAAAGATGATGAAACACAAGTATTTTAAAACTACATTTTTATTTTTATTTTTATTTTTATTTTAGGCTTATATTTTTTCATTATTAATTCATTATATAATAATAGGCATTAATGTATTTTTTATTTCAATAAAATATTTTATTTTACTCACTCTTATAATTTTTATTTATTATATATTATATATCAGTTTTATAGTTATTTAATATCGACTAAAACTTTAAACCTTAAACTTTTCCTTTGACCGGTTTGATGTCTGGTCCAGTTTTTAAAACATTGGTCCAAACCGCATGAGGGAGGTTTATAAAAAGGCCTCCCCAGTTCATCTGCATATCATCCATTCTCAGAAAATCCTTAATCCCCTTAGAGAGTGTCTCTCCTATTTCTTAAGATATTTAAGTATTTATCTTTGTAAAATAGATAGAGGTTATAACTCCTCTTTTTCATAATGAAATTCCTTCTTTGTTCCTATGGTTTTTACCCTAATATATATGTGTGTCAATTTCTTCATTATTATAGTTTCAATTCTATTTAGCTGTGAACTTGCTCTAATCTGATCAATTTTTTTGCAACAAGTGATATCAGAGATGTGGTGAGAAAATTATGACAACTTTTTAGCGCAATCTATATTCATGTGAAATAATGGGTGCAAAGTTCTGCTCGTAATAGAAGCAATGACAACAAATTTTGATATTGAGAAGTTCAATGAGAGTAATTTCTCATTGTAGAAGTTAAAGGTAAAGGTTATCTTGAGAAAATACAGCTTAGTGGCCATCAGCGAAAAACCTACAACATTCATATATGATAATAAGTGGAATAAGATGGATGAGAATGCCATTGCAAATCTTCATCTGATACTAACATATGTCATGTTATCAAGCATAGAAGATAAGAAGATGAAAAAGAAGATTTATGATCATATCACAAAATTGTACGAGGCCAAATCACTGCACAACAAAATTTTTCTTAAGAGTAAACTATATACTCTTCATATGGCAGAATCTACTTCGGTGACTAAGCAAATCAGTACCTTGAATACTCTTTCTCTCAACTCACTTCGATGGGTTGTAAAATAGAGCCAAATGAATGTGCTGAGCTTTTACTTCAAAGTTTACCTAGTCTGTATGATCAACTCATCATCAACTTAACAAATAATATCCTTACGGATGTTCTAATGTTCAATGATGTTACAGTTGTTGGCCTAGAATAGGAAAATCAGAGCAAAAACGAGGAAGACTGATAGGCAAGTTCACAACTTGTGGAAGCCTTGACGGTGATGAGGGAGAGATCAACAGAACAAGGTCAAATTGTAAGCCAAATTTATGGTAGATCAAAATGAAGAAGTAAAAAGAATTTAAAATGCCATAATTTTGACAAGAAAGGTCACCTGAAGAAAGATTGTTAGAATTTAAAAAAAAATTCCAATCTTTAAGGAAATGTGGTAAGCACTTCAAATGATGGTAATGTCCTGTGTTGTGAGGTAGTGACAGTAAATGAAAACAAAAAAAGATTTATTGATGTATGACATTTCGATTCAGGAGCTACTTTTCAAATGACCTCTCGGAGGGAGTGGTTCTATCATTATGGACCAATCTCAGGAGGATCTGTATATAGTTGCAATGATCATGACTTAAGGATCATTGGTGTATGAACCATCAAGCTAAAGTTTTATGATGGTACAATTCGTACTGTTTAAGGAGTGTGACATGTGGAGGGTTTAAAGAAGAACTTGTTGTCTTTAGGACAACTGGATTATCTTGGTTGCATGGTTGAAATTGAAAACAAGATCATGAAAATAATTCAAGGCGCACTTCTACTTACGAAGGGAGAAAAGATAGCTGCAAATTTGTATATATTGAAGGGAGAAACTTTGCAAGAGGTAGAAGTGTCAATTGTTTCAGGATTTTCAAGTGCAATGATATGGCATCAGAAACATGAGCATATGTTTGAATAGGGAATGACGATTCTTACTGAGCAAAAGCTACTTCCAAGGCTTATAAAGGTATTTCTGTCTTTTTGTAGGCATTGTGTTATGAGCAAACAACATTGGTTGAAGTTCAACACATCAAATTCTAGAAGCAAATCAGTTTTAGAATTGGTTCACTATGATGTATGGCAAGTACTAGTTCCGTCCTTGGGAGGAGCGACACACTTTGTATCCTTCATTGATGATTATTCCAAGAGATGTTGGGTGTATATAATCAAGAGGAAGACAGACGTGTTAATAAACTTCAAAGCTTACGAAGCACAGGTAGAACTTAAATCTGGACAGAAGATTAAGTGTTTGAGGACGGATAATGGAGGAGAATATAGCGATAATGAATTTGATAAATTCTGCAAGCAAGAAGGCATCAAAAGGCAATTGACAACGACATACACTCATCAACAAAATAGAGTGACAAAGCGGATGAACAACATTATATTAGAGAGAACTAGAGCTAAGTTGGCAACTAAAAACTTAGAAAGACCTTTTGGCAGAAGCTATAAGTACCGCTTATTATGTGGTAAATCGGGCCCTATCAACTGTAATTGAGTTGAAGACACCAATAGAGATGTGGACTGGTAAGCCAATTAATTATTTAAATATTCATATATTCGGAAGTTATATGCAAGTAATGTACAATCCCTAAGAAACTATGAAATTAGATCCAAAATCCAAGAAATGCTTATTCTTGGGGTTTACTGATAGAGTAAAGGGGTATCGTCTGTGGGATTCCACTGTCCATAAGGTTATCATCAACAAGAATGTAATCTTTGTAGATAAGTTGAAAAAGAAAGGAAAAGATTATAGCACATCAAAGGAAGATTCAAAGACTACTATTGTTTAGGTGAAAAAAGGAATCCCAGATGGATTCTTCTTAAACATCACCAAAGTACGAGGTACGATAACCGATAGAGTCTGAAGCTCCAGAAAATTGACGATCAAATCACCTAAAAAGGCAACCAGATTGACATTCATATTATATTATGGAGGGCAATGTTGCATACTGTCTTTTAACTGAAGATGGGGAGCCATCAACTCTCTAAGAGGCGATTAATAGTTCATATGCATCTCAATGAATGACAGTAATGTAGGAAGAAATTGAAGCCCCTCATAAGAATAAGACTAAGGAGCTCGTGTCATTATTATATGGAAGAAAGCCTATTTGAAATAAATGATCTTTTAAGATTAAGCAAAATGGTGAAGATCAAATGGAGTGGTATCGTGCAAGATTGGCGGTGAAAGGATATACTTAAAAGGAAAAAATTGATTTTAATGAAATATTTTCCCCCGTAGTTCAACTCACTATAGTCAGAGTAGTCTTAGTAATGTGTGCTACTTTTAATTTATATATTGAACAGTTAGCTATAAAAACATCTATTCTTTACGGAGATCTTGAAGAAGAAATTTATATGTTCCAACCAAAAAGTTTTGAAGAAAAAGGCAAAGAGAGCTTGGTTTTCAGGTTGAACAAATCCATATATGGTCTAAATCAGGCGCTAAGATGTTGGTACAAGAGATTTGATTTTTTTTTATCATGAGCCTTAGATACAACAAACTCAATGTGGACACTTGTGCATATTTCAAGGGGTTTAGTGGACGTGATTTCATTATTTTGCTATTGTATGAAGATGATATGCTGGTAGTAGGCCTCAACAAAGACCGTTTCAAGGAGTTAAAGACTCAATTGATTAAAGACTTGGGACTAGCAAACAAGATTTTAGGGATTCAAATTCACTGAGATAGAAGAAACAGGAAGATTTGATTTTCTCAAAAGAATTATCTGAAGAAGATCTTGTGATGTTTCAACATATAAGATTGTAAGCTAATTTCTACCCTACTTTTCTGTTAACTTTAAGTTATCTTTTAGCATGAGTCCTAGTAGTGAAGATAAGAGGACAAAGATGTCTTGAGTACCACATGCATTAGTTGTAGGAAGTTTAATGTTCGCTATGATTTGTACAAGACCAGACATTGCATACGTAGTGGGAGTGGTTAGTTGACACATGGCGAATCCTAGTAAAGAGCATTGGAATTTTGTAAAGAGGATTCTAAGATACATTAAAGAAACCTCAGATGTTGCATTATGTTATGGAGGATCAAACTTTATTGTCAGTGAATATATTAATTCATATTATGCAGGTTATCTTGACAAAAGCAAATCTATTACAGATTATGTTTAAACTTGTTAGCAGAATTGTAAACTGAGTTTCAAAATTGCAATCAATTGTTGCTACGTCGACAATAGAAGCAAAATATGTAGCATTAAGCTGGGTTTCAAAATTGCAATCAATTGTTGCTAAGTCGATAATAAAAGCAAAATATGTAGCATCTACACAAGTTAATAAAGAAGCGGTATGGTTGAAAATGCTCTTGGAAGATCTCGAGTACAAATAAAAGAAAATTTCTTTGTTTTGTGACAGTTAAAGTGTCTTGCATCTTGTAAGGAATCCAAAATTTCGTTCAAAGATCAAACACAAACAATTATAATATCACTTTGTTCGTGAAGAAGTCAAAGGAGTTGTAAGTATGCAGAAAATCCATACCAAAAATAAATTGGTAGATTTCATGACAAAGGCAACAAATACTGACAACTTGATGAAGACTAAGACAACTATATTAACGCAACTAGAAATTCGACAATTGCAGCTGTAACATTTGTTGCTCGAACAACTAACAATTAGCTGTTCAAACTGGGTGAGGGAGTCCTAACAAGTAAAAGAGAGTCGTAAAAAATGCTTAGTGTATGCTCACGTGAAATAATAATATCTAACGCATGCTGGGATTCACTTTAATAATAATTTTTTGGAACACTAATAATATTAACAATAGAGTTACAGACGATTATATTTTAATACTTGGTTCATATTTCTAATAATTTTAATTAATATCATAAAATTATATAATATTTTGAATTTAAAATTTTATTTTATCCCCCGTCCTTAATACAAAGGAATTCGGCCTAAGTTCTTCCCTTGGGTTTTGGCAAGAAGGCAAAAGCAGAAAGAATGACTCGATAACAAATGCACCAGGAGAATCGAACTAACTCGTTTGAGACTTTGGATTCCTTCCCTTAATTTTTCAGATTGCCACGGCTTCATCCTTTTGACATTACGAGGGTCTTTCTTAATTTGTAGAACAAAGAAATTCGTACACTTGCATTGTCTTTAAGCATAGAAACCATGACTATTCTCACTCGGGGGTCGGGACACTATTTCACTATACAAAAACAACCCAGAACCTAGCCAATAGATAAATATTTTCCTTGTATGCACCAAGGGGAGTGGGTAAACACCAGATGGACAACTTTTATCAATGGGGCAATAGATTTATAACCATCCAACCAACTATGGATGAGTAACACAACCACAGGACAGGACCTTTAATTTGATCTGATTACAAATATATTAACATACCTGAAGTGAAAGCAACCACACTAGCTGTAAAATACAAATATGAACGGTCAATTGGTCGAGAATATATAGAAACTAGATTAAAAACTCTACCTATACAATCACACCACTGCCCACTCCAAAGTAGAACCTGACAAAAGGTTAGCCAAAGTCAATACCTTACTGCCCTCCTTTTCCAATCTCTATTACACGGACGTACTGTCTATGTCAGAAGCATACCAATTCCGATCTCCAGCACTGATCTTTTGCTGAATTTCCTTTTCCTTGCCAATTACAACGAAGACAGGATCCTTGGCATGCAAGTTACACTTATGTGATAAATCATAGATGGGACTGAAAAAATGTAAGAAAAAAAAAAAGCAAGGCTCCACAGAACCACTGATCACTGATTCGGCAACTTGATTGATTGTTATTGCGTGCTACGAGTTAACCCGCCGCGTGTTACATTTCTGCCCAAAGAGGACCATCGACTTTTTACCAACTTGAAATAATAAAAATATATCTAAATTAAAACATCCTAAATCACAGTAAATCCATAGCAAAGATACTCAAGAACTTTGTGATATGCCCGACCTGGAAATTACTAAACAATTTTCTCCCGATCCACAGTAGATAAAACATACTATTGTGTGTACTGCAAGAAAATCAAATTCCTGCTGATACCATTTACAAAAATAAGATGACGTCTAGGTAAACAAAAATGAATGATAGACTGGCCCTGTTTGAAACCATGGTACTTATAAAAATAGCTAAGATCTATGGAGTTGATCAGTCTTGGCAAAAAACCCCAGACCTGGCCCGGTCTGTATTCTGTGGGTGTTACTAAGTGCTATTGTCGAGAGGCAGGGACTAATAAGGATAATGGCAGTACGTGCAACTTGCTTCTTTTAGAGAAACTTGGTCCTCAGCATATCCAGCTAGGACAAAGCCAGAGCAAGCAATGAAACGAAAAAGATCAACAAATGCTTTATCACCTCACTACACTACATAATGGCTAGAACGGACTCAACAAACATTGCAAGCTTCAATGATTTATGAAATACACGGAAGCATGTGAAACATGCAAAATGAAGACTTTTAATATGCATAAGAGAGTGAATGGTTTCAGATGCAATTATGTGGCTTGAAATCATTTCAATACTAGAGATACATGCTCCAACAAATGACATTCACATCCTGATGCAACCAATAGAGTTTGAAAGAGCTCAAGAGAAAAAAGAAAAGGCTTCATACTGCAATTACCTTCCTGGAAGTAGCTGCACAGCACCTACAGGCCCTTTGGAATTACCAAATCGTTTTGCCCTACTCTCATGTTGTTTCTCTACCCTCATGGCAGCAACCTCCTTTTCCATAACAGCCACTTCTCTTCTCATCTTCTTTGCCTCAACCTCCATTGCCTTCGTTAATGTTTCTACCTTTTTTGCCAACATCTGCGAAATCAAAGATCAAAGAAAACCTTAACCAGATAGTTATTAAGTACAAAATGCAAGGAATACGGGTCAAGAATATCAACCTCAATTGCATCATCCTTATCTTTCAGGCTTTGATCTTTTTCATGGCCAGCTTTCCTCAAAGCTATGACTTCCTTTTGCAGCAAATCATACAGCATGCCAGAAACACTGTCCTCTGTAACTGCTAGTTGGAAATCATTGGCCTTATCATCTAGATTTGCTTTCACTGCATCATGTGTTTCAGTGGTCTTGATCACATCAGAAGGTTGATTGAATGACCGATGGGGACTAGCTCCATTTAAAAGCACCTTACTACTCCTATCCAATGATCTTGTGCCTCCATCAAAAGATTTTGAAGTTCCTTTTGCATGCTTTAGCACAGTACTAGAGCCAGAGGACAAAGGTCTCAACTGTGATGGTGTTTTCTTGGACAAAAACCCATTGGAGGTCAATTTTGAGATGTTATCAGCACCACCGAGAGACTGACGCCGTGAAGGTCCGTTACACACACTTCTCCCATCTACCACCACACCACGATTATTACTTGAAGAGCCCCTCAAGCTCTCTTCTAGAACTCTAAGTCGCAATTGATATTTCTCCTGAAAAATCCAAAAGCAGAGATTTATGTCAGGACATGTAGATAACAATCACACTTAGGATTTGGCTTGCAAAAACAGATTTGTACTTTCAACTGTGCTTCAGATTTTGCAGTTCGCTCCGTAATAGAAAGCTTGTCACGAAGTTGCTGCATTTCACCCTATATTAACAACATTAAGTATCATCAGAAGATGGGAAGGCAAAAGGCAAGTGCTTGAAACTTTAGCCACTAGGACATCAAAACGATCGTGGGAAGGAAACAAAACTAAACATCAGCATCAACCTGCAAAAATCTTCGTTCTTCGAGCCATTGTTTTACAGGCATCACTTTGTCATTAGCATCTTTCCATTCATTTGCTACTACCGTAGCTACTCTGTTTGCTGTCACCTTTGCACGGGCCAATTCTCGGTCAAGAGTTTTTCGTTCCTCCTACAGAATACAATATTATATGCAATGATGCTCAGGAGGCATGACAGATAAATTGACCCCAGCATACAGCAACATTTATGATTGAATTACACATTACATTCATCTCCTGAACTTTTCTCTGGTAATCCCTCACAGCATTGGCAGCTGCACCACCTGCAAGAACAGCCTCTTCAAGTTCCCTTACAGTCTGAGTAAGTTTTTCAACCTCTGCAACCTTTTGCCTGTGCATTTTGTCCAAAATCTTATTTTCTTCCTGGCACAAACACAAGCAGAGATATAAATTCATTCAAATTGACTACACAATAAGTTAAAACTGCTTCAATCCAAAAATTGTGGAATCAAGAAAACGTCTAATACCTGGCAAATCTCTATTTGTTTCATCAGCTCCTGGTTTTTGTTTTGAAGATCATCAACCATAGAGGCCTTCAATAAGGCAGATTGAACGGTCCTTTCAGCTTCAAGTAATGCTGCTTCCTTTGATTTAGTTAGCCGATCTAGTGCTTTGTTGTCATCTTGAAGTTTTGCAATCTGGAATTAACCAATGAGCAACAAGAAATTTCTTTTAAAAATCTATAGACAATTGTGGAATCTTCAAGAAGGAAGACACAGTTAAGAAGCTCAATTGATGAACGTACCTCCTGGCGAGCAAGTTTAAGCTCAGCCTCAAGAGGTGCCAGAATTGCCTCTATTGGAGGCATATCATCATCCTTCTGAGCAGCATGAACTCTTCGAAGTGTAGCTTCAGCTGCAAACTGAGCTGCCATGGATGCCTTCTTCTCATCATTGATTTTCTTGATTTCTAGATTCTGCAAAGCAACTATAGATAAACAACAAATAGTTGTACCAGAAATTGACAAAATTAGTACAAAGGAAGTCAGGTAAGAAGGAGTACTTTGCTCTCTAGAAGAGACTCTGTTAGCTTGAGCTTTTCCTCCATCTTTGATAGCTCGTCAGTCAACTGTAAGAATCGGAACCCACAAAATCAGACCAATTGTTCTATAATAATTAGAATAGGCAATTAAACAGAAGTGTGTGCAGCTAAAAGGGAAAAGACATTATTCATGTTAACATACATGTGTTCCAAAATTCAGCACATGCACCACATACCTAGCAATATCAGCAAAACACATAGGACAATATAACTAGAATAGAAAAACCCTCAATAATGACCTTTCTGTTTCAACCAGCTCAAAATGTATTCAAGTTCAACCTGAATCCCAATTCAGTACAGAAAGCTGTATGAAATGTTACACATGACTATCCAAGTTATAAAACATGAGGACATGGAACCAAATGACCATAGCTCTTGTGTAACTATCTGCATGATAAAACATCTAGTGAGTGGTCTAGAATGCATGACAGTAATTAGTTAAGGAGAAAGAGACAAAGTTAAACCAACTGACAGCTCTCTTCCTTCCAATAAAAACAAACTCAACAAATAAATTTAAAACCAACTGACAATTCTCTCTCCCTCTGATAAAACTCAATCGCAATTAAATTTAGAACCAGCTAACAATTCACTTACCCCTCCAATAAAAACTCAATCAACAACAAGCCATTAGTCAATCTCAACATGGCATGTGGAAAATTAAAAGAATCTTGAGATTAATGGTAATAAATGCTGCCACTAGTTCATAATCATTCCAACTGTTGGTAAAGAAAGCCAGATAGATAAAGAATTCACCCATAAATTTAAATTAATAAATACTTGATGGATATCAACTTTGTCCAAAGGATGCACCTCATCTCCCACTCATAAAACACAACAGAATTCCTCGTTTGTTTCTTTAGAAACAGTTAACTTACTAAGTTGCATAATAAGCAATAAATTAAAAGACGATGGGTAAGACTCCTCATCTTTCAGATTTTCACTTCCACCTCCAATAAAAACTCAATCAATAACAAGCCATTAGTCAATCTCAACAAGGTAAGTGGAAAATTAAAAGAATCTTGATGAGTACAAATGCTGCCACTAGTTCATAATCATTCCAATTGTTGGTTAAGAAAGTCAAATAGATAAAGAATTCACCCCTAATTTAAATTAAGAAATACTTGATGGATATCAACTTTGTCCAAAGGAAGCACCTCATCGCCCACTCACGAAACACAACAGAATTACTCGTTTGTTTCTTTCAAAACAATTAACTTACTAGGTTGCATAATAAGCAATAAAATTAAAAGACGACAGGTAAGACTCCTCATCTTTCAGATTTGGCATAATTGTAAGCTCATTGATTACCACATCAAACAATCAACTTCAATAATTACCAAACATCAAAATAAATGATAATAAATTTAAAACAGAATAAATCAGGACCTCTTCAACAGCCTTCTGTCTTAGTCGCTCAAAATGTATTCAAGTTCAACCTGAATCCCAATTCAGTACAGAAAGCTGTATGAAATGTTACACATGACTATCCAAGTTATAAAACATGAGGACATGGAACCGAATGGCCATAGCTCATGTGTAACTATCTGCATGATAAACCATCTAGTGAGTGGTCTAGAATGCATGACAGTAATTAGTTAAGGAGAAAGAGACAAAGTTAAACCAACTGACAGTGCTCTTCCTTCCAATAAAAACAAACTCAACAAATAAATTTAAACCCAGCTGACAATTCTCTTCTCCCTCCAATAAAACTCAATCAACAATTAAATTTAGAACCAACTAACAATTCAATTACCCCTTCAATAAAAACTCAAGCAACAACAAGCCATTAGTCAATCTCAACATGGTAAGTGGAAAATTAAAAGAATCTTGAGATTAATGATAATAAATGCTGCCACTAGTTCATAATCATTCCAACTGTTGGTAAAGAAAGCCAAATAGATAAAGAATTCACCCCTAATTTTTAAATTAAGAAATACTTGATGGATATCAATTTTGTCCAAAGGAAGCACCACATCTCCCACTCATGAAACACAACAGAATTACTCGTTTGTTTCTTTCAAAACAATTAACTTACTAAGTTGCATAATAAGCAATAAAATTAAAAGACGACAGGTAAGACTCCTCATCTTTCAGATTTGGCATAATTTTAAGCTCACTGATTACCACGTCAAACAATCAACTTCAATAATTATCAAACATCAAAATAAATGATAATAAATTTAAAACAGACTAAATCAGGACCTCTTCAACAGCCTTCTCTCTTAGTCGCTCAGAGAACCTCAAGGCCTTGATCTCCGCATGCGCTTCTCCTAACTCTCTGTCCTTATCTGCAACCATAAAAATCCAAATAGTTATATATATAAACATGTTCATAACACAACCTAACCAAATCAAGCTCAAAAACAGTCATACGGCACAAAATTCACCGCAACACTACTAGATCGAACCACATTCACACCTCTCACTTCATTCTCTAGTCGATTGAGCTCTACTTTAACCGGATCCGAGCCGTGCAACAGAGTAATGAACTCGTTATCAGCGTCGAAGCTCCGCCTCACCGAAGTCCGCCTTCTCGACGAGCTCTTAGGCCCATCCTTGAAGGATCCAGACATCGTCAGTAGCGGCGCCGTCGTCGGAGTCCCTGAAGCCGCACCGCCATTAACCTCCGTCAGCGTTCCGTCGCCGGAAACCTCTGCCATCGCCGATCTGATTCTATCTCTCTCACAGCCTCTCTGACATCCAAATGCACTAAGATCCAAATGCCAGCTAGCACTCTCAAATCAAAGCGGCACACGGCTAAAGAGACAAATGTGTGTATATATATATATATATGATTGTATAAATAAATACAGAAACTAGAAAGAGAAAGAAAGAGTTGGTTTTAGACTAGTGTGTGGTTTCTTTCTCTAGAGGTGCTTTGAGTGTGATATAAAATAAAAATAAAAACCGGGGACTGTTTCTCAGTAAACAGTAAGCTTACTTAGGGAAGTATAGATTTTAGGTTGTGACTTGCATATGTTGCTTTTCGTTTTCCTGATTTCCTCACAGTGACTCACGCGAGAGACTTGCTAAACAATGTGTGGAACATCCAATTTAAAGCACGTACAGTAATAAACCTCTTCGTTGAAATTGTAGATATTTGATTTATTATAATATGGTTAGTTGTGGTCTTTTGTCATTAAACGTTTGTGATTTTGGGTTTTGTCTTAGGATAAGCAGGATGCGCATTGCGCACACTATCTCCTGGGGATGTGCAGGATTGGACTGCAGTGTGCGCTTAGGTGGCACAACTTTTATAACTAAATGCTTTTAATTTTTCAGTAAATTGTAGGATAAAAATGCTTTTTAAAAAGTACATTTTATATCAAAAATATTTAAAAAGGATTTTCATTAATTTTGTTAAATTAATTTAATATAATTTATTATAAAACTTAAATCATAACAGTTATACACAATCTCTCATATGTTTAACAGCCAATCATATACCAATTTATATTAATTAATTCAATAAAATATTTTAATATTACAAAATATTTTATGAGTAATTTAAAATAACAAAAATATTTGTTAAAATGGGGACTTAAGGAAAAGAAAGAAGAATGACAAAAATGATACTTTCAATCCAAAATTTTTTACAAAATTTTAACTTAGAACTCTAACAGTTGGTAACATTTAAAAAGAAAACAGCAATTTATTGCAATGAATGAATAAAATTGTTTGGAGGAACACATATGGATGCAGGAATATATGGGAGTGAATTATGACACGCCAACTGCACAGAAAATGCTATCAGGAGATAACTTTGAGATAGGCCCTTTGACGACATAGCCAGCTACTGCCATCTAAAAGGAAAACGATCTCCAAGCAGACAAGGAAGAAGAAGTTAATTGATTCATCTACGCCTAAGATCTACTGAGTCCACACGATAAAAGACAATTCAAATCTACTAAAGGTACATCATGATTTAGGGATTTTAATCCCAAAAGACATGAAAGTTATAATAAAGTATTGTAACGGTTCGAAAAATCAAAAGAAAAGATAAAAGATTGTATATTTATTTGTACAAGATCATATCCTGCACTGATTTTTTCAACTCGTTAATGACTTGGAAAGAGGAAAAGAAGAAGGGAACGTATTCTTACTTACTCTTTTGGTCTTTCATGATTGCCCGTTGGTACTTTAGTGAAAAACATACCACTTGAAAGTGCAAGGACGGAGAAATAACTTGCTTTGACATTATTTTTAACTAAGTGACAAGATGAGAGATCCTCAGAGCGAACTCATGTCCAACTCTATAAAAATGCTATATTTCTTAGACCTATGACAAATGAATTTCCAATATTTAAAAGAATGACCGACCTAATTTTATAATGTATAGAAAAAGTAAAAAGGAATGTATTGTGGCGATCTGTGATTGGGGTTAGTAGTTAGTAGTAGCATATGCAAAGTCGTCAGTATTCTGCAATCTTTCTGACTGGAGCGAAAAATGTGATGCTACTCCTTAACCTCCAATCTCTCTAATAATATTTATTTTCTTTTTTATTTTTTTAATGTTAAGTGATGCTCATATTTAAGAATGTCAATCGGCAAGTGGGAGGGGGAGTGCGGGAATGATTCTGCGCATGGCCTGTTGGTGGTCCAAAGTTAACGGGCCTGCGGCTAGGCCCCGACGACCTGCCTCGGCTTTGGGCAACCCGGGCCTCAATTGATCCAAACATTTAATATATTTTAAAATTTTTATATATTTATTTTAAGAGAATTTTAAAAAATTGAAGTAATTTTTACAATTCATAAATTACAAATTAAAACATAACCATTTATAATAAAATGTAACATGAGATTATCTATAAATTATACAAAAATATTTATATAAAATAAATGATATAAAATATGAACCAATATATATTTATTAAAAAGATGTAGCTAAGATAATGTTGTCATATTTATTCCTTAAATACAAGTGAATTTAATTTTAATTTTGTAATTTAATTATAACAATTAATTATAATATAAATGTAAAAAATTTATTATCTAAGTACAATGAATTTATTTCAAATATTATTTTTATGTGTTAAAAATGATTATATTTCTTTTTAATATGATTTTAAAAAATTCATTTATTAAGTTTATAATATAATTTTTCAAACTTTTAATATTTTTATAAATTATGTACAAAACTCTTAAATTGTGCGGTTGTTGTACTTTTAGTTATTGTTGATTTTTTTACTTGTGTAAATATTACTGTCTTTTCATATTATATGTATTATTAAATAATCGTTGTAAAATTTTATATTTTTATTGCACATATTAAAAGAAACTAATATCATGATTACTCTTAACACATTTAAACTTTTTATTTTATTTTTATATTTACACAATATATACATTATGCATATATGTATTTATATTAATCTTAAAATGAATACATCCTAATGTATCAATTCCAAAAGAATATGTAAGTAATTGAGTTATAAAAGCAAATACATATAGTATATTATATTATATTAAAAATAGATATTATTTTATTAAAACTATAATACATTTTATAAATCCTTTTGATATGTTTTATAAATTATTATTTTTATTACTTTTGAAAATAGTTCTTTTTTTTCTAAAATCATTATATTCTATGATTAATTAGGAATTTTAATTCAATTGATTAGAAATTTGTAGGAAAGTTCATTAAGTTAATATTTATAGTTAAGAATTTCAATTCAATTAATTTCAATTTTTAATTTTACTTAAATAATTTATTAATTATTGTAAGAGAGAATTGATAAAATCAAATTCATTAACTATATAAAAATTTGTTAACCATGAATGATTATCTAAATCATTTTATAAGAAATGATACAATTTACAAAATTATGATAATATCATGCCGGATGGATTGGAGAGTGGAGACAGAGAGAGCATTTAATTGACTAATTATACTAGTTGGTAGAATCATCAACAGTTTAGATCAAATTATCTGTATGTACAAACATTATATTTAGTAATATAATATTAAAATAAAAAGAATATTTACTAATGCAATATTAAATAAAAATAAAAATAAAAATACCTTCATCTTTATATATTTGATTAAAATAACCTTCAATTGGCTTATTAATTTCACTAGTCTACTCCACATTAATACCTGTGCTCGTAAAAAATAAAAAACACAATATTAGGTAAGATAATATAAAATAGATAAAATAAATATATTAAAAATAAAATAATTTACTATCAATATCTTTATTATTTAACCAACTTTGAGCACATATAAGAGCTTCCACAATGCGATAATGAAGTCAACCACGATGAGGAATAATGACCCAACCACTAGTACTAAATGCAAACTCTGAAGCAACAATGGATGATGGAATAGCTAACAAGCCTCGTGCAATGACTTGTAAGATCGGATAATTATGTCTAGACATCTTCCACTATGACAATATATCGAACGACTCACCTTCAGTTTCAAGAACACAATATGTGGAAAAATATTTATCTAACTTCATCGTATTGTAAGAAATTCTAGCCCTTTTCTCTTTTAAAAAATTTGAAAGAGAATATGTTAATAATGAGTCAGAAGAAAATGTCAAACTTAAAACTGAAGTTGGAGTTAAACTGCCTGCAGTACTACTAAGATTCCGATGATGAGTTTGTTGCATTCAGACCCCATAATCATTAAACAATTGATAATATAATTGTTTCATAGTATGTAAACGCTCTTGAGCTTTATCAATGTACAATGCATTATAAATATATTTAATCCCATCCATTTTGTATCTCAGGTCTAACGCATATAATACTGCAACAATATCTCCAACCTTAGACCAATAAGAATTCAACTTCTCCGCCATAGTCCAAATAACTGCATTAGAGTCAAACATCCACAATGATAAAACATGGTTTATGTTGGACATAGTGTTAAAGATACAGTGCGAAGTTGGATATTTTGTTTCTGAGAGCAATTTAGTCTAATTATTAAATAATTTCAACTTCATACAAAGTTCTCTAGCCAAGTTCCATTGATCTTCTTATGGTACGCAGGTATATTGAAAATCTCTTTCGACTAGTATAATAAACAACTGAGCATATAAGATTGCTGACTCCAACATATTAAAGGTTGAGTTCTATCTTGTAGGACAATCCAAAACCAACTTATTTGAATTTGGAATGCATAAAATTTGTGCACCATCTTCAAAAGTTTCAACTCTTTTAGGAGTTACATTTCAATATAAAACACTATTTCGAATATTGCTTCATTTATCGTCTCCAACAAATCCTTACAATCAAGTTAAGAATATGCAGAAAACAATGCATATGAAATAACTTACCTCCAGCCAATAAGCTCCCAACTCGTATCTTATCCTTCAACTTCTCGATCATAGCATCATTTGTGCTACAATTATCAACTGTGATGGAGGATACTTTGTTGTCGATGTTCAAATTCATCAAACAGTCTTTCAACACGTTTACTAGTTTTTTACTTGTATGCGGTGTCAGCATATAAATAAACGAATCATGAAAAAGCATAACAACATGAATCATAAATTCATAAAATAATGAAAAAGTAAATAATAACAATATTAAAGAATATAAATTATCTCAAAAGTCAATTGCATGACTTACAATCATTATCAATATAATGTGACGTCACTGCCATATAACCATTCTTTTGGTTATTGGCTGTCCACATGTCCATTGTTATAGTAATTTGTCCTTGAATACTTGACAATGTTCTTAATGTTTCTCTCTTCCTGTCCTCATAAATTTTGAAAATATCATTCCTCAATGTACTCTGACTTGCAATCTTGAAAGTCAGTTGGAGTGAATTAAGAAATATCTTGAATCTTTTGCTTTTAACCATAGACAATAGTTGTTCATCTCCAATAATCATATTAGTCATCAAAATCCTTAATCTATGGTTGTCAAAAGTTGTTACGACCATTTCATTCTTTCCTTTCATGAGGTTAGGGGTTAAAAATGTTTGACCTCCTAAAACCATCTTCCTTCTAGTACATGATTCCATATATCTCTTTAAATGAGACGTTCCACTTTTCTAACCACTCGAATACAACTTTTGACAATAATTTCACTATGTTTTTTCAATTCTATCGGTCGATATAGTCTTCTTAAAGTGATTAGAAACTTCACTTTTATGTTGAGTAACTTGAGTTCCAATTGAGTTTCTATCGTCACTTGGTGTCGAAATAGAAGTTTCCACTTTTACCTTTAGTACTGGATTAGAACTCTCAACTGAAGGAATATGCTCATCCATCTGACAAAAACATATAAATACTTGAGGTTTGAAATAATAATGTATTAGGAAATGACACATTCTTAATCATAATACTTTGCCTGTATTATAGCTAAAATATTCCATATAAAACAAAATGTTCAAGAAAATCAAAGAATCAACCTAGTTATTTCTCCATATTCGAAGATCCTACCTGTTAGAAACATAATCAATATATGGAATCCAATATTCACTTCCCAATTCCTATTCGTTCTTTAAGACAATTTAACAAATATAAAATGTGTTAATTAATCATCATGTTAAATATCGTCCTGAACCATAATAAGTACCAAAATTCAAGACTTTGTTAACTTTGAATATGCTAGAATGTACAAGTAAGTTAGGTTGATCATTTACAAACTTCAAATAAGCTTCTTTGAGTAATGGATTAGGACTGTTGAATCTCAAGGCAAAGTTACACTTTCTCAAGCTCAGATGTCGCATGAAGACATACGAGTGACAAAGCTATGCTGACTGTTTCAAACAAACAAAAACTCATGCCCAACATTCATGCCCAAATTTTATTTCCTTTGCCTATATACCCCACCTGAAATTCCTCCAAGTTTTCCTGAATTTTCAAGTTACTAGTTCCAACCAATGGCGCGTCTCATACAGTTATTCACATGTCTAGAATTACTATAAGATTTCTTTTTCAAAAAAGATTCAATAGGTCTTAAAGTGAAAAAAGGAACAAAAAGCTTTTATTACTGTAAGGTTGCTAAGAAAGCTAAAAGATAGAAGTTTTTGGAAAGGTAATTTAAGATGCCTATTTAACAGTTGTAGTCGAAAGAGAAGATGGAATGGAACAACTCTGCAATCCTAAATCTTTCTTTTTCAACCACGATTCTGTCTTTGTTTCCAACTGCATATCTTTTAAGTTTCTAACTGCACATCTTGTGTATTACATGAAATAATTAACCCACATATTCTCCTTACAACACCACTTGAAGTCTTCTTTCACATACATGAATATGTCCGTAAATCAGATCATAACTCATTTTTGTAACACATCAACAAGCAATATGAAATATTCTTTGGCTTTCTCATTATCATCACATCTAGCATCTACTACCATGCGATATAATAAAGAAGAAAAACGACTAACAATCAAGAGTGGTACATTTCATCAAACACTACATATGCATTATCCCATATTACCAATATTAACATACAAAGTTCTCAACTTGACCAAATATGTTCTCAAAACACTCAACTATTAATAAAAAACTAAATTTGAGAAGAGAGAATGAGAGATTACCTTATTAAGTACGTTGTATCATTCACCATTGGTTGTTTTGAGCGTTGGTGATTTCACAGTTCACATGGTCAACAATAAAGGATAGATGACAGGATTAAGAAGAATAAAGGAAGAACATTGTAACTCCCTACTCCCGCAAGACCCAAACCTGACATCTTAGGTGATATCCGAGTCTGTGTCCCGCAATGGTGACATGCTAGAGCACTCAATCATTCAATAATCAGTATAATTTTTTTGAAATACAAACATACACACATTTTTGCGAAAATCCATAATTCAAATCGAGCCCACATAAACATTTTCAATTTAATGTAATACAATCATCGAAATTTCAATAGCCATTTGGGGCCCATTACAAATACAAAACACTTTAGTTATAATGTCTTTACATTCTAACATAAATCATTTGTACAATAGTTTCAGAATATACAATTTTATACAAAAATAAGAAAACATAAATACAAACATAAACTAATCTCGACCTCTATCCCTTACTTGTATGCTGTAGGGATACTCCCGTTTGCCTAACGGGGTATTCTTCTGATTGTGAAAAATATTTGCAAATTTTGGGTGAGTTTTGCGACCTTAATGAGAGACCATCATCGATGGCTCACCCAGTCACATAACACATAGTTCACCACTTTGCATAATTGCACACATATCACATTTACATGTAAGAGCAATTCAATTTGGCTGTTCAAATAATCCACATACTTGACAAAATGCATATGAAATGCTTATGAGACACTTTTCTAATTATTACGTTGTTGTGACCGAGTGTATAAACTGTCCCATATCTATTTTGGATACCGGGCTCATTAATAATTGTTCTTTATCTGCTTGGGGGATACAGAACTCATTATACATAGTGAGCCTTAGGCTTTTAATCACTGCCTGAGCTCGAGGCTCTTTTCACTCGTTGAACTTTAAGCTCTGATCGGTGACTACTTAGGTCAAAACTGTCATTATATTTCTTACATTTATGAAATGAAATGTATTATTCACATTTGCATAATCCCATTCACTCACATTCACATACAGTTTGCACTTTATTATCTTATGCATATAACACGATCATCGGACCTTCATTGTCCAGAATTCAACAATCAAATCACATTCATCTGAGTATTTAGTAGTCAATCAATACAAAAATTCAAACAAACAAACAATGAAATGAGACCATCTAGGTTTACTCACAGTACGCTTTAAAATATCATTTGCTTCCAAATTCTGGATACGCCTGTATACGGATATTTAACCCGCACAACCAATTTATGCAATGCACAATTCACACATGTTACAAAACTCATTTATGCACAAATAGTTATATGGACTATGCACTTTGAATGCTCAATGACAATCCCAGGTACTTTACCAACTTTATATCTTATGCTCATTTTTATTTCATAAATCAATCACTTAATCAAGTGAATATCGTTATCCCCAAACATACTCATACCTTTAGTGCTTTGATGTCAATAATTCATTCACTAGCAGCCTTCTATTTTAATCCCACTAAAAACACAACATCATCTCTCTCTCTCTTTAATTTCCTTAACTTTAATCCTATATTTGTTCATCCTTAATTTTCCAAAAATATTCACTTATGTATATACACACACACAGACAGACACACACACACAAACATACATACATAATTAAAAGGGAAAACATAGCATATAAATCCTTATCACTTTCAAAATTTATGTACTCTTCTCCTGCATGTATTCAATGATCTTTCTAATCAAAATCATCTCTACACCATCATATCACATAAAAATCCCTAAATACGTAAAAATAACACATCTGATTTTTTTGTACTATATTCATGAAAATGGTCACTTTTTTCATGACTAATTTATGTCAGATAAACCATCCATTTTTATCTCATATTCAAACTTCTTATAAGGATTAACACGATACTTACTTGTTAAGACTCCAAAATCTTCAACCATCACAAAGCCCTAACTTTCATGCAACTCACGTACTTCATCTTACAAAGGGTTTGGGTCAGGTTTTCTTGAGGTAAAAGAAACAAATGATAAAGTGGTAACAGTAGAAGATAAGGGTAAACATAGTTTAGCTTTGGTGGAGTTTTTTATGAAAAACTTTGCGTTAAAGATACACTAGAGAAAGAAACTTCAAGAGAAAGAAATGAAGGCAAGTACAATAACTTGTCTTTCAAGGTTATAAAAACTCAACTTTAAAGTTGAGACACCTGTCCATTTCTTAGCCACTTATCAATTTCCCTTTAATAAAACTCACTTAAGTATGATTTATACTTAAGTTTATGACTTAATAAAACCACTGAAACATAAGTCATAACCCATTAAATAACTTCCAGATTTTTCCATAAAACATCATTTCGGGTCAACTTTGCATGTTCTTTATGACCTTAATATTGAAGTTATTTTGCAACACTTTCTTCTAGAAACATTCTTCCTTATGTCTTATGTTCCCATTGAAAACAAAATTAATCAATTTGGTTTGGTGATTTGAAAGATATACTTCAAACATTTTCGGAATGTTCTTGTCCAAAGCAGTATACTATGCATAACTCTCATCCAGAATTTTAAACATCTTAGAGACTTGTTCAAAATTTGACTTCTTCAGATGATTTGTATCCCTATAACTCTAGTTTTCTTCAAATTAAAAATAATATCATTTGGAATTCTACAGATCCATTTATAATTAAAATACCGAAGTATGTTCAGTAAAATAACACCAGTTCACTGTTCTAATCGATCCCCTCACTTTCGTTCAATCAATCTTTTCCAAATAAATTTGGAATGCTACCAATCTTTGTGTAGAGGTAGAACAATTTCTTATGAATCCAATGGTTTAAGAATCACTTCATTTGGAGGTCGGATAACAAAGTTATGGGCGCAAGAATCAGATAAGGTTTTGTCCCCAAATCATATTGAACCAGTCTTGGGATAACAGCCATAACTTTCCCTATAGATATATAATTAAGGTTATTCTTATACGGTTTGAAAGGGGACTTAAAGATATACAATTTTCATGAAGATCTTGAAGACAAATTCTATCGTATGAGGGGTCAAAAATGGAGCAGACAATAGGATCAGACGGAATTAAATGAAAAAGCAAACGAATTGAAAAAGCAGACGAATTGGGAAAATTGCCATAACTTTCCCTATAGACATTGGATTAAGGTGTTCTTTGGATGGTTTGAAAGAGGAATTCAATATCTACAACTTTTATGAATATCTTAAAGATATTTTCTGTTAGACCCCGAATTTTTTTTAATGATATTATTAAGCATGAATTGTGATAATGATGGTATTTTGTCTTAGTTTGATTAAATTGGAAATATTATGGATAATTAGGGTGAATTGTGGTTAAACGAGCATTAGAGGATTTAAAGTTTGTAAAGGGCCTTAAGTTGTTTTGGGCTTGGGCGTATTAGGGAGGGCCCATGCCCTTAGGGTTTAAAGAAGATAATTAGAAAAGAAAGGAGAATGAGAATAGAAAAGGAAAAATAGAAGAAGAGGAGAAGCAACGCCGTCGGGGAGAGGAAGAGAAGAAGAAGAGAAGATTTCGATTTCTGAGGTTTTCCGACGATTCGAAGCAACGTTTGGTAAGTTTAGCTTCGTTTCTTCTTGTTTCTAGAAGGATTAAACAGTTAGATAGCTTGGATTGAGAGAAATCGACGATTTTAGGGTTTATGAAGAGGTTGGGTAGATTGGTTGTTTGGTTGTGTTTTTGTGGTTGTTGTTGTGTTAGATAAGTATAGAAATGGTGTAGGATGCATGATTTACAGTTTTAGAGAGTTGAATGAACGAAAGGAATGGTTTGATCTGTGAAAAATCTGGAAAATCTGGGTTTGGATGAGTTTCTCCGACCCGCACGCCGCGGCATGTTCATGAACACGCCGCGGTATGCGAGGAAGGCTGCACACGCCGCGGTGTGCGAATATATTGGTGAGACGCGGCATAGTGAGCCGCGGCATGCGTCTGGTGAAGACGCGGCAGGCGAATTTTTGAGACGCGGCGTGTGGACGGAATCAGGAGACGCGGCGTGCCAAGAGGGGCGTGCACGCCGCGGCATGCAGGCATCTCGCCGCGGCGAGACGGCCTCTGCCGCAGCGCGCACGCCAGTCAGCCGCGGCGAAATTCCAATTTTTGGACAGAATTGGTTCCAAACTCATATCTTTTGCTACAGAGGTCCTTTTGGGATGATTTTAGATTCGTTGTGATCTAGAGATTTAGAACTTCAAGTGTATGAAGAAAGAAAGTCGGAAATTGTTTCGAAGAATTCGGGAATTTAGATGGGAGTCGAATGGAGACTTTTAACGCTTTCCTTTTTGCTTTTCGAGCTTTGTTGAATTTTGCTATAGATATTAATTGTGTGGAAACTTGGTTTATGATAGGGAACCAAGCTGGTTTGACCCAATCGCAAGAGGAAGGACAACAGTGAGTCCGATACTCCAGCGATACTAGGTG
>JANJEY010000234.1:14926539-14936731 GCA_024703695.1 Erythroxylum cataractarum | reverse complement strand
TTGCAAACCTATGGGAACTCCATTGGAGAGAAACTGGAAATTCAAGAAAAATGAAGAAGATCCTCCTGTTGACAAAGGAAGATGCCAAAGGTTAGTAGAAAAAACTTATCTATTTGTCACTAACCAGACCAGATATTGCTTATTCTGTGAGTATTGTTAACCAATTTATGCACTCTCCAACTCAAAGACATTTAGAGGCAGTCAACCATATTATGAGATATCTCAAAGGTCGTCCAGGTAGAGGATTAATGTTTAAAAAAAACGAGAAAAGAAGCATAGAAGGTTTCGTGGATGCAGATTGGACTGGTTGTATTGAAGATAGTAGGTCAACATCTGGTTATTGTACTTATCTATGGGGGAATCTTGTCACATGGAGAAGCAAGAGGCAGTCCGTAGTAGCAACAAGCAGTGCAGAAGCAAAGTTTAAGGCAATTGCACAAGGAATTTGTGAAGTTATTTGGTTAGAGAGGTTGATGCAGGACCTACAGATTACCACTTCCTCTCCAAAGTCTTCAGTGATAGTGAATCAACCATCAGTATAGTGAAGAATCTAGTTCAACATGATCAAATAAAACATGTTAGAATTGACAGGAGCTTTATCAAATGTGAAATAGAAGAAGGGGGCATTGATCTATGCTATGTCCCTACTAAAGCATAGGAAGCCGATATCTTCACAAAGATCACTATATTCGAGACAATTCTAAGCAAGTTGGGAATGATAAATATTTATTCCTCAACTTGAGGGGGAGCGTTGGATAATTATTTTAGATAAGTTTAGTTAGCTTAGGAGATTATCTTCTAGGAGATAAGTTTATCTCCTAGTAGATAAGATAAGATATACTATAGATTGGATAAGTTAGTATATATGAAAAATCTACTAGGATAGTAGTATTAGAATAGATTCTACTTGTGTATAAATTACATACAATCAGAGAAATAAAGTGGTTCTTTTTTTGGATATTTTCTATACCCTCTTGTTTCAAAAAGTAATTGCGGCGTGGAAAGTGTAATTTGCTTAGTCATTGTTGTGTGATTTTTAGTATCATAGGCCTATCTTTAAGTTCTATTGTCTGCTAAATTATTTTGGGAACATCAGAGTGTTACTTCAATGATGGCACTCTTGGCATTTTGAGTCTAGAAGAAAGAACTTTGGCAACTAAGCCCTTGTTTCATTTTCTGGATTATATGGTGGATTTAATCAAGTACCAGAAATCAGTATGATTATACTGGTAGTTTGCTCTCAAATTCATGTTGCTTTGGGACAGATAAATTTTTGATATTGTCTTTCTTGTTATAAGTACAAATTAGAGTTCTGCTGTCTGGTTCAATCTGCCTTTATTATCTTGTGTTGACATTTAGCATTGAGGAACTCTGCTATTTTTTCCCTCTTTCCAAATAAAACTGAAGTATTGACCAAATTCTGAATTTGGGTAGTCTTCCGCCTTTTGAATATTCTTAAGGGCATGCAAGAGTAATTTGAGCTGACTGAGATCACTCACTGCTTTACCTTTTTCTGACGTTTGTGTGGTGGAACTACCTTCATGATAATTGAATGGTATTGTTTGTAATACAGAGATGCTAGAGAAATGACTTTTCTTTTCTAATCTCATTTCCAACCATTTTATTTTTTTCCAAGGGGGAGGGGTAGCCATTCAAACATTCCATTTTCTCTCTCTACCAGTACTAAAGATTCAAATGCTCTTTAGGGTGGGGTTGGGAAACGTAACACACTTTTACCCACTTTCTGAAGGAAGTTGTCATGTTTTAGGTGTAATGGTTTAATTTCTTTTGACTTTCTAATTATTTGTCAACTTTGCACCCTAGTTCTTTATTTACTTGCTTATCATAAGATTGAAATTTTTATGCATGGGCATTAAGTAAATATTCAAATTTAAGGATTTTCCAAATTTCTAAATTTGTGGTTTTGATTACAGTTGTCAACTTGACCCTCATAGATTTGCCTGGATTGACAAAGGTTGCTGTAGGTAATTACTCTGATATTACTTTTCTCATAGCATGATTCTTTGAGGTTTTCCTTAATTTTCCAAATAACTGTGAATTATTCAGTTATTGTTATGTTCATTAATGCAACCTTGGCTTTTGCAGAGGGACAACCAGACAGTATAGTTGAGGATATCGAAAGTATGGTCCGTTCTTATGTTGAGAAGGTGAGACTCAAGTCATTAGTTATGAAAGTAATTAAAGATTTCAGAATTATTTATTTCATGAGGTGTGAGCAAATAAACTGCAGAAATAGGAAAAAAGCAAGATTAAATGAATTAATGAAAACAATCCCATTCTTGGAGCCACCTAGTACAAAAATAAGACATAATTTTGTTTTGATTATAGTTTTGTGCATCTGTGTACTTTGAAAGATCCTATGTTTGCTTTATGGAAAACTAATGCATTAGTTTTGGCTTCAGTTAATTTGGGATTGGTTCATGTAAATTAGTTCCGCTTGATAGAATTGGCAATAAATTCCTATAATTGTTGCTCAGAAAATGATTGTTGGGGGAAGAGATCCATTTCGGACTGACAAGCTGATTGTCATTGAAGTTTTAAGAGGTCACTTCATCACCTAACTTCACCAGAAGGAGAGAAAGTGTATGTGTTGGGGAGATTTCATTAAAGATCGAATCCATAAACAATTACAAAATAGATACTATAGATATTAATTTTTGTTTTGCATTGATTTGTACATTAGATGGTGAATCTAATGACAAACAAATCTTCACAGAATTGGTGAATTTAGAAGTACATCGCTATTTTGTTAAGAAGTCATTTAAGGTTAATAATTTTAATTATCGAAATACTTAAAATCAACATAGGAATTACTCATGTACTGAGCGCTTGTAGTTGATAAGACTTGGTTGTTTTCTAGATAGTTTTAGTTGCCATTGTCTTCTTTTATTTTTAGGTCTCAGATATCTTCTAACCATTCAGATAAATATTCCATCATGAATATTAAATCTACTGGCATTCAGCATATTAGTTTGATCAAACTTGTATCAAATAACCATAACAGCTTACACATGAATTGAATTTAAATGCATTAAAACAAGAAGACCTAAACCTGATTCGTGGGCATGAGCTGCCATATCCTTTAGTTCCATTACTTAGTCACAAGAGATTTGTGGTTGACACTAAGTTTTTTCTGTTTCCTTATTCCTTTTCTGTGGTTTAGCTTGCTATTGTAAGCTTGTCTCATGGAATTCTCTTATGTGGTAGCCCAATTGTATCATACTGGCCATTTCTCCAGCAAATCAAGATATTGCCACTTCTGATGCTATAAAGCTTGCTAGAGAAGTTGATCCTTCAGGTAGGAAACATTAGGCTGCAAGAATGTAAGGATAGAAATTGTATAATTTACAAAGAGATTTCCAAGTAAGATTGGCTGTGGTTGATAGTTCTAAAGTATTTTATTTTCAGGTGAAAGAACTTTTGGTGTCCTGACAAAGCTTGATTTGATGGACAAGGGAACAAATGCTTTGGATGTATGTAGCTATTTAGATATCAACCTTTTCTTTTCATTTACTTAAGTTTTAAGGTCATTAATGTTGTCATAATTGTCACTCCATATGGATCATTCAGGTTCTTGAAGGAAGGTCATACAGGCTGCAGCATCCTTGGGTTGGAATTGTAAATAGATCTCAAGCTGATATCAACAAGAATGTTGACATGATTGCTGCTCGTCGAAAGGAGCGTGAGTATTTTGAAACAAGTCCAGAGTATGGACATTTGGCAAGTAAAATGGGTGCTGAGTATCTCGCTAAACTTTTGTCTCAGGTCTTTTCACCCACAAGATGTGCTTAAGATTTGCATAATTTTCTAGATAATGTTTCTCAAGCGTTGTCTTATGAAAACTGAGTAGCATTAGTGTCTTACATACTTAAAATTGTTTCCTTACAGCACTTAGAAACAGTTATCAGACAGCGTATACCAAGTATTATTGCCTTAATAAACAAGAACATTGATGAGATTAATGCAGAGTTGGACCGTATTGGAAGGCCTATTGCGTCAGATTCAGGGGTAATAAATGAGAACTATGAGAATTTAAGTTTTTGTTGATTAAGTATCAAAGTAATGAATGGCCCTATTGTACTCATCAAAAGTATGCTACTTACATATGCAGGCTCAACTGTACACTATCCTGGAACTATGTCGGGCGTTTGACCGCGTTTTTAAGGAGCACCTGGATGGGGGGTAATTTCTGTGTCCTTTATTTGTCCCACAACAACCAGTAACAGTTATCAACATGGTGCATGTGCTTTGTTGATTGCTTTCAAGTAATTTATGCAGGAAAGCTTTTGTCTAAAAGTAAAGTCCAAAAATAGAAGGGAAAGACAAGTATTCCCGTGCTTTCAGATTGCAAAAATATGTTGGTATTGAACTTGGGTAATTTACATTAGGCAGCTAAAATGAGGAAAAAGAAGGAAAATACTTTTGGTATTTTAAAACATTTTGTGGCATTAATATCAAATTGTAATAACTTCCTTTGGTAATGATTTATTGCAAATATCATTATCTGGATCTCCCTTCGATATTTATGTGGTGAGTAACAAGTTCATACTTCAGCCGTCCTGGTGGAGATCGAATATATGGTGTTTTTGACCATCAACTTCCAGCTGCTCTGAAAAAGCTGCCTTTTGATCGTCATCTCTCTATGAAAAATGTACAGAAAGTTGTTTCAGAAGCTGATGGTTATCAGCCACACTTAATTGCTCCAGAACAAGGATACAGAAGATTAATTGATGGGTCTATCAGTTATTTCAAAGGACCAGCTGAAGCCTCCGTGGATGCCGTAATCCTCTAAGTTTCTTTCTTCATGAATTTCAAGTTTTCTTTGTTCAGAGACGTTTTTGTTTGTGTGTCTAGTGTTAGTTTCATTCCTTATGGAGGCCATGCATTTGATGGATTTTGATTACTTATGTAGTTTTTGCTTCTTTGGAATTACAGATAAATTAATTGGTAAAACCTGGGTGTCTGACTTTCTTGTTTTCTTTTTTAACTCATCAGTGGTTGTTGAGTCTCTTTTCACACCTAGATTGCTTTTCTTTGCAATTGATCCATCATTGGTTATCATTTATAGCACTCAGTTTCAGGACACAAATTATCCATTCTAGTCTCTTATGCGGCCTACATAGAATAAAATGATATATTTGTGCATCAGGCACATATATATTTATACTGAGTGGAGATCTTTCAATCTAGACTATGAGTTGATATGGGATTAATTAATTTAATAGGTCCTTTATTTGTGAAAGGTGATTGATTTTTGGCTTGTCTATTCACTGGTAGCAGCAATCCTTCCAATGGAAGGAAATATTTTGGCTAATTAGTGGATCCTGCTAGGATAGAGAAAGGGAAGTTACGTGTTTAGACAGAGATTTTTGGCCAAGTCCTATTGCCACTGATGCATGTGGAATATCAAATCAAGCTTAAATCAAGAGTTTCAAGCTTAAATTTTTACGACATTATACTTTTTGCATTTCAGCTGGATTGATGGTAATGACAGCAAGCTAGCATCTCCCATGCAAAGGATGAAACCCCTTCAACGTTTTCTGTGTCTAAATATGCTTTTAGGTTTTGCAGTTTCTTACATTATTAGCCTACGGTATTTGGCCACCAATTTTGATAACCTATACTTTTAACTTTTCTATGTCAATTCTACACCGAGTCTCGATAGTATCCTGACTATGCTGCATGACCCTAAATTAATGTCTTATCTTCATATCTTGGATTGTTCTGGTGGCCTAATTTTTTTATGATATTAGATCATTTGATTCTAGATCCAGATGAAAATGACTTGACAAATTGGGTCTTTGTTGAGATTTAAATTGGTTTATCATCTTTCCTAACTGATAGTTTCTGCCCTATTTTCTTAGGTGCATTTTGTTTTGAAGGAACTTGTACGGAAGTCTATAGCTGAAACAGAGGTAATCAATTCTCTCTGCTTATATTTGATGTCACAGAGTCAGAAGAATTTGTCAAAATCTTTTTGATTTACGTGCATGTTCCCTTGTGGTGGTTGCAGGAACTGAAGCGATTTCCAACACTTCAATCTGACATTGCTGCTGCTGCAAATGAAGCTCTGGAAAGATTCCGTGATGAAAGCCGGAAAACTGTGTTGCGCCTTGTTGATATGGAATCTAGCTACTTAACAGTCGAATTTTTTCGGAAGCTTCATCTTGAAACAGAGAAGAATGAAAATATAAAGGGACATCCAAAATCGAATGATCCAGGCCTAAATGCAGATCGTTACTCTGATAATCATTTCAGGAGGATCGGTATGTAATACTCTACTTTTCAGGATTTCTCATTCTCTCTGTGTGATAATCCAAGTTCAAGTATCACGTATTGGTCAGATTTTTTATCCAAGAAATCCATTCTAACATCTTTTCATTTCTTTCAAAAAAGATCAAGGATGGATATCCTATGCATTTTTGGTCAAAGAAAAAATGAAACGGTTGATAATGCTGACGTTTGTTGCATTACTTTTTCAGGAGCTAATGTCAATTCTTATATTAATATGGTCTGTGACACGCTGAGGAATTCTATCCCCAAAGCTGTAGTTTATTGTCAGGTTCGAGAGGCCAACAGATGTCTTCTCAATCACTTCTATGCTCAAATTGGTAGAAGAGAGGTAAGGCTTTCATTCATAGTCCATGTTATATACATGTTGGTACCACATGAAAATTACAGCGGCATGGCTGGATTGCTTAGCTCCAGATAAATTATTGTCCAAACAGGAGAGCAATGCACACGTTTTAAAAATTGGAAACTTAGAATTGGTAGAATGGTTTGGCATTCAAGGATAAGTTTGTTATTTAACCAATAGGTAATTGACTTATTAGCACGGTTAAACTTGGCTAATGAATGATGAATCTTAACCATACGAAACAATTTGAAACGGAATAGTATTAGATGATTAAATAAGAAGAGGGCAATGTACTATTGTTAGGCAGAGCCAAGGAAGAGAAAGGGTGAAAAACTCGAACTGCTGCAAACATGAACATAGTATCTTGATGGTTTTAGAGATCTAAACAACCTTATAATGCACGCAGATAGGATGATGGGATTTTATGAAGATGATGATCAAAACACTCTGGAAAGTTTGTTTTTAACTTACTCTTCATTCTCCAGCACATGCTAGGTTTCCTGCTATCATTGGTCAGAGGTTGACCTATGAGAAATGGAGAAGCTGAGCTTTTTGTGTTCAAAGTCTTTGTTTGTGATGTTTAAAGCATAAATGGTATCTTAATAAGCTTTGGTAATTATATTGACCTCAATTACAGAAGGAGCAGCTGGGTGCAATGTTGGATGAGGACCCGCAGCTAATGGAGAAGAGAACAATGCTAGCCAAGAGGCTTGAACTGTACAAATCAGCAAGGGATGAAATTGATTCAGTGGCTTGGAAATGAGAGATTCTTTCGCACAAGAAGCATGAAATGTGTTCATTTTTACCCCACTATTCTTTTCTAATACAACCTGAGACACGCATTGAAGATTTTACATATCGACTTCAAGAAACAGCATAGCCTTGCATGCCATGTGGCTTTAGATTTTTCTGTGATTTTGCTTCAATATTAGTTGCAAGAGCAAATTGTTTTTAAAGATATGACCAATCCTGTCTCCAACAGTAGTCAAATATGCGCTTCGACCTTCATATTCCCTGCCCTTCTGCTATATATACGATTTTAAACTGGATATACAATATCAGAAGGTGGGAGACTGAAAATGCACCTGAACTATGCATGTAGTATATGGACTGTGCACAGTACTCCATAAGGTGAAGAAACAACTCAAATTTATCAACTCTGGAGTTTTATTGTCCTCAATTCTTGCTGTAGCATGTCCTACTGGCACTTCAGACAAAGCAATCGAGATGCATACCAAGAATTTAAGATCCGTGAATGGTGGAAAGTACAAAAACCCATTTCATATTGTGAGCCAAGGATCAACAATCGGTAAATTAGATGAGCAGTTTTCTTGCCTTCCCCTAATTCATAAATGATACCATAATATATATATAATAACATAAATTAGTCATTAGAAATTGCTTTTAAAATTAAGGATAATAATTATATACTAATATAAACTAATTATTTAACTTTACAATACAATCATCAAAAGTTATTATATACAAAATTTTGTAATCTTGCTTTTATCTAAAATATTTGTCAATTCATCTTTAAAACATATATTTCTTAAATGAATTTTTTAAATTGAGTTTGAAAGTATTACCATTATTAAGTGATTTTGATAACTGATTATCTTTTTTAGATCTCACAATTGAAATTGTTTGAATATGTGTATATCATCTCATTTGGCGCATAAGTTAAGAATATTTCATTTTTTGCAAAATTAATCTAATTATTTTATGATATTAAAAGTATTTCTATTAATTTCATAAAACAATTTATTTAGTGGATCCACTAACACACATAAGTAAATAAACCTACAAAAGGCGTCTCCATACTAACAGTTTTCTTTTGTGGATTTAGTAATTTCATGCATTTATATCAACGCCTTCTGACGGTGACTTTTGTTTCAGAGTTGGTCGGAGACAGCAAAACTTGCATATTCATCGTCGACAAAGCATTCCAGTTTGATTGGTTCCAACAATGCAATAAAAACTACACCCGCAGAACTTACAAAAGAATGTCATATTAAGTGCAGAGCAGAGTTATTAGAAGAGAGCATCTGCTCCACTTTGATGAGCTTGACTTTGAGAATTGCTAATTATGAGCTATCATATTCATGTATTAACACACTTCCCGTCACCTAATGTAACTCACTTTCAATCACATATTTTTCATTTTTCAATGTTAAATTATATATAAATTATGTGGACAGAGTTACTTAAGGACTTGTCCATTGGGGTATCTTTTGACTGAATATTTTCCAATTGCTCACGACAAGAGTTAGTTGCAACATGAATGTGATTTTGAGCATTCAGGAAGTTAGTTAGATGTTAATTTCCTCTCTTTTTTTTTTTTTCCTTGAACGTGTTTCTTCAATGATTCAGAATATCTATTCAATAAGTTTTTAAACTTATATAACACCACCGTCGTTTAGTAATTGGAAGAGCGAGAAAAAGAGTCTTTGACTTATTTGAGATCTATTATTTAATGATTTGTAATCCTGGCTTGATTTCTATCCGGTTATAATTCAGTCCATTCCTCTCTGTTCTGTTTCATTATTCAATTTTTTAATGCTTTAAGCATCTGATATAAGTAAAACTCACAACAAATTAAAGGAAAATTTTGTTTTTTGGGGGATTGTTTTAGTTCAAGAGAAATGGTTCAATTTATAGCTTCTACTCGCGTAAATCCTTCTTTGGCCCCTTTCAGTCCCTGTAGATGCAGCGTCTTTCTCAAGTCTGTGGAGCCAGTTGTTGTTGTGACTTTGCAAACATTATTGCTCACGGTAAGGAGTTAGTTGCAACAACATTACTACTCAATTATTCCCTGCGGCATTGACTTTAGAGCTCAGTCCTACTTTGATAGGTGAGATGCTTACTACTTGTCCCGAGTTAACTTTGTCAATGACCAACTGAACTAACCGTGCGGGCAAGATGCTTACTACTTGACTTTATCACATCTGTTTTATTTGGACTTGGGCAACAGCGAGTTTTCTAGTGCTAAAATTCCAAGTTTTTTGGACATTTTGTCAACTTTCGAACATGGAGTCTTCGACCCTAGCATTTTTTTGTTTGAAAATTCATTAATTGCATGCATTTATAATGAGGAAAAAGTTGCCCAGTGAGATAAGGATAAAAGGAAAAATATCTTATGATGGAATGATTTTTATTTGAGCCTCCTCAAAGCATTCCTGCTTGATGAGCTTGACCTTTGAAAAGTTGAATGAACACTAATAAATGCTATTTATGAGGTACTTGAAGTCAGCACTCACTTTCCATAATATATTTTGACTGAAAAAGTGGCCAAAATGTTGAAGTTTATATTCGTTTTTAAAAATAATTTGTTGTCAACATTTAATAATAATTACTAAATAAAATAACTATATTTAAGTCTTATTTTAATTTTATTATTAATAAAAAGCGTAATTAATTTGATAATAATAATTAAATAAAATTTAAAATTAAGAAACCAAAATACATAAAAGTATATAACAATAAGGCCAAGCGATGCTCAAGTAAATGGTTAAACAAAAGTGGATGAAATTACCA
>JANJEY010000234.1:14905511-14919124 GCA_024703695.1 Erythroxylum cataractarum | reverse complement strand
CTATATAAAAATTTGTAGCATTTGGAGCTAAATTGATAATAATTGAATAAAAGCAAGTTAAGGGTTGGTTGAGAGAGCATGTTTCAGGTATGAACTCCTTTAGGTTTTTGGAGTGTATCTTGAGTTATATGACTCCGATTGAAGCGATTCTTGTCTTAAATAAAGAAAGAGTCTTGAGGCTATGATTTACAAGAGAAATTAACATCAATTAGGGTTAAGCAAAATAAATCCTACAAGACAAGATGATCAAGTTTCATGTTTTACGATTCAGGAGTCGGATTCCGGAAACGGGATCCAACATCAGTTGGGCTCTGGAAGCGGGGTCTAACATAGTTTGCACATTGAGAGATGGTAATTAACTAGTTAGATGCTCTTGTATGTCTTGAGAAAGAATATGAGTAAAGTTGTGCAACTATTATTATAACCTAACATTCAATCAATTTCATAATGTATTAATCAATCTTTTGAGTAGGTGAACCCCAAGTCCTAATTTTAAATCATTAAGTTATCCCTATTTTTAATTTTTTAGTATTTTACAATTTACTGTCTACCAAACTCCAATCACCTTTTAAGTTTATTGTCAAATTCATTCAAGTAATGAGAATTAATTTGGCAGTGAGTGATTTAATCCTTGTGGGAGACGACCTTGGAATACTTAATGTGTAGGCACTAGGAACGATTCTGTACGCTTGCGGATTTTGTTGACCAAGTTTTTGGCACCGTTATCGGGGACTTAAATTAGTTTTGCTACCATTAGTTCTAATTATTGTTTTGTTTTTTGTTTATTGTCTGAATTTTTCTTCTATTGATTAATCTTGAAATCCTTCTTGTTGTTTGATTTCATGAACTATATGCACTTAAGGCATTTAAGAAGTTCAAATAACTATCAGCTCATTGAGTTAAACCCTGAAATTGAACGAACTTGTTGAAGGAACAATGCTCGAAGAAGAAGAGAGATAGCAAACAATAATCAAATTCCGGATTTGCATGAGGAACAAGCTATAGGGAATGAGCAATTCCATTAAGGGAATCAAGCTGAGCCAGTTATTGTTAATTCAACGGTAAGAAGAATATGAGATTATCATATGCCATTTATTGCAGGCAACCCTTCTTGCATCCGATTTACTGCAACAGCAAGGAATTATAAGTTGAAGCAAATTCATTTGTCGATGTTGCCACAATTTAATGTGATGCCTAGTAAAGATGCTATGGCCTTGATGAGAGATTTCTATGCGACAGTTCAAACTCTTCCTTTGTATGGATTGTCTGAGGATGAGTTGAGGCTAAGGTGTTTTCCTTATTGCATGAAAGGATTAACAAGAAATTGGTTGTTGAGTTTAGAAATATACTCCATTGATACTTGGAAGAAGGTTATGGAGACTTTCATGATGCAGCTCATAAAACTTTTGAACTTTGAAAGATGAAACATTGGTTCTCGCAAAAGGATGGAGAAAAATTTCATGAAGCATAGGAACGGTTTAACGATCTTCTTAATTAATGTCCTCACCATGGATTTGACATGTACTTATTGACTCAGTTCTTTTACTATAGTCTCACTGATCACAACCAAGCTCTGGTGGATTTGAATACTGGGGCCAATATTAGTGACTTGAGTTCCTAAGAATTGTGGAATAATTTTAAAAAAGTTGCAGAGAATTCACATTGTAAGGTGACTAGGAGCAAAGTTGTTACTCTGAATAAAGTGGGTTCCAAATCTGACATGACCTACTAAGTTGTTGAGATTAACAAGAAATTGAATTTGTTAGTAAACGACAATAAGTCTAGTAGGGATCTTTGTACTTTTTGTGGGAGATTTGGGCATACAGCAACGGGTTGTATGAACATTGAGGCAACATTGACAGAGGAAGAGGTGAACTATGTAAACAATGGTAGGCAAGGTCAGAGATTTGATCCTTTCTCGAACACTTACAATGAAGGTTGGAAGTATCATCCGAATTTTTTGTAGAAAAATCAAGGGGCTGCAAAACCAATGGGACCACTGGGGTTCCAAGCACCATTAAAATAGCAGTACTCATCCCCTTCATCTTCTACACCACAACAATTCCCTCCCCCATGGGAGAAAAAGGTAGATCAGCTTGAGGATATGTTTTCTCAACTTATGAGCAAGATGGATCAGAGTGCCCAAGCCAGCTCTCAAGCCATAAACAAAATGAAGTAGAATATTTAGTCAAATCAAGCTGCTATTAGAAATTTAGAAGTGCCAATCAATCAAGTGGCAAAGGAGGTGAGTGAAAGAGATAAAGGGAAGCTGCCTAGCAATACCCAAGTGAACACGAAACAAGATTGTATGGTAGTTGTTTTAAGAAGTGATAAGGTGGTAGAAAGTGTGGTTCCTAAAGAGAAAAAAGCCAAGAATGTTGAAAGTGAGAATGTGGGTGAAAGTGAAGAGCAAGGAGAAACAACACAAAAGAAAGAGTCTTCACAAAGTTCAGACTTTTCCTTCGTACCACCCATACCATACCCTCAAAGGGTCAAGAAGAAGCATGATGATTCGAAATTTCAAAAATTTCTTGACCTTTTCAAGAACATCCAAATCAATATCCCTCTTACAGAAGCTCTTATTGAGATGCTTGCATACACCAAGTTTTTGAAGGAAATCATCTCCAACAAAAAAAAGCTCGAGAACTTTGCTATGGTAGCCTTAATTGAGGAGTGTAGTTCTAATTTACAAAATAAACTACCCTCTAAGTTAAAGGATCTAGGGAGTTTCACTATTCCTTGTCACTTTGGTGAATCTAATGTTTTTCAATGTTTATATGGCTTAGGTGCAAGCATTAATCTCATCCTTTTGTCTCTCTATAACAAGCTGGGAATCGGTGAACTCGAACCAATTACAATTTTATTGTAGCTTGCTGATAGATCAACTTGATATCCCATTGGTATAGTTGAGGATTTATTGGTGAAAGTTGGTAAGCTTATAATTCTAGCTGATTTTGTTGTGCTTGAGATGGAGTTTGACATGCAGATCCCTATAATTTTAGGAAGACCATTCTGTGCTACTAGTGCAACATTGATTAATTTCCCAGATGGTAAGCTAACTTTAAGAGTGGGTGATGAGGAAGAGGTGTTTAACATTTTTCAAGTTTTAAGGGATCCCTCTTTCGATGAAGTCACCTATAGAATAGATGTAATTGATTCTCTTATGTTTGAATCTATTCCTGACCTGATGTGTGATGATGCTTTAGAAACATGCCTAACTTTATGAATAGGTGAGAATGAATTGGACAATGATTTAGTGGATTATGCATATAGATTGTAAAGTAATGGTTTTAGGTATAGATCCCAAACTAAAGAATTAGGCCCTCCTAAACCTAAATCATTACCCTCCATATTGAGCCCACCAAACCCTAAACTAAAACAACTTCTAATTCATTTGAGATGTGCATTCTTGGGAGAAGCAAATACATATCTGGTTATCATTTCTTATTCTTTGAACTCCTCTGAAGAGGAGAAGTTATTAAGGGTGTTACGTGAACATAAATTGGCTATTGCTTGGAATATTGCTGACATAAAGGGGATTAGCCCTTCTATTTGTGTTCATAGGATTCTTATGGATGAGAACCACAAATCTAGTGTGGAAAATCAGAGGAGGCTCAATCCTAACATGAAGGAAGTTATGCGATCTGAGGTACTTAAGTTACTTGATATGGGAATTATCTATCCTATTTCTGATAGTACTTGGATAAAGCCTGTGTCAGTGGTGAAAAAAAAGGGTGGCATAATGATTGTTTCTAATGATAGGAATGAATTAATTTCCACAAGATTTGTGACAGGGTGGAGGGTTTGTATTGATTATAGAAAGTTGAATGCAACCACTAGGAAAGATCACTTCCCTCTCCCCTTTAGTGATCAAATGTTGGAAAGATTAGCAGGGCATGATTATTATTGTTTTTTAGATGGTTCTTCAGGTTATAACCAAATCCTGACAGCCCCCAAGGATCAGGAGAAAACCACCTTCACTTGCCCCTATGGTAAATTTGCGTATCGTAGGATGCCCTTTGGTTTGTGCAACACTTTTGCCACTTACGTTGCATGATGTCCATAGTCTTTGACATGGTGGAGAATATAATTGAGGTATTTATGGACGATTTTTTTGTTCTTCTTTTGATGCATGTCTATTCAATCTAAAATAGGTTCTACAAAGGTGTGAATAAACCAATCTCATGCTGAATTGGGAAAAGTGTCACTTTACGGTACAAGGAGTCGTCTTAAGCCATAAAATTTTCAACAATGGAATTGAGGTGGATCCTGCAAAAATAGAAGTCATCAATAAGTCGCCACCTCCCAATTCAGTTAGAGTGATAAGGAATTTTCTTGGACATGTCGGGTTCTACTGCAGATTCATTAAGAACTTTTCCAAGATTTCTCAATCATTGTGTGCTTTATTGCAAAAGGAAGTTCCTTATGAATTTACTGATGATTGTCTTTGTGCTTTTAACAGGTTGAAGAAGGAACTTAATTCAGCTCTTATAATGGCCGCATCGAATTGGAATCTCCTTTTTGAGCTGATGTGTGATGCTAGTGACTATGCACTTGGGGCCGTCTTAGGACAAAAATAGGATAAGAAATTACATGTCATTTATTATGCCAGCAAGGTTTTGAATGATGCTCAAATTAATTATGCAACTACAGAGAAAGAATTGCTAGCAGTAGTTTTTGCATTCGATAAAATTAGGTCTTATTTTGTTGGGTCAAAAGTCATTGTTTACACTGACCATTCTGCTTCAAAATATTTTCTTACAAAGAAATATGTAAAACCAAGATTGATCAGATGGATTTTACTTTTGCAAGAATTTGACTTAGAAATTAGAGATAGGAAAGGGTCTGAAAGTTCAGTAGCTGACTGTCTTTCACGACTAGACCAAGCAGACAAGCCGGGAGAGATACCAATTAATGATGCCTTCCCTGATGAGAATTTGTGATCTGTCAAGGACAATGTCCCTTGGTATGCTGATCATGTTAATTTTCTTGTGTCCGACATCATTCCTGGGGATTATTCATATCATAGAAGAAGGAGATTCATATATGAGGTAAGGAATTACTTTTGGAAAGATCCATTGCTTTTTAGAATATGTAACGATGCGAGGATCGGACAATGTGTACCCGATGAGGAGATGCGATCAGTTCTGCATCATTATCATGCTTCTCTATATGGAGGACACTATAGGGCTAACAAAACAGCGACAAAGGTCTTACAATCTGGGTTTTATTGGCCAACTCTCTTTAAGGATGCTAGGAATTTAGTCATGACTTGTGATAAGTGTCAGAGAATGAGAAATATTGGTAGGAAGCATAAGATGCCTCAATCAGGAATTTTAGAAGGGAATTTTTCGATGTATGGAGTTTGGACTTCATGGGACCATTTCTAGTATCCTTCGGCAACATTGGAGCTAGTGTTGTCAAATTTGTCAAGAAGCACATATTCTCAAGGTTTGGTGTTCCAAGATCCATAATCAGTGACAACGGGGTGCCTTTTCAGAACCATCAATTCAAATCTCTCTTGGCAAAATATGGGTGTCATTTTAAGTTTGGAACCACCCACCACCCTCAAACTAGCGGGCAAGTTGAGTTATCGAACAGGGAAATTAAGCAAATTTTGGAGAAAATTACTAATACCTCAAGAAAGGATTGGGCATTGAAGCTTGATGACACTCTCTGGGCATATAGGACAATATACAAGATCCCTTAGGGATGTCTCCTTATAGGTTAGTCTTTGGAAAATCTTGCCATCTTCCGGTTGAAATTGAGCACAAGGCATTATGGGCAATCTGGAAATTGAAAGATGTTCTCAAGGAAGTTGGCCAAAGGAGATTAATGGAGTTGAATGAGTTAGATGAATTTTGCTTCGATGCTTTTGACAATGCTCGAATATACAAGGAGAGAACTAAGGCCTTTCATGACAAGCATATCCTTTGAAGAGAATTTAAACTTGGTCAAAAGGTTTTGCTATTTAACTCCCATTTGAAATTATTTCCAAGGAAATTACGATCAAGGTGGTCGGGACCCTTCGTGGTGACAAAAGCATATCCATATGGAGCTGTGGAGATTAGAAGGAATGATGAAGAACCCTTTGTGGACAATGGGCAAAGACTTAAGCATTATTTGGAGGTACAAATGGTTGGATGTATTTCCACCATCATCTTCCAAAATTGACATCAAGAATGAGTTATATTATATAAGATGTATATGTGTATCGTGTAATTGTGTATGTTGAATTCTTCAATTGTTAGTTTTTGACATATTGGTGAATGTGTTAGTTGAAATTGAATTGTGTATAATATAATCATACTATATTATATAAGATGTATATGTGTATTGTGTAATTGTGTATGATGAATACTTGAATTGTTGGTTTTTAACTTATAGGTGAATTGTGTTTGATAAAGTTGAATTTTGTATGATATAATCACACAAAATGAGTTATATTATATAAGATGTATATATGTATTATTTAATTGTGTATGTTGAATACTTGAATTGCTAATTTTTAAATTATTGATGATTGTGTTATATGAAATCGAATTTTATATGATGTAACAATATAAAATGAGTTATATTATATAAGATATATATGTGTGTTGTGTAATTGTGTATAAGATGTATGTGCTTTTATGTTAGTTTGGACAATTGAGTTAAACAATATATATTTTGCAATAGTAGTTGATAATGAAATTATGTGTTCTTTATTTTGATATGAAGGTATTATGTTAATTTTGAAATATGTATTTTTACAATAAATAGATAAAAGTTCAAGTGTAATTGGTTTTTGGAATGAAGAATCATACCATTCATTTATTTTATAATAAGCATTAGAAAGGTGGAGGAATAACCAGATTAAAGAAGTACTTAGCTGAGGTCAAATATGACGTGGAGCCTTGTAAAAACTTTATTTAAAGAGTATTAGCACAAGAAAGATAAAAGAAAAAGATTGAATTACGAAATTAGTAGTAGAAGTTTGTTTGTTGGTGTTCATGATAATAGTGGGAATTTTGAAGGTGGTAGTATTCTTACTCAACAAGAAGTGAATGTTGTACCTGATGTTAGAAACAGAAGAAGACATACATCTAATATTTTTGCACCACAAATAACTTTTAGACTTCAACCTTCAATTTGTAATGCCTTATAATCAAAATAAGCGGCTCATAATGTGAATATGACAACATATAGATGGTGATATATTTCAGGTATAACATTCAATGCTTCTCGGTTTTATTATTATTAGCCTATGGTAGATGTTATTGCCTTATACAATCTAGACTATAAAGCTTAGTCAATTAATGACTATAGAGGTAAACTTTTGAGTGGATCTATTTATAAAATTAAAAGTGGATGAAAGGAGAATGACTTGGGTTACTTTGGGGTGTTTAATCTATAAATGACACAACGTTTTTGAAGTCTATTGATACATCTGGCCTTGTTGGGAATGCTAATACTATATTTGAAATATTCAATCAAGTTATAAATAAATTTGGGTCAAAAAATATTGTAGTGCATTACAATCAAGAGAAGCAACTCATAATATGGATATGAAAATGGCTAAATAGTGGTATAATTTAGGTATAACATTCAATTCTTTTCAGTCTTTTTATTATCAGCCTATGGTAGAAGTTATTGCCTCTTATAGTTCAGGATACAAAGGTTCTTCAATTGATGACTACATAGGTAATTCTTCAATTGATGACTATAGAGGTAAACTTTTGAGTAGCTCTTTATGAAATTAAAAGTTGTTTAGATAAAAAAAAAAAACTTGACCTACCTTTAGGTGTTCAATCATGTGTGATGGTTGGAAAAATAGAAAATATATGTCTATTATTTATTTTTTGGTTTATTCTATAAAGGGCACAATGATTTTGAAGTTTATTAACGCATAAGACATTGTTAGGAATACTAATAATTTATTTGAAATATTTGATGAAGTTGTGAATAAAGTTGGGTCAGAAAATATTGTTCAGTTTATTACTAACAATGATTTAGCCTATAAAGTGGTTGGAAAAAGATTGCAAGCAAATATAATTCTTTTTATTGGACTCCTCATGTTGCACATTGCATTGACTTAATGTTGGAAAATATAGGGTATGCTAGGTATTCTTCTATTATTAATGAGAATATGCAGAAAGTAAAAAAGGTGTTCAAGTTCATCTATAATCATGTATAGGTCTTGAACTTAATAAGAGAAGATTTTACCAATGGTAGGAATTTATGTTG
Source organism: Erythroxylum cataractarum (assembly GCA_024703695.1). Taxonomy (NCBI): domain Eukaryota; kingdom Viridiplantae; phylum Streptophyta; class Magnoliopsida; order Malpighiales; family Erythroxylaceae; genus Erythroxylum; species Erythroxylum cataractarum. The sequence continues at coordinate 14,910,898 of JANJEY010000234.1, read as the reverse complement.
TCCTGATGTTACATGATTTATAATAAATTTCTTATCAGTTCAATGTTTTATTATGATGAAGAAAGAGTTGAGACAAACGTTTACGAGTGATAAGTGAGTTGTAACTCCGCAGACTAGGTCTAATGTTAGATTTGATATTTCCAAAATTATACTTGAAGATACTAAATTTCGATCCTAATGCCAATTTGTCGTCCGAGTTTGAGAGCCTTTGGTGAAGATATTTCATCTAATTGTTAGTCAACAATGAGTTATTTTATGATAACATAGAGAAGGTGAAGGAAACTGTCAAAGTCAATTTGAAAAATAGGTCTTCTTTGTACATATCTTACCTTATAGTTATCAGTAAAAGATGAAAAAGACAATCATACTTTTTATTGTTTACAGCTGGGGAATTTTTTAATCTCAGTGTCTATTTTATACTAACTTTTATAAAGAATGCTGAATTTAATAGGGGAATGTTATTAACTATGATAACATTTGTTGCCCATGAGATGATGCAAGATCTCGTAAGCACACAAATGAAGATTTATAAGGAGACTTCTAGTGATTTTGAGATTTCAATTGCTATTCATTAAAGAGATAAACTTAATCTAGGTTTTTTTTGTCACTTTTGTTACTTGTTGAAAATTAATCATCACTTTACTTTGTTTATAATGTTACTTTTGTTTTCTTACAGTTGCTTGGTGGGACCAATTTGGAAGTGATATTCTATAAGAGCAAAAATTCGAATTCTAAATCAATAATTGAGCATAATATGGTGTAAAAGGAATTGAAGCATATTTGAATTCATCCATTATAACATAAGAAATAGATTGGAGCATAAAAGATTGAATGAATTGGTCTTTGTTCAATATAATTCAAACCTTCGAGAAAGATATATTATTATAATTATTAAATTAGATATAAATTTTTAATAATTTACTTTTATTATTTATTCGGACTCTTAATAGAATAAGTAATTTTGTAGATCTAATTTATCGTGATCATATTAATATTTTGGTAAATTAAGTTTCTGAAGAACTGATTTTGATAGATAAGAGTGAATTAGAAGATAATATTGGATGAGAAAGTATTGATATATCATTTCATGAAATGAATTTGACAATGGTGATAATGAGACTCTTCTTAATGATGTGAATTTTGTACCAAATAATAATTGAGGTCTATACAATTTGAGCGGGTACTCGATTGAATAAAATTTTAAGTTTTTGTTTCTCATCTTCTTTTAATTTTAATTATATTTGATGGATATATTAAATTATCTGTATATGCAATATAATTGTAAATATTTTGTTTTAGGTTTCAATTCTAGTTGGTTCTACAACACAAACTCTTATTGTAAATTGTAATTATTAGAGAGTCATGAATATTTATTATTTTTTTATTTGATATTTTGATATAATTATTATTTATTATGTAATGAGTAATATTTTAAATATTTTGTATTATTTTTAATTTTATATTTGTATGATGATTAAATAATTTTTTATATTAATTATGGTTATTATTTATATGTGAAATATGTGAAAATAATGTTAATAAAAATAAATAAATTGTTATAATTTTAAATTTCTATTATTATGATTTTTGGATATAAGGTTGATGTAAAATAATAAATTATATAATACAATATATTGAAAGACTATTTCATAATTTTAAAAAATTTAAAAAGTATTATATAAATTTAAAAATTATTCGAAACATCTGAAATTAACTGATACAAATATAATATTGTCCTAGAACTAAATTTGATACCGACACCAATACTACTCTAATATTCGTAACATTATACCTGGATACCACATTATTTTGTCTTTTCCATTGAGCTAATCCTTTTTCTAAATTTTTTTATTGTTTTCACTTGTGTGGAGATCCGATAGAAGTGCTAATACCTCGGTCTAAGTGTAATAATGCAAAATTTTAAAACTTGCATGATGAGCGACAGTCAGAAACTGAAAGGGTTAGCATGATTTTTACTTCATATTTTATTTTTAAATTAATAAAATTATTTATTTGGATAAATTTATAAAAACAAACAAAGTGGCTATGGTTTTTTATTTTATAGATAAATAAATAAATATTTGTTGTCAACATTTATTAACAATTATTAAATAAAAGTAATTATCTTTAAGTCTTTTTTTATTTTATTATTAATAAAAGCGTAACTAATTGGATAATAATAATTAAATAAAATTTCAAAATTAAGAAACCAAAATAAGAATATAATTGAAGATAACAATAGAACCAGACGATGCTCGGTTTCACAAAATTGGATGAAATTACGAGTGTTTACTAAGTCACGAGGATTGGTAAGAAAGGTTTAATAATAATTTGTTAGATCTTCAATCGCCACTGTATTGCATTCTTAATGATAGGAGTATTCGTGTACTATATATCACTCTCTGTCTGTCTGTTCACATTAACTCTACGCGTTTAAGGCAAGGCTCCATCAATGATGTATCAGCTCGTCAACGGCGTATGCACGAGGCTGAGCAAGGTTCCACCATCGATGTATCAGTTCGTCAAAGTCGTACCGTTTTTATGAGATGATACTAACAACACGTCGATCATCAAAATGTTGACAATGTCAGCAAGGTTCCACCAACGACGTATCAGTTCATCAACGTCGTCTCGTTTGTATGAGATGATACTAACAACACATCGATCATCAAAATGTTGAAAACGTTGTGAGTTTAATCTTTATCATATAAAGTTTCCTACCGCTACAGTAACTACTATAGTAATTTTAGCCGTTTCCGGCTACTGATTTTCTTCTCTCCCTGCAAACGCACCCTACAATGGACTCGAATGTACACACAGTCAAAAAAGTCAGATTGCGAGAGCGGGAAAAAGACCCTCCTCCTATCGAACAGCCAGTAACTCAACCTCCTCCAAGCTATAGTGCCGCGGTCTCTGGGCAATCCTCTCCTGCCAACCAAACAATCGACCTCAATTGGCCCGAAGAGCCCCCAATAGAGCTGGAAGAGGGTGACATCAACATTGTTCAGGGACCACATGGCTTGGGTCTTGAACTGTCTGCTACCTTCCAAGGCAAATTAGATATTGTCTGGGTTCATGCGGTCGTGATCAAGCAATTGGGACGCAAGGTAGGATTCAGTATGCTCCGGGATCATCCTAATGGTCCCCTGAAAATTGTCGATCTAGAAAATGACTTTTATTTGATCAACTTCAAAGGGGAAAGGGATTATATTCATACCTTGACGCAGGGTCTATGGATTATCGCCGGCCATGTCCTTTCGGTCCAACCCTGGACTCCTGAGTTCCGCCCCTCTTCAGGCTGTATTACCGACGTCGTCGCTTGGGTTCGATTCCCCGAACTCCCTATTGCCAGATATCATCCATCAATTCTAACTGCTCTAAGAAATCTGGTAGGGAAAACAGTGAAGATTGACACTAACACGCAACAGACTTATCGAGGCTGCTTCGCGCGCGTAGCAGTAACCCTGGATATCAGCGCTCCTCTTCGCTCGTTTGTAAAACTCGGCGGGGAGGTTATTCAGGTGGCGTGTAGCGCCCCCTTATCGTAGAGTATACACCGATACGCTCGTAGGTCATACCGATACATACCCTACAATGAGGGTGCACTACGATACAATCACTTCTAATAAACCTCATAGCATCAATATAAATAAAGCAGTAATGATCACATTCACTAAATTTTGAAACCAAAGAGTACTTCTCATTTCATTTCTGAAAACTATAAGTACAACTTCTGTCATAATTTACAAATATACAGATCCAAAAGAGATAGTACTAACTCCTATCTAGGTCATCCCTAAAATATCCCAAAGGATCCCCAGCTAACCGACCTGTGGGCCATGCTCCTCTCGCCAGCACACACAGCAGGAAAAGTCTCAAAATCTGGAGATAGAAGTCACAAAACTGTTGTCCTGAAAAATAGTCACAATTTGGGTGAGTTTGCGAAACTCAATGAGTAACCATCATCGATGGTTCACTCAATTCATGCATTACGCAAAATTGCGTACAAAGCAACACATATCATATTTAGAATCATAATTCAGAAGTTCATAAAACCATAATCACACATTTGCATTTAATCCTATTTCTAACTCACAACACAGTCACAGACTCACAGCATAATCGCGGACTGAATGCATAATGATTTCCATTTCATTTTAACGTTGTGACTGGGCGCCAGAATTATCCCATTTCTGGGCACATTACACATCATTCAGAAATCGCGTCTTCGGGGGTAGGAGAGCCCTCTGGGTATGCACTACTGCCCACGCGTACTAGGGATAGGAGAGCCCTCCGGGTATACACTAATCCCTTTTCACTTATCACAAAAAACGAGCTTATAGCTCCAATCAGATCAAAATGAGCTCCAGTCACAACTGTCAGTTACTGATTTCTATTAATGCCTAGCATGCGTTCACAATCTCAATAACATATCACATGCGAATCACTCAATCAGAAACACAGATAGTTCGCACACAAAGCATATAGCACATCAGAGATTGAGAAACCAACTAGGTTACTCACCTATAAACTTCCAAGCTACTGCCGGGAAGTCTCTGCTGCGTCAGAGGATCGACGCTCCACTTTAGAAATCTCTAATTAAATTTTTAGAAATCAACCTCCCTCGCCGCGGCGAGCCCTTTTCTTCACGCCTTCGCCGCAGCGTCCGCACGCCTCGCCGCGGCGAACAATCCTTTCTTTACCGCGGCGTACGCGTTGCGCACGTCGTACGTGGGCTGAATTTCCTCGCTGCGGCGCACTCCCTCGCTCGTCGCGGCGTGCCCCGTCTCCTCGCTTACCGCGGCGTGTTCTTCGTGCGCCGCGGCGTGCGATCGCAGATTCGCCCAGAAAACCCAGAATTTCTCAGATTTTTCTGATATAATCCAATCCTTTCATTTCTAACCCCTCCTAAACAACATTTTACACTTAACATAACTCATTCCTAAGCTTTAATCCATCAAATAACCGTTATTCATAAAACACCCAAATCAAAATCCACATTTCCTTTAAACCTAAATCATCCGAAAATTTCTAACCTCTTACACAATTACTAGCTTAATTTCATGCTTAAATTAATCTATGCAAAACACAAGGGAATAGAAACTTACTTGATTAAGCTTTAAATTCTTCCAAATCACCAGGAAAATCCAAATCTCAAGCTAAATCACCACCCACGACACCCACGGCAACACCAAACTCAAACCCATCTTCCATCATCTTTAACACCAACTAAAAGATAGAATCAAGGATGGAAGAGGAAGCAAATCATAAGAAGGGACCAAGAAGTAATCGAAGGAAGATCCACGAGGGAAGAAGAAAGAAGAAGAACCAATTTTCTCTCCAAAGCAAGAGGATATCGTGGAGCAAGGTTCAAAAGCTAGGGCTTT
>JANJEY010000234.1:14889052-14905411 GCA_024703695.1 Erythroxylum cataractarum | reverse complement strand
ACCTTCTGGTAGTTGGTAATCCATTCTGTAGGCATAATCTTTTCAAGCTCCTGTGCTGGTAACTGCTTCGGGATCTGGAGGATAGTTGTCTGATTGTTTAGAGTATCAGCAACCATGTACTTGTGTGGAGATCTGATGAAAGTGCTAATACCTCGGTCTAAGTGTAATAATGCAAAACTTTACAACTTGCATGATGAGCGACAGTCTAAGTCAGAAACTGAAAGGGTAAGCTTGATTTTTACTTCATAGTTTATTTTTAAATCAATAAAATTATTTATTTGGATAAATTTTTAAAAACATACAAAGTGGTTGTGGTTTTTTATTTTATAGATAAATAAATAAATAAATATTTGTCGTAAACATTTATTAATAATTAGTAAATAAAAGTAATTATCTTTAAGTCTTATTTTATTATTAATAAAATAGTAACTAATTGAATAATAACAATTAAATAAAATTTCAAAATTAAGAAACCAAGATAAGAATATAATTGAAGATAACAATTGAACCAGACGGTGCTTAAGTAAATGGTTTCACAAAATTGGATGAAATTGCGAGTGTTTACTAAGTCACGAGGATTGGTACGAAAGGCTTAATAATAATTTGTTAGATCTTCAATCGCCGCCACTGTATTGCAGTCTTAATGATAGGAGTAATAATTTGTTAGATCTTCAATCGCCGCCACTGTATTGCATTCTTAATGATAGGAGTATTCGTGTACTATCACTCTCCGTCTGTCTGTTCACATTAACTCTACGCGTTTAAGGCAAGGTGATGTACCAGCTCGTCAACGGCCTATGTATGAGACTGAGGAAGGTTCCCCCAACCATGTATCAGTTCGTCAACGTCGTCACGTTTGTATGAGATGATACTAATTTAATGTTATACCCATTGAATAATTTATCGGAATAATTTAAGTTAACGACTTCTAGGTTAATTTCCGTTCGTACCAGGTCAGCCCATAAGAGATAAAGTGCTGGTCAAACATATTTTTTCATTATCAGGATTCGAACTCAAGACCTCTAATTAAGAGATGAAAGTGCTGAGTCACTCATACTAACCTAATTGATTATGAGATGAAACTAACAACACGTCGATGATCAAAATGTCGACAATGTCAGCAAGATTCCACCAACGATTTCATCTAACTAAAATAATTTCATCTAACTTAAAAAAATTATTTAATCAAAATTTTAAACAAGTGAGTTCTAATGATTTATTATAATATTGTTTTAATAATTACCTTGTTTAAAAGAGAGTATATTTTTCGGATAAAATAATTTAAAAACTATTACAATAATACCCTACACTTTTTAAAATTTTAATCGGTAATAAATTAATATGTCTCAATCTATTTTACTTAAGGATTCAATTTTGAATAATGGCAAAAAGTGTATTTCCATCTATGAAGTTTTTACTAAAATATATGTTAAATTTTAATGTTTTAGAATTCTAACATTTATAAATATTCAAAATAACTTTCAAGTAGATAAAAAACTGGAACAAAGTAAGTTTCTATTTATTATGTATCATGTAATACCAATATGACATGAATTTAATATTTTGATTAATAATGTGAGCCTCACATAGCACAATGAACCTACTTTTAAAAAATAATATTATCATAATTTATTTTATTTTATAATAAATAATATGGTTTCTAATCTATATTTAAACTTAACTAATATTTTTTAAACTAAATGATATTACTTAATCATAATAGTTTTAAATTTAATTAAAAACTAAATCTTAATTCTCAAAATCAAAAACCCTAGTCCCAAATTGAAAATAAAATATACTTCATCTTTGCCTGTGTTTCACATCCTTTATTGGCACACTTTGTTTTTAGTTCTCGTTTGATTTATCCCTCTTTATTTTTCAATTATTCCCCTTATTACTTTCAGGTTTTATTTATCTATTGTTTTCTCCAACTTTGTTCACCATTTTCCTACATTTTTGAAGGAAAATCAAGGTAGGAATCGATTTCACATGCAGTTTCGTTCCATTTTTCAAAAGTAAGATCACTTTAAATTCTATGATATGAATTATGCGTGAACACAATAACACATAAACGTAAATCATACCTTATTATGTAGCTTTATCTTTTTCTTATAGTTTCCTTCCAATTTTCATCCACAATCGTTGTTTCAGTTTCTAACAATTTTCACCCAAATTAGTTAAGACAACCCTAAAAGTGATGTAGGGAGGGATATATATGAATTGTTAACTCTTATACCTATCTATTATAAGGATTAGACCTTTTGGTAATTTAGTTGAAATCTAAGTTTAGTTTCAATTAAAATTTAATTAGAACTATAATTAATTATTAATTGGGTTCAAATACAATACAATATCGAATATTTGTTCCTTATTTATCAAATAACTTATATTTGATCTTAAAATTTTTCAAACTTTACAATAAGTTCAACTTGATTAAATTAACTTTTTTTCTCTTTAATTGTTTTTTTATGTGTGACTCATTATGTTCCTAAATATATTGGTAGTGTATATAGAATATAAATCTTAATTGTATTTAAAATGAGATAAATTAAACTCTTTTAATTTATTTTTAATTATCTAATTAAATAATGTATATCCATATATGAAAATTGGCATCTAACAACACATTATGATCATCAAAATATTGAGAATGTCAAAGTGGTTTTGGTTAATCATTTTGTGCATAATTTTTTATATAATTCAATCATTTATCAAATAATGTTTTAATTGTTAGAGTAGTACTTTGAAGGTAATAAACTTTAGTACTTTTGTACAATCTTTATTTTGGTTAATAAAGTGAGAGAAAATTTTTCATTACTTTGATATTTATTTATTTATGAATTGATGTCAATCTTAAATCGAATTAACGAAGTCCATGACACAAAACATAACATGAAGGAAATCATGATGAGATCATGATAATAAGATTCCTATCATGTGCAATTATGTTAGTATCTAAATTATCCATAGTCATAGGATTAATAAGACAGGACATTATTAATCTAAATAGACTAGCACATGTTATACTCCTTGATTTGATCAAGCAGTGGATCTCACAAACCGTAAGCATGAGATGTTTAGAGTTAACATGTGGATGCTTACTAAGAGTAATAAGTACATCGAATGACCTTCTATGAGATTATCATATGGATGATATATCAAATGTCAATGATTAATCTCATCATAGCAATGGTGTAAATATCCTTAGACTTGAGGTACTCAAGGATATCTTGGATACTGATCCTATGCTTTTAAATCATTCCTTGTTGCTTCAAGATGAACTCACTTATAAGGTGGTAATTGAGTACAACTATTGGTATTGGAAGGTAATTTGACAGTTAATAAAGGATTCACCATTCTTAATAGAAGGAGATGATACCCACGACTTCTTGTTGGGTTCATCACTCAGAAGTCTATGACTAGAGTAGTTATGTATTATAAAGAGAGTCTTCAATGACAAATAAAGTAATGAGATCCCAAGATAAGAGCTAACATCAATGGACTAGGTGTGACGTAGTCAGTCTAGTGGGAGATGACACAAAATCCATAGTCTGAACCATGTGGGATATAGAATGGAGAATGGACAAATTGCACAATAATTTTCTATGGAAAGGTTTGTAAGTTAGATAATTAATTATCAAAGAGCTCGTGTGTTAATCCATTTACATTCCGGTAAATTGGATTCATGAAATCCTTCATGCTTTGCTTGAATTAAGAGTTAATTCAAGTGGCATGAAACCATTTATGATTTGCTCGGATTAAGAGTTAATTCAATTATCCAAAATAACCGAAAACCTAAGGGTTACACGCATAAAAGATCGGATGAAAAATAAAGAGTGTATGACTGTCATTGAAGTAGGCCACGACCTAAGGCACGACAGATGATACATAAATGAGTTCTTCACTTATGTACACTTGGACTAACAAGTTAATAACATACTTAAGTGAGTGGAAAAAGGGTCCAGAAGGGTTCTGGAGATAGAGAGAAGTAGTCTTGAGTCTTGCTCATGCAATTTATGCAATTGTTGCATGAATCTAATTAGATGCAACATAATCTTGATCTATCTCTCCATTTGAGCATCTACTTGAACTCATCTTGTTTGGTGCTCTAACCATCCTTACACACTGCTTTTCTTCATCTTTACGTATTCTTGAGTGATTAAGGAAGGTTTTTGGTGTTTATTACAACCCAAACAAGGAGAAGATTAAAGAAAGGAGGAGCATTGTTAAAGGTATATGTGCGGAAATTTCATGTTCTTATAATCTATGTATGCATGCATCTAAGATTCTGGATTTTTGGAGATGTTGTGGGGTTGGAATTTAGATTCCGACACTTGTACTGCCTCTTTGTGCATGCGATGCATGAATCCATGGCCCCCTAAAAGTGGTATCATAGCAGGTTATGGATGTATAAGGTGATCTATTAAACATGTGCCAACTATTTGCTGGGTTGTGATTGACATGCATATTGATTTGGAAAAATTTGTATAAATTTTAGAAACCTTTTTTTTTCTGATTTTCTTTCACAAAAATGTTTATAAGGTGTTATATTATGTTTTTGCCAAAGTAAACTACAATTGAATTTTATTTGCTATTTTATTTCGAATTAATATGCAGTATATTCATATGTTCGTTTCTGGGAATTTTTGGAAAATTGAATGCATATGCTGATTTTGAAATTTTCGTAATAATTTTAGAAAACTATTTTCTAATTTTCTTTCACATAAATGTTTATAAGGTATTATGTTATGTTTCTGTTAAAGTAAAATGCAATTGAATGTCATTTTATATTTTATTATGATTTTAGTTTCAGTATGATGCATGTATGAAGTTTTGGAAAATTTTGGAAATCTAATGAACATGCATACTTGTAAATTCCATATTAATTTTTATAAAAATTGTTTTTATGAATTTTGTACATTTACATTCAAGATAAGATGTTTCCATATGTATGAGATGCATGACACTTGTTGTTAAAGTGATTGTCTTATGCATGCATGACGTAGAGACTGACTAGTGTTAGAAGTAATATGACAAATGTTATAGACATATGATATGCTGGCTGATTCCACTAAGTTAATGAATAATTCCTAGGAATTAGTATCTGAAAATTTTTATTATTCCTAGGAATAAGTCAAAGTCAACATTGGTCAGCTTTTTAAAAGTTAATAGAGTTGACTTGTTTAATGACTTATGTGTATCTGTTTCAATTATAAGATCTTAAAATTTTTTATGAGATAAGAAATGTATTTCTTTTAATGCTAGTAGCATGCTAAGTGCATGTGCTTGAAATTAGGGTTCTGGAAAATTTCCAGACATCGAATTGGTCTCTTTAGTGTCTAATAGGTTAACTCATTTATCTTGATGATTTTGGTCGTCAAGATATTTTTTGGCTTGTGCCAAAATTGTCTTGATAAATTTGAGATGACCTAGGGATGTTTTAGATAACTAATTGCATTTCAGGAATTTTGGAACCCTCGGGATTAATTTAGAATTAATCCAAGTAGAGCATTGCCTTTCTAATGTGACTAGAAAAAGACATGTGTATTAGAATTAAAGTTTTTATTTTTTACATCAAAATAATTAAAACTTTAGTATTCCTAATCGAATGACATTCATAATTTGAATTAGTCAAGACTAACATTAGTACCCAATTAGGTTCAAAAGTTGAATCGAATCACGAACTTTTGATGCATAGTCAAGTCACAACCTAAATTAAACCTCCTTTGTGTGATACATGCATTTTAAGGGTGGTTATAGACATAGGCTCAATTTAATTGAGTTGTCCATAATATGAATATATATATATGTGTGATATTTATATAGGGATTGATGAGACCTAAGAATAAATCCCTCAACTGAAATATTAGGAGTTACACCTTCCATTGATATGGCAAGAATCAGAGGTCTTTCAGAGTTGGGTTGTTGGGCAAACCCAAGACCGATCTACATAAATATGTTCAAAACATGGAAATTAGATTTTCAGATTAATAGGTTGGTCCTACCTGGAAGTATTGATTTATTGGGCAAACCCAAGGTCAACATGGATAGAGGAGAAGGTGGGTTATATACATAGGATGTATACGAATGAACCCAATGAGTGTGCTAAATCAACAGTTGATGGCACAAATCTATAGTTATATAACTAATACAATTGGTATGAATGATACCTATTAATTGACTTAAGGTAGCTTGTTGGGCAAACTGAAGATCATTTTTAATAATATTGGATATCGACCCATTAAAAAAGCTATAAGTCTTATCGAATTCGCACTGAGGGGTATGAATTTGGATAAAATAATGGGACCCATAATGCATGTGATTAAAGTCCTTATTAATATGCATTTATGTACATTCTAACACTTTCTCTCATTCTTCAAGGTTATTGAATCACCACGATGTCGTCGTCCAGCGTGAACTTATGCTCTCTACTTGACTCCAACAAACTCACAAGACCAAACTTCTTAGATTGGCTATGGAATTTGAGAATTGTTCTCAAATATGAGAAACTAGGATATATCCTAGATGAGCCACTTCCCGATCTCCCTGCTGCTGATGCTTTTGATGAAGATCAGAAAGCTTATAAGAAGCTACTGCATGATAGTGAGCTGGCTAGCTGTATAATGTTGGCCTCTATGTCATCGAAACTGCAAAAGCAGCATGAGGCTATGGATGCTCATACCATAGTTTACCATATAAGGGAACTATTTAATGAGCAAGCATGGTCTGAAAGGTTCGAGACCTCGAGATTGCTTTTTCGCTCTAAGATGGCTGAGGGTGGATACATTGAGAGGTTAGCCAGATTGAGTTTCATAATGGATCATAAATTAAGTATAGACTTAATTATAACTGGCTTGATTGATAGTTATTCACAGTTTGAGCTTAACTATAAGATGAACCAAATATCCACCTCAATACTTGAGTTGATTAATCTACTCAAAACAACTGAGCAAACTGTTAAGAATGATAATAAGGCTATGATGCTAGTAAACTCTACTTCTAGTTCTCGCAAGACAAACCAAAAGAAGAAGAAGAAGCCCGAGAAGCCAGTGGGATGTGTAACTAAGAAAAAGACAAGGGAAAAAACACCAAAGGGAATATGCTTTCATTGCAACAAGGAAAGGCATTAGAAAAGGAACTGCAAAGCCTATCTAGAGTTGCTGAAGTAGAAGAAGGAATTAGATGCTCCACCGTCTACTTTAGGTATGTTATTTGTTATTGAGGTTAATACTATTTTTGATCACAACATTTGGATATTAGATATCGGATGTGGTTCATACATATGTGTAGAAATGTAGGGTCTCGGGGATAGTAGACCGCTCAAGAAGGGAGAGATGGACCTACGTATGGGAAATTGGGAAAAAGTTGCCGCGTTAGCCATAGGAACCTATGTTTTGTATCTTCCTAGTTGGTTAGAGTTAATTTTGGATAATTGCTATTATGTACACGTTGTAACAAAAAACATTGTATCTGTTTCATGTCTTAATAAAATGGGATTTCATTTAACTTTTTCAAACAATGGTTGTTCAATTAAGTTGAATGAAATGTTGTATGGTACTGCTACATTATGCAATGGTATTTACATATTAGATATGTGCAATCTAATTTTAAATATCAATGACAATAAAAGACAAAAAATGGGATAACTTAAAACCATCTTACTTGTGACATTGTCGACTTGGCTATATAAGTGAGAGATACATGACTAAGTTGTACAAGAGTGGTAGCTTAGGGTCATCTGATTATGAATCATATGACACGTGTGAATCTTGCTTGTTAGGCAAGATGACTAAATTATCTTTTAAAGGAAAGGGTGAACGAGCGAATGACTTATTAGACCTAATAAATTCTAATGTATATGGTTCGATGTCCATTCATGCCAAAGGTGGTTTTATGTACTTTATTACCTTTATCGATGATTATTTACGATATGGGTATGTGTATCTAATGAGATACAATTATAAGCATTTAAAGTGTTAAAACAATTTAGACACGAAGTAGAGAAGCAATTCGGTAAAAGTATCAAGATATTTTGATCAAATAGAGGTGGTGAATACTTGAATGAGGAGTTTCTAAGTTATCTTAGGAATAAAGGGATTGTATCCTAATGGACCCCACCTTACACACCGCGATATAGTGGTGCGGTTGAAAGGAGAAACCGAATTTTTTTGGACATAGTAAGGTCAATGATGAGCTTAGTAGATCTACTAAAATCCTTTTGTGGTCATGCACTTGATACTGTTGTTTATGTGATAAACAAAGCCCCTTCAAAAGCATTTGATGTTATTCCATATAAGATATGAACTAACAAAAAATCCTATCTTTCTCATATGAAAGTTTAGGGTTATTTAGTTTATGTGAAGCGGATTCAATTAGACAAGGTTGAAGCAAAATATGATAAATGTCTGTTTCTAGGATATCCTAAGGAAACAATTAGATATCAGTTTTACAATGTTTTAGAGCAAAAGGTGTTTGTCTCAAAGCATGTTATCTTTTTAGAGAAAGAGTTTCTTTTAAGAGAAGATAGTAGGAGCAAATTTGAGCTCGATGAAGTTCATGATGCTCAAATAGACGCAAATCAACTGCTTGAACCTGAAATTATTATTCATGGAGATGAGACACCAATTGAAACTTTTGACACACAAAATGTTCGTAGGTCAAGTAGGATACATAATGTTCTAGAGAGACACATATTTCTTGTAAGTGAACATAATGACGTGTTGCTCATAGAGGACGATGAGCCTACAACCTATGAAGAGGCTTTGAAGAGTTCAGAATCTAAAAATTGGCTTCAAGCTATGAAGTCTGAAATGGATTTAATATTTGAAAACTAAGTATGGACTTTGGTTGACCCACCCGAAGGGCTAAAACCCATAGGGTGTAAGTGAATTTTCGAGAAGAAAATTGACATGGATGGTAATGTGATTACCTATAAAGTGAGGCTAGTTGCTAAAGGTTATTGTTAAAGACAAGGAGTTGACTATGATGAGACATTTAGCTCCGTAGCTATGCTTAAATCCATTAGAATACTCCTAGCCATTGTTGCTCATTATGATTATGAGATATGGCAAATGGATGTGAAGATGACTTTCCTGAATGGAAACCTAGTTAAAGATGGTATAACCTGAGGGCTGCATATCCAAAGATGGCAAAAAGGTATGCAAGCTTCAGAAATTCATTTATGGATTGAAGTAAGCATCTAGAAGTTGAAACCTCCGACTTGATATGACAATCAAAGAGTTTGGTTTCTCATAAAATTCGGATGAACCTGGTGTGTACAAGAAGGTTAGTGAGAGTGCTATCATATTCCTTGTTTTATATATGGATGACATATTACTAATAAGAAATGATGTCTCAAGTTTGCAATCTATCAAATTTTGGTTATCCCGAAATTTCTCCATGAAAGACCTTGGAGAAGCAACTTATATATTGAGAATAAAGATCTATAAAAGAAGATCAAGAAAGTTCCTAGGTCTTTCACAGGCTACATATATAGATAAAGCGCTAAAGAGGTTTATCATGGAGCATTCTAAGACATTACTCATAAGATAAAACTCTCGAAATCTATATTTCTTAAGACGCAAGATGAGAGGACTCACATGAGTTTGATTCCATATGCTTCACCTATAGGATCAATCATGTATGTTATGTTATGTACATGACTCGATATATCATATGCTCTAAATGTTATGAGTAGATATCAATCGGATCCTGGTGAATGTCACTGGATGGCTGTCAAGAACATCCTAAAGTACTTGAGAAGGACGAATGATGTATTCTTAGTATATTGAGACAGAAATCTCGTAATGAGCGGGCATACAAATGCTAGTTTTAAATCTGACTAAGATGACTCCAATTCCCAGTCAGGTTATGTTTTCACACTAAATGGTGGAGCAAGCAATTGGAAGAATTCCAAACAAAAGACAACTGTAGATTCAACAATCGATTCAAAGTGCATTGCAGCTGCAGAAGCGGCAAAAGAAGCTATATGGATTAAAAAGTTCGTTATGAAACTTGGAGTGGTTCCGAGCATTATAGACCTGATACTACTGTACTATGATAATAATGGGGCTATTGCTCAAGCCAAGGAACCAAAGTCGCATCAAAGGTCCAAGCACGTACTCAGGAGATATCACCTGATCAGGGAGATAATTGATAGAGGTGATGTGAAGATAGAGAGTGTAACATCTCAGATCACCTGCTCACAAATATTGTCCACTTTGGGCCTCAGGATGGAGTCTCGATTAAATTTACTGGTGACCGACGAGTATTCCCAAGTTGTTTGATATCGGTGATCTGGGATGTTACAAGATGTCTTTGATTGAGTTTGCTTATAACAATAGTTATCAGACAAGTATCAGTATGCCACCTTATGAAACACTTTATGGAAGGAAGTGCAGGACACCTCTGTGTTGGGATAAGGTTGGTACAACCAAAATAGAAGGAGTTGAATTGATAGAAGTCACCATTCAGAAAATAAAAATCATTCGAGAGAAGATGATGATCACCCAGAATCAATTAAAGAGTTATGCGGATAATAGGCGACGACCGTTAGAGTTCACAGTTGGTGACAGGGTTTTTCTTCAAATATCATCATGGAAAGATATCATCAGATTTCAGAGTCAAGGGAAGCTAAACCCTCAATATATTGGACCTTTCCGTATCCTAGAGCGTGTCGGGACTATATATCAGTTAGAGAGAGGAACGAAGTACGCCTTATAAGGATACGAATACCTCTCCCTTACAAACTTGTTTTTCATGCCCTAACGCACCAGATCTCATCAGAACTCCAAAGTTAAATGTGTTAGGGAAAAATTAGTACCAGGATGAGTGACCTCCTAGGAAGTTCTCGGGAAAAGCAAAACCATGAGGGCTTGGCTGGGCCAAGGTCCAAAGCGGACAATATCTATGGGCTGGTGGTCTAAGAGAGTGCTCACAGATCAGAACATCACTAATCTTTTGAATAAGTCACTTCCTCAAATGAAAAGTTGTTTCTAATGTACTCACTTATGGTATTAGATACAAAGGTGATTGACTTTAGTACAAGTGGGAGATTGTTAAAATAGTGCTCTAAACACAATCACCTTTAACACTTTTGTACAATCTTGCTCAGTAAACTTGTTCTCTAACAAGCACCCATATATTTATTTAAGTATTTTTCATACTTTAGTATATAAATTGATTACTTCTTTTATAAATGAAAAATATATTATGTGCTAGTTTTATGCTTTATTAATGTCCCGTCTCAATAAAATAACTAGGAATAATTTATAGATAATACATACATGCAATATGAATATCATAATTTTAATTTCATCATGATTTCATTTGCAAGATACATTTTTCATATATACTTTATCTTATACATCAATGATGTGATTCTGCAAGTAATTGTATAAGTATTAGGCTTGGATCACTCAATTAATTGGACTATCGATTGTGTAAGAAAAGGGAATTAAAATAAGAAATTTAACGAGCAAAAATAACAAAATCAAAGAAAAAGAAAATTGCGAATATTTCTAGGGGTTAATTCCAATGGAATATGGTAAGCTTCAAGAATGGTTCCACTTTTAGTGTTTTCTATGGACTTTACCTGGTTCAATTTATAAGGCGAATTTTCGTTGATAGAAGGTTGAGCCTAGAGTTTCTTAGATCATTTTTCAAGGTATCAAAAAGTGTTACGCAATAATCCTAATTTATTATCGTAAACTAGCAATCAAGCATAACCCGTTAAGTTCTTTGCTAACCTGTTTTTTTTTCTCATAAATTTAGTTTATGTCTAAATTTGAAATTTATAAGTTCCCTGTTTGGAGTTTCGTTATCAATTTTCACCTATTGGTTCTTCAATTAACAACTAACGTCAAGTAATGGTTGGCCAAACATAATACCAGCAAAATCAATTTCAAAACATAGAAATCAAAACCAAAAATCCGTACAAATAAATCAACCGAGATTTAATCCATAAAATTAGCTAAAAGCTTCAGCCCAACTTTGAAACTTTGGAAAAACTACTCACTCATGATAGGATAAAACCCGCAAACATTAAAGTCAACAACTAACATTAGGAAAAATCATATAATAATAAAGCAGAGAATGAATGAGTTTTCGGGTCTCCCTCTAATGTTGCGTCACTAAGTGGTCTACGTGGTTTTCTTTCACTTGTGTGTGTCGGCCCCTGGAGCTCCCCTCTTGGTGTATTGCGTTATTTTTCCTAGTCTTGGTGGCTCCCTCAAGTTGTTGTAACGTTGAAAGCTCGAGAAATTGAGTGAGTGGAGTTTATTTTGTAAAGAAAATGGAGCCCCCCTTGTGTAACGTGAGTGCCTTCTTTTTCAAATGAGTGGAGAGTTCTCCCCTTTCTTCATATGTGTGAATCAGATGTTTTAGGAAGAGTGAGTGTTGCGTGGGGCTTTGGAGCTTGGTGGGTCACGTTCCTTTTAATGTGTGTAACGATTGGGAGCCAACAAAATAGCGTTGAAGATCTCCCTTTTATGCGTGAATTGCCTTTGCTTTTTGAGTGGAGAGGAATAAAAAAGATAAGTGAGTGCTTGGTGGAGCCTTCTCTAGTGGTCCCTCCTTGATGGAAAGAGTAGAAACTTGAACATAGCTGCCAACGTGAGTGGTGGAGCCTCTCCCTTTTGTCTTTTATTTGTTGTCACGTTAGTTGCTCCTCCTAGCTTCTCACTTTTCTCTCTTGGTGTATACGACACACTTATCCCCTCTTATTTGTTTTCTTTCAAAACAACCAGCTGCCAATGTCCCTTTCTCACTTCTCCGCATGCACGTAGCTCCTCTAGGTAATTTTTAATTTACTCCTAGCTCACACAAGTCTCTATCCACGCCTCTCCTATAGCTAATTGAAAATAGCGTGATTGGCTTTGGTTTTTTTCATATCGGTGGAGCCTCTCTTGCATGCTTGTTTTGACAATCTCCTATTATCCACGCACTCTTCCTCTAGTAATATAAACTCCTCTAATATAATATAATCCTCATTCCTTTTTTCTGTTGTCCTCCAATTATCGTGTGTGTCGTTTTGGCTTTGTCCTTTTAGGAGCTGTCCTTTTGTCTTATTTTTATTCACCTTGGTAACGTTAATCCCCTTTGTTCACGCCCGTAGCTTCTCTCTTCAGCAAGGTGATTTTTGTCTTCTCTTTTGTGGGTCCTGAGCTGTCCTCCAGTGTTTAACATTCAGCTCCCTTTTGGTGTAGCCTTGGTGTAACGATTTTTTAGCTGAATTTGGTGGAGCCCCCTTAGTGCATTGCGTTCTTTTTTCTGGTCTTTGTGGCTCCCTCTAGTTGGTCCTCCTCTTGGTGAATTACGTGGTCCCTCTTGGAGCTGTCTCTTTGTTGGCGGGATTTTCGTTGTCTGCTGGAGCTGCTCCTCCTTCACGCCTGAAGCTCACGTTCTTCTCTTCAATGTTTTCAGTTCCTCTTGTCTACATGTGTCCACATTGCTTCACTCTTCATTCTTTGCAAATGTCTACCATGCTGCTTAATTCACGCCTAGCTAATGCTTTGATTTTTGCCTTAGACTGTTGTAGTTCTTTACAACTAAAATCAAGTGCATTTCTTACAAATTAAACATGAACAATTATAAATGTAAATTTAGGCGAACCAAGCAATTTAGCAAGAACAATATATATATTACCCAATAATTAATCTAGAAATTAAGGAAAAATGTCATTAATTGCAATGATAAAAATGCCTTCAACAGAAACATGTTGGAAATTGATAAAAGTAGAAATTATTGATGTATGTTTTGTAATTGTTGTAATTGGAATTTATTGAAAATGGAAATTGTTGATGTATGTTTTGTGATTGTTGGAAATTGGAAATGGTTAGAAATTGATAAAAATGGAAATTGTTGATGTAAGTTAATGTTTTGTGATTATTAGAAATTAGAAATTGTTGTGAATTGTGTTTTATGAAATTGAATTGTATGTAATGTAATAATACAGAATGAGTTATATTATATAAGATGAATATGCATATTGTGTATTAAAATTATGTGTTATTTATTTTTATGTGTACAGATAAATGGAAGAAAGTTCAAATGCTCCCGATCAACCCATTTTAGGAAGATACAGTGATCCAACTTGAGCTCATACTAGTACTTGAAGGGTGGAGGAATCACCCGATTGAAAACGCATTTAGCTAGGCTTAAAGGAGATATGGAAGCGTGTAAAAAAGTAACTCATGATGTGAAGTGACAGATGAAAATATTACTTGATGAACATCAATTTGAGAGAGATAGAAGGGCAAGATTGAATTTTGAAATTGATAGTGGAAGTTCGTTTTCTAGTTTCCGTGGTGATTATGGAAATGTTGAAGGTGGAAGTGGTACTGGTAGTGGTAGTGGTAGTGGTAATAGTAGTGGTGGTGGTAGTGGTACTGATAGTGTTCCATCTCAGGATCATGAAGAATCTGACGTGAGGAAGAGAAGAAGATAGATGACTAGTTTCTTTACACCATAAACAACTCTTGGAGCCCAACCTTCAATTCGTAGTGTAATGCAATCAAGAGATGCGGCTCACAATGTCAATATGGTAGTAGCTAAATGGTGGTATGATTCAGGTTCATCATTAAATGCTTCTCAATCTTATTATTATCAACCTATGATGGATGCAATAGCCTCTTATGGTCCAGGATACAAAGGTCCATCGATTGATGACTTAAGAAATAAACTTTTGAGTTGTGTTGTTTCTGAAATTAGAAATTATTTAACTAAAAGAAGAGTGAATTGGGGTACTTATAGATGTTTAATTATATGTGGTGGTTGGACAAATAGGAGATAAAAGCCTATTATAATTTTTTTAGCTTATTTTTCAAATGGCTCTATGTTTTTGAAATCTATTGATGCATCTGACCTTATTAGAAATACTGAAACTTTGTTTGGGATATTTGATGAAGTAGGGCCAGAAAACATTGTTTAGATTATTGCTGACAATGATTTTGTTTATAAAGTGGCCAGAAAAAGGTTGCAGAATACGTATAATTCATTTGTTTGGACTCCTTGTGTTGTACATTGCATTGACTTAATGCTGTAAAATATAAGGGATCCTAAATATTTTTTGTTATTGATGAGACAATGCAGAAGGCTAAAAAGGTGGCAAAGTTCATTTATAATCGTGCATAGGTTTTGAATTTGATGAGAAAGAAATTTACCAATGGTAGGAATTTGTGTCGCCTTGCTGTGACAAGATTTACAACTAATTTCTTATCACTTCAGTCTTTTGTTTATATAAAAAAGAAGTTAAGGCAAATGTTTACAAGTGATAAGTGAGTTGCATCTCAGCATGCTAGGTTTAATACTAGAGCGGGGGTTTGTAATATGATACTGCAAAATAGAGAAATTTGGTCGCAATGTCAATTTGTTATCCGAGTTTGTAAGCCTTTGGTAAGGTTGCTTTGCTTGGTTAATACTGAAGAAAAGCTAACAATGAGTTATATTTTTGATGCCATAGAGAGAGGGACGGAAGCAATTAAGGCCAATATGAAAATAAGTCTTCTTTATACACATCATATCTCTCAATCATTAATGAGAGAAGGCAAAAACAACTTTCTTCTCCATTGTTTACAACTGGGGCATTTTTAATCCTAATTTGTATTTTACACTGGATTTAACAAAGCAAGCTGAAGTTAATATATGAATGCTTTTAACAATTACAATAATTGTTAGACTTGATGCGATGTAAGATCTTTTAAGTTCACAAATGGAGCTTTACAAGTTATCTTATGGAGATTTTGGAATGTCGATTGCTATTCGACAAAAAAGAAAACTTTCTCTAGGTATTAGTTATTTCTTATTTCTTATTTGTTGAAAATTAATTATCACTTTATTTTGTTTGTAACAATACTATTGTTATTTAATAACTTTCAGTTTCTTGGTGGGATCAACGCGGAAATAACGTTCTAGAATTGAAAAGATTTTCGATTATTAAGTCAATGTATGAGTGCAACAGGCTGTGAACAAAACTAGAGTACATTTGAATTTATCCATTTAAAGAAAAAGAATAGATTGGAGTATAGGAGGTTGAATGACTTGATTTTTGTTCGTTATAATTTAAAGCTTTGGGAAATGTATGTTATATGTTATTTTCATTATTTATTTCAATATAATTTTTTATAATTTTCTAATAATTAAATTTGATTGTTTACTAGGAGTCTTAATAGCACAAATAGTTCAACTGATTCAATTGCCATTGATAATATTGATCTTTTGGCGGATTGGATTTCTGAAGAACCTAATTTGGTTGATGTGAATGATTTGAATTTGGAAGATAATTTTGGATGAGAAAGCATTGACATGTCATTTGGTGCATTAAATTTGAATGATAATGATGATGAAGCTCCTCTCAATGAT
>JANJEY010000234.1:14856623-14883371 GCA_024703695.1 Erythroxylum cataractarum | reverse complement strand
GTGGTTTGATGAATGGGTTTACGATTGCATTTGTTGGAGTTTGTGTGCTTTTACACTACAAGCAATCATGGATGCTTCGGGTGATGAGTACAATTAAAACGAGACGAAGACGAGTGTAGAGTAGATTGTACTTGATAACGTCAACACTATCTGTTGGTCTCTTTTCATATCGCGTTTACTATAATAGCCTGTAGTGTTTGGATAAAAACTGAGTAATTTATCCACTCAGGCTACATCTTTTGTTATGGATGTAACTTTTATTTTGATACGATGTCACCTTCTTCTCCTCGAAAATATGTCAGAAATTAGTTTTTTCAAATTTATTTTATAATATGTCTTGACAGTTTCCTTTAAAAAAAAAATACCGAGTAATTTATCAGTGAATCGGTTCTTCAACCACTCGATTTTACTCTTTACCATCTTCTCTAAATTCTCATCTTTTCCGAAAATCTCTCGTCCCTCCATAACCCACAAACCAACTTCACTACCATCACTTAATTAGGCATGACAATTGGGCCTAGATTTTTAGGGTTGGTCGGGCCGGGGCTGTTCTGGCTTGATAGGCCCAACCGAAAGCGTTAAAACATCGGGGTAACCTAGCCGATTGTCACTAATAAAGGATAGATCCATCACTAAAGGCAAAGACGATAGCACCAGGACCCAAGTCCGGAGACGGTGCCTAGGAGGTTCTAAAGACAGTGAGAGACTGAGGCTCACGGTGGTGATTTGGACTAACGTTTGGTGCGATCCTGGCCAGTGATTCAATCTTAGTTAGCTTGCACTTCAACGATGCCGTTGCAAGACGTTTTCTTTTCCTTTTCTGTTGTTCGGTTTGAGGGTTTTGCTTTGGAGGGGGAAATTAAACAAAAGCAATAAAGTCAACAAATTAAGCCAGTTTGATTGGTTAAAACTTAATTTTTAAAAATTTTTATTAATCATAAAATTGGAATAAATTAATTAAATTAATATATTAAATTATATTTAAAAATTAAAGTTAAGTTTTTTTAATTCAAATTTATTTTTAAGATTACAAATTATACATGTTTAAATAATAACAATAATAATAATAATAATAATAATAATAATAATAATAATAAAAAAATTTGCTACTATATTTATTATTTTGAAACGAGCATAAGTAATTATTTCAAAATTTAGTTAAAAGTAAATATTTATAAGTTATCTAAAAGTGAAAAAAGATATAAAAAAAAGTTTGTCTTATTATTTTAGATAATAAATTTTAATAAATTTTGGGATGTTTATTTTATCATTGTGAAGGTTGTGCCTTCACTTATAAGATTAGTGTAGATTGTTGACTTATGAAAAACCATCTTTCGGGCATATATATATATGATGGTATATATAGAGCTTACAAAATAATTATAAATCTTTTTGAAAGAAAGGAAACTTATACAATCGTTACATAGATGTTATTGACCAACAATGAAATGAGCATCTTACTCAAATGATTTACTTGATATCTTTTTCTCTCAATTCTTATTGTTTATATAGGCATTAATGTATTTTTATTTCAATAAATTATTTAATTTTTACTTCTCATTTATTATATACCGGTTTTATGGCGGTTTAACACGATTGAACCATTAACCCTTAAACATTTCGTTTGACTAGTTTAATGCCCGGTTTAGTTTTCAAAACATTGAGATTTATATTAACTAATGGAACAATTAATTAGTAATACTATCTAACAAATTTATATTGATATTTCACTACTGAAAGAATTGGATTATTTTAAACTAGCATTAAATTTCACCGTTGGCCTATTAGCCTGTTGCCTAATACTATGCTTTTATAGAGTTATTAGATTCAATTAAGATTGATTAGAAGAGCACAAATGATTTGCCTTCAGTTCCAGACAAGACGGGCAGGTATACGTACATAGTTTGTTAGTAGTTGTACGATTAATTAGAGGACAGCAAGTGGCATGGCTTCCAGCTCAGACATGATGTGCAGATTGCTGTACATTATAAACGAACTTCAGACGACACTCAGAAAAAGGATTTTAAAAATAATAAAAAATCTTTATTATTAAGAAACATTAATTTTATTTTAGAAAATTTTAGAAATTGCAAATTTTTATCAAAAGATATTTTAATAATTCAAAATTTATATTATGCAATTTTTCAAATTAAAAAGAATTATTTCTCCTGTTAATAAATGATAATGACAAATGAAACATATTTTCATATATTTGTTTAGAAGTAATTATTAATTGTAATGTTAATATTTATTTACTTTTTAATGATATGATATCATACTAAATATTTAATATTTAACTAAGTTATAAATATTGTATAAAGATTTTTCTTATTGCATTCACATAATAATATTGAAAAAATTCACTATAAATATAAAGATGTCAATGCTATTATTTATAAAAAATTCATTATATTTAAAGGTTCAAGTTATATTTGAAGATAACTTGCAAAAAAGTTTTTAAAGAAATTTTAAAAATTACAAAATATGAATTGATAATATATTACCATTTGAAAAAAAATCTCTAACTAGTTTAGAATAAATTTGATGGAACATTCTTAAATTACTCCTATATTTAAAGTGTCACTTATTTTCTTTCCATTTAAACCAGATTAAAAAAATGTTACTCAATAGTAATTTAATACTATTCACTATAATATATATAGTATAACTTTCTTGACAAGAAAATGATACCTATCCAACAATCTTTTTTTTTATATCCCTTTATTTTGTTAAGTTCTCTCTTTATGGTTTATTCAATTGATTGTTTCACATTTTTTAATATGAATTTAATCTCACTTAGTTTACAAAACTTCTATAATTTGAATGAAAACTATAAATTATAGGGATCAACTTGGAGTCAATGATGGAGCCAAGCTTGTTAGGAGATCCGTATCTCTCAAGCCTTTCCCTATGCACGACCCCACTCGCCTTACTATTTAACATCAAACTTATCCCTTCTCGAATTCCCACCAAGTTTAAACTTTTCAGAGCGTTTGGTTAACCCACAAGAATAGATAAGGAATTGAATAATGATTCTTTAGGAATAGAATAGATGAGGAATATAATAGAATATGTATTATGTAGTTTGATTTATTTCTAAGAATTTCTAATGATAATGTAATGTCAATGTTTAGTTTGAAAGCATAAATTTAGAACAAAAAAGAAATAACTAAAAGATTAACCAAAATATCCATTAATCCCCTCTAACTACATTATCATCATCATCATCATCATCATCAATAATTTTCTTCTTCTTCTTCTTCTGTAGATTCCTTAAGGATATTTTTATTCAACAATTCTTCATTTTTATTCCCAACCCACTTGGAATAGATAAAGATAGGGGATAATAGGTTTAATTATTCCCCAAACTCAAGGAATAAGTAAATCCTTGGATTATATATTCTTTATCACTACAAGAAAAATAGAGTTTAGCGACGAAACTTACCGAAGAAATTTATACACATTCCGTTGGTAAACTTATTTAGCGACAGAATTTATTGACGGAAAAAGGCGTCAGAGATATAGCCGTTGGTAAATTTACCGACGAAAATTTTTCGTTGTTAAATTTAACGACGGAATTACCAACGGATTTTTTGTCAGAAAATTACCAATAGATTTGGTTATTCCGTCGGTAATTACCTCCAGATTTTTTTTTCCGTCGGTAATTACCTACGAAATTTTTTCCGTAGATAAATCTAATATATTTTACTAACGAATTTTTTTTTCGTCAGTAAATTTGCTGAAAACTATTTTTTAAAGTATAATTGTAAAGTGTTTAGTTTCTCTAGAAGCTACCATGGAGAGAACTTCATTATTTCAAGTAAAAGAATTGAAATATTGAAATTTATACTAAAACAAAACTGAAAATAAAGAACTGAAATCATTTTTTCAAATAACAGACATTTTATCAAACACTTTACATGCATCAGAAATTTATCTCAACATCGCAACTAAAATCACGTCTCGTCTCTTCTATCACTAACATTTATACCTTAAAGTTGTTTTCCAATAATAAAATGCACAAATAAATGAAAGTAATAAATACCCAAATTAACTTTCATCTAATATATAAAAAAATATAAGACAGTAGTTGCAAAAATACCTCCACCAAATGATACGATGACAATAGCTGAAAAAGACAACGCCGACGAGTAGAAAAGGAGTCCACAACAGAAAAATGGGCTCCAAGAAAACCAAAGAGAAGATGTAGGAAGAAGGAAGAAGAAGACACAAGTGGGAGGGAGATGTCGGATGAGTTTAAATTTAAAAAGAATTTACCGACGGAAATTTCTGTAGGTAAACTAAAAAAAAAATTATTCCGCCAATAATTCTTGCCTTTTTACCAACGGAATGAAAATTTTTGTCGCTAAATCAATTTACCAACGAAATTTACCTACGGAATTTTCCGTAGGTAAATTTAATTTTTTTTTCTGCTAAAAATTTCCTCCATATTTAACGACGGTATTTTTCATCGGTAATTTTTCGTCACTAACTTATAGTGATTACTAATGGCCATATTTTTCCGTCGCTAATTTTACCGCGATAAATTCCCTCCAAATTTAGCGACGAGTATTAGTACCGTTGCTAAATTATCCAATTTTAGAGACGGAAATATGCTGTTCGTCGCTAATTTCCAACGGTATATTTTCCGTCGGTAATTTTTCGTCACTAACTTGTAGTGATTATTGACGACCATATTTTTCTGTCGCTAATTTCTGTCGCTAATTTTGCTGTGATGAATTCCCTCCAAATTTAGCGACGAATATTAGTACCATCGCTAAATCACTCAATTTTAGCGACAGAAATATGCTTTTCGTCGCTAATTTCTAACGGTAATTTTTTCATTTTTAAATTTCCGTCGCTAACTCACATTTTTCTTGTAGTGTATGTTTTTTTTAACAAAACAAGAGAAGAATAACTTATTACCAAGAATATATTAGGAATGAAATGGTAATTCCAGTAAACTAAACACCTTATTAATTGATCCTTCCTGTGACCCTTCTTCATGCTTGCATCTCCTAACCCAAAAACTAAGCGACCCATCCCCTCCATGAAAACCAATTCCTTTTATCTTAGCCTAACCTAACCTCTGCAAATATAGAAAAGCCTTCGAAGAACTCAAAATCTCATCACATGAAGAATAATTAGGGCCAAGTAGTAGATGACCATACCCCTTTTGAAATTCTTTCCAGTGTAATTAATGGAGAGCCCTTTATAATATCACCACCTATGGAGGTCCTTAGAGCTAGAGCCTTGAGATGTAACATATTTTATTTAGATATTTCCTACCTAAAATGTTTTCATTCCCCCATATTTAAACCAAGATAAAAGCCAACTAAGGAAAATTAGATTTAGAAGGTCTTTAGATGTGAAAGTGAGGTGGGAATAAGCCTTTAAAATGGGATAATGGCACATTATAGGTAAGCCCCTATTATTACAAAAGTGTAGGCTACGTATGTCTTTAAATGAAAGTAGCATGAAGAAAATACCTATTTGGGTAAACTTTCACAATGTATCATTAGAATACTAGTCTATAATAAGTTTAAGCTATCTATTTAGCTTGATAAGGAAACTTATTTACTTGGATAAACAAATAATAAGCTTGTAAAGAATTATATATATCTCTATTTACTAGAAGTTGAGGCTTTAAAAAATTACCTATTACTTTGAGTCTAAAAAGACTAAATGAAGAAGGAGGTTTAACGGAGTCTAATATATTACTTACTTATTAATGAAAACTTGCATCATAGACTGGAAAAAAAAATATTGGAAACTTAGGGGGACAATTTATCATTAGAGAAAGTTATGAATTGGTGAGCTCAATCTCAATACACAAATGAATGAAGGGAAAGGGGAGGCTTAGTATGATTTGTAACCAAATTTTCCTTTAGTAAAGCATCATGTTTCTTTTGAAACTCTATAAAACAAATATGTCTCTAGGAATGAGGAACTATTTTTACAATCTACATAATCCAAGATTGATGGCTCCATACTAAAACTTTTGAAGAGTCATATTTTGAAGATTAGAATCTAATGGATATGTGGAATAAGGAATTGATATAGGAGAATCCAACAAGGCTTGGGGAACAGAAGGTAAGAAGGAAGCTAGCAAACATAAGGAGGGCAAAGCAAAAGAGAGCCCTTTAAGTAAGTATGATGATATATAAGTTACTAGGGTTAGTTTAAGAAGGAGATTAGGGAGGAACTTAAAGAAGAAAGGACACATATTCCCAATTTCTTCCCTATAATTGTAGCTTGGGTGTGAGGGATATGAATTGCCTAAAAAAGAAGCAGGTAATACATAATTATTTGTGAGATAGAAAACCTTGCATAGTAGGTCAATTAGCAACAAAATAAAGAAGAATAAGATTCACAACTATGGATGGCTTTTTGGGCAGCATTATAATATATTAATTAACCATTAAATTCACTATGATGGTGGAATTATAGTTGCTTTTAACCGTGACCTAGTTAAGGTGCACCAAACCAAAACTTTTAACCAGTTCATTCACTTGGTGGTTAGTTTTAATTAGGATCCTGATTGCATTAAATTTACTTTCACTTATGTTGCAAATCATAATTTCTAAAGATTCAATCTCTAAAGAGACTTGATATCAATAACTTCCTCTATTCAAGCTCTACGATTGATGTTATGGGATTTAAGTAATTCCCTTAACTTAAGAAGCTAAGTGAGAAAAGCTTGAAAAAATATTGAGAAATAGTGAGTTTATGAATTGCTTAAATAATATATATTTGATTGATTTAAGATTTGATGGAGTTTTCTTTCACCTAGAGTAATAAATAGGAAGGAAGCTGGCTCATTAGGAAATAAACTTGATACACCTTTAGTTAATCCTTGATGTCCCTCTAAAAACTCTAATAGCATACATATTTTTATGCTCCTCTTTGCTTATACCATAATCCCAATGAACTTTTTTTAAGAACTAACTCTGAAAAAGCTTAAATACTCCTGCAAGTTCTTCAAATTTCTTTTTAAGCTTGAATACTTTAAAATTGTTATTAGTAAAGTTATGTATATACAATTTGAGGGCTTTGAGTAATATAAGTGTGTATAAGAAAGCTTCAAGCAGTAAAGAGTGAACTAAAAAAGATTCACAAGGAAAAGATTAAACATACTGATGATGTAATTATTAAGGCTAAAGAGGAATTAAATTTTATTCATTAAGAAATTGATAGTATCTCATTAGGTGTTGGTTTCAATGCCAATGAAAGGAAGGCTCTCAATACTTATATCTAAGCACTAGAAAAGACCACTCATTTTTAAAACAAAAGGATAAGGTTATCTAGTTGAGAGATGGTGACAAGAATACAAGTTACTTTCCTAACTTGATCTTATATAAAAGAAATATTAACAAAATCTTGTCCTTCGAAAACTATGTTGGAGAGGCCATCAATGATCAAAAAGAATTAAAAAAATGACTTTAAATTACTTCAAAAATTTCTTGGAGACCTCTAACAATGTTTGCTCATATGTGCAAGACATTAAGGAAGTAAACTTTGACTCTTTAACTTAATAACAGAAGGAGATGTTAGTTAAATCTTTCATCGCTTTGGAGATTAGGCAAGCTCTCTTTATGATTAACTATAATAAAGCCCTTGGTCTAGATGGGCTAAATGTAAGTTTCTTTTATAATATTTAATATCTAACTAGAGAATGATTACTAAAAACATAATATATTTCTTCTCAATAGAAGAATTTTGAAGGAACTCATCAAAACTTATATGATCCTTATCCCTAAAAAGTATAACACGAGCTTATTGAATGATTACAGACTGATATCATGCTATACAGTAATCTATAAGATCATTTTAAAGATGCTTGCTATAAGACTAATGGAAGTGTGTATTATAAATCTAATCTAGGGAACTTTTATCTAAGGAAGGAGTATATATGTTAATCTATTTCTAGCTCAAAAACTCTTTAAAAGCTATTAAAATAAAAAACCTTTAAAAAGTAGCTTGATAAAGATCTTCTAAGATAAAACTTTTGAATTAGTCAACTAGAGATTCCTCCTTAATTATTTAAATATTTTTACGTTTCTATATTCTTTATTTTTGGGATTAAGAAATGCATCTCCATAACTTTTTTTTGTTATACTTGTTAATGGTAAGTATATCTCAACTTTCAATAGAGCCAAAGGGTTGAGACAAGGAGATATCCCTTTTTCTCTTTACTTTATGTATTGAGGATCCAACTAGGATGATTGCACACAAGATTGAGTAGTACAATACTTTTACATTCCATTAAAAAATGCAAGAAACTAAAGTTGCCAATCTTTCTTTTACTAATAACTTCCTACTACTATCTGGGGATAATTCAAATTTTGTCAAAATACTAATGGATGGCTTATAGTCCTTCATCCTTATACATGGTTAATCATTAAAAGGTATAAAAAGATGTTTATATGTATCAAATGATGCTTAGAAATTAAGGGGATCAGTCTATGGGATTTCAAGACTTAATTGTTAGGATCTAGCTTTTAGATGCTTGGGTATCTCAATCTCAAATAAAAGAATCACTTACAAAGATTGTTAGCCTTTCTATAATTTAAATTATAAAAGAATTGACCATTAAAATAACAACTTCTTATTTTTTATTAGCATATTATAACTAATCATAGTTATACTCAACAATCTCAACCTTCACTAATGTTGTCATTTACACATGCCTCATAATATGATTAAGGATATTTAAAAAAATGTTGAAGAACTTTCTCTAGTATGAAAAATTAGATATATATGTTGATCAAGCTTTATCTAATATAAAATCCTCAAATCTTGTATGAAAAATTAGATATTTATGTTGATCAAGTTTTATCTAATATAAAATCCTTAATATTTTGTAAGTATACATGTCGTAATTTGTAGTAACTGAGCTGTCGATCCTATGAGGAATTAGCTAAAACTAATTGAATCTTTACTTTGTCTAAGGTTGTAAAAACATGATATAAATGAAAATAAAAATAACAAAAAATTAAGCAATCAAGTATAAGTTGCATTAGATTAAAATTCCAAAATTAACACAATTAAATCAAATAGAGCACTAACCATTTAATAATTGAGTTATTGCAATAAAACAAGATCAATAATTTATAAGAACATAAGATTCATTCTATCGTCACTTTACTACCTTAACTACTTTTGATTCAATCGGTATCGATCCTAGATTTTTCAAAGGGTTGATTATTCTCTCTCAAGATCTAATCATTTAACCTTAATTAATAATCCTTAACTGATTCCAAAATTCTAATTTTGCATTCTATTAATTAACAAAATTAGCTTACATTTTCAATTAGTTCTTAAGCGATCTATCAGATAATTGTGTCCTCACACAAGATCTCTTATCGTATGATTATTGATTTGATATTTATGTGATCTATTAGGCTGTTAATTCTCATTACCCAACCTAATCACGTTACTATCAATTCAATCTCTCGATTTATTATCGAAGTATGTAAAAACTATAAATATCATAATACCCAAACATTTCATTGACATTAAAAGCAATTAAGTCATAAAAATGATTTAAGAATAAATCCCACAATGAAATTAGAACATAATTAACATCTTGTTCAACATTCTCAAACCCAAGTCATACATCAAGATCAAGTAAATAAACAAGAGAAAGTAGAAACGAACCTGAAATGGCTAGGTTAAAGTGGCTGGACAATAGTTGCAGATGCTTCTCTTCTCTTCTCTCCTTCTTACTCTTCTTTATGTTCTTTCTCAATTTGGAAAATGGTGGCTACCTCTAATTAGGTTATTTAATGTTCTTCTATAGTTATTTGGTCATTTTGGGTAAAAACTAGGTTTTACCTAAGTCAAAATTTCCAAAAAGACCCTCAAAATATCAAAATAGAAGGAGATCCCTGTATCTGACGAGCGTTCGTCACAATCGTGATAGGGGTGTCATGATTGTGAAATATCTTATGTCATGATTGTGACATGGTTGTCACATTTGTGACCCTATGTGAATCTCTTTTGTCATGATCATGCCCCTAAGAGAGACCTTCTGTCACGATCTTGACCTAGCCTTTTTGTCTAAACTTCCTTCAACTTCCTTCAACTTCCTTCAATCTTCATCATCTGAGCTCATACACTAACAAACACATTAAAACAGCTCAAGAGCACAAAATTAAGGTCCATCATCATGCCCTAATACACATAACACTTAAAAACATAAACACACAACCACATTAATATAATTTTAAGCCTAAACATGCAAAAATCTTCTAATCAACACCTACAAACACACGAAAATACCTATCAAAACACAATGTAAATTACAAATATCAATATCCTTTAGAGTTAATGTTAGATGGTTTGAGGTCTAC
Organism: Erythroxylum cataractarum; assembly: GCA_024703695.1. NCBI lineage: Eukaryota > Viridiplantae > Streptophyta > Magnoliopsida > Malpighiales > Erythroxylaceae > Erythroxylum > Erythroxylum cataractarum. The sequence continues at coordinate 14,873,016 of JANJEY010000234.1, read as the reverse complement.
AAAACTAAAAACAAGGGAATTAAGGGATAAACTCAATTAATAATATAAATAAGATGCTTCCAGCAAAATGATTATAAAAGCTTCTACAGATTTTGAAACCACTTACATCAATTGGATGCACTTATATATTATAAAAGATCAATGCTTCTTGAGCATTAGACCCAATCTGAGAAAATCTTGGATGATTAAACAAATGCTAAAACTGAGAAACTTTATAAATCAAAAGATGAAAAGTATTGATGGGAAAGGGCATAAAAAACGGTTTTGATTTGATGAATGAAATGATTTTAGCCCTTTCATTAAATTTAAGGCCTAGATAATCTTAAACTTTTATTCCTCTTGAAAACCAAAGTTAATATGAACATTGAAGATGGTGAGTGACATTATAAATTTAGAGGATTTAATAACCATGTGCCAAATTATAGGCCAAATATGGAGGTTAAGAATAAACTCATTTAGATAAGCCACATTTCTAAGAGCTTCACTAACAAATCCCACCTAAACTTGTTTAAGGCACATACCCTAATAGTGATTTAGTGGAAGCACATCTAGTTAACTAACAATTCCCCTAAAGCATCCTCCATATTTTGGTTTTCTAACAAGTAGAGACTAAACACTTTACATAGATTGAAAGGTACCTCCCCCTCTAACATCTTTTGTAAATTATGCAACCAAGCCTTTGAAATATTGAACTGTCTACCTTAACTTTGTTGTTATTCAAAATAATTTTAGATTTATGCTCTAAGTTTATATAGAATTCAGTTCAATAAAAGTAATGAGTCATAATTTTTAGTTTGGGTAAAAAGGTAAGATTTACACACCAAAGTAACTTAAAAGTCTTTAAATTAGTGATTAGATATTGCAACTATACAATTTGGAGAGGAAGGGGAAGAGAAATTCTTAAAGTGGATCCTAAAATATCTAAGCTTTCATACTAGCTACTCTTTAATGGATTAGGCAAATTATTTTTGCTGATAATATTTATATAAGGAATAGCTTTGAAGTAGCTTCCAGATGGAGTGTTTGATTCCAAACCTTTAAAAAGAAAATACCTAGTGAGGAAGAGAAAATACCTAGTAAGAAACCTCTAGGGGCTTCTAGGTATTTAACTACAAACCTAAAATGGTTATTTAGATTGAATATTAGGATTATAGACCTAAAGTGGTTTCCAAGTATCTAGTTATGAAATTAGAGATTATAATTTAGTTAAGAGACCAAGAAGACTTTCCAAGTATTTAGTTACAATTTAGAGTTGTTTCTATGTACTTGGATTTAAAATTTGGATTAGAGACTTGTAAGGGTTTCCAGATACTTAACCAAGAGCTTATAGAGAAAATTTTAGATATAAGACCTAGAGGAATTTCCAGGTATTTAGCTACAAACCTAGAATGATATTTACGTATGTAAACTAAATAATTAGTATTATTGACCTAGAGGTGTTTCTAATTAAGTATCTACTAACAAACTTAGAGATGAAAATTTGGATAAGAAACCCAAAGGGGTTACTAGGTATTACCTATAAACTTAGATATGAAATTTTGGATAAGGGACCTAGAGGGGTTTCTAGGTAGTTAGTTACAAATATAGAGCGGTTTCTAAGTACTTAGACTAAAAATAGAGATTAAAAAACTAAAGAGGTTTACAAGTATCGATCTATAAACTTATAGATGAAATTAAAAACAAGAGATCTATGGTAGATTTCAAGTATTTAGCTACAAACTTAGAATGGATACTAGGTACTTTGACTAAAAATTGGGATTAGAAGGGTATCAAGGATTTAGATAATAGGATGTGACTCAAAATGAGAAGAAATATTGGAAATAAAACTAAATTGATAAGCTCAAAGAGATGTCTAGGTTTTTTTTTTTCCTAAATGAGAAAAGAGATATAAAAGGATATGGAGACATTTAAAACTAAATTGGAAAATCGGTAGAGGTTTCTTGTTTCTGACTTTAAATGAAAAGAAAGACCTAGAGGGATACATAAGCAACTAAAACTAAATTAAAAACCCTAAATAGGTATCCAGAGTTTTGACTCAAATGAGAAGAGAAACCTTGAGAATTATCGAGGAACTTAAAAACTAAAATGGAGAACTCAGAGAGACGTATATAGTTTTGACTCATATGGGAAGAGACAATAAAGGAATATCTAAGAACTTAAAATAAATTAAAAAGTTGAGATAGGTCATGTCTAGGATTTTTACTGAGTGAGAAATGCAACCATGAGGAGCATTTAGGCATCAAAACTAAATTAAAAAAACCTAAAGAGTTATCTAGGGTTTTGACCTTAAATGAGAAGAGATATTTAGAAGGGTATCTAGGGTTTACTAGCTAAGAAAGATGATTAAAAATGCATCAAGGCATACGTTAAAATAGTGCAAATATGTAATTTCAAATAATTTATCTTTAAATGTGTTCATATAAATTAATAAATGAGCAAGAATTAATAAAACATAATTTATCTTTTTTGCCAAAAAAAGAGTAATTGTTGGGATATTTGATAAGTTTCTATTATTGATTTCAAAACTCATTCTATATGTTCAAACAAAAGCAATTAAATGAGATTAGTACAATAACTGCAAATTTGTATAATCTTGCATATCGATGTACTTCATTGGTAACAAAAACAATAAAAGTATTCTTTTTTTAATTTTGCTTCTTAAAAGAAAGGTATTTTGCTTTTAGAATCAGTAAAGTTCACCCCGCCTTCTAACTAGTAAATTTTTTAATTCTCCAAATGTTATCTATGTAAAATAAATCCAACATTTAATAAATGTATACAGTTATTAAATATAAAAAATTAATTTTAGTAATTCTTATATAAACAATAATGTTAATCTTTGCATCATTTGAAATATTGACAGTTAATACTCAATAGTGAAAATGTTGAAAAAGGAATAACTTTAAAATTGAAGTTCATGATTGCTAATAGGAACTATATGCTTTACTGTTGAATTTTAAAAGAAGAATAAGAATGCAAACAAATTCTATCAGTAATACGGTGTGAAAATTGTGGGGTCATTAGTTCGGTCAATCTTCGAATAAGCTTCTTTCTTGAAAATGAACCTTTAAACCGGATTAGGACAAATGATCATTTATCCTTGTAAATAAGGGAATTGTTAAGATCTTAAATTTTGATTTTGGTTCAGCCTGGTTCTGACGAGGCTGCACATTGCCATTTGGATCCATAAAGTCGACTGTCTAACACGAGAATTCCGGCTTGAAGGTTCCTACAAAACAAAGAAAGCACGTCGGGGTTGTTTCTCGATAAGCCCCTCCAACGCTCAAGTTAGTCTTTTGGTGAAGGTGTGATCGCTGTAAGCAGAGAGAACTAGGGTTATGATCATGTGTACCTCTGTTGTGACCAAGTTATACCTTATATATGGAGCAGTAATTAGATTTAAGTCTTTACATATGCATGAGAGTCTCTCACTCATGAATGGGCCGTAAATCGTGGACTGGACCTGGGCCTAACGTAACCGACCCGACCAGATTTTATGATGAGCATTTTCTCTTTTATGAAAGGGATTTCCAACTTCTTTTTACAATCCTTTTCTTTCTTTACTATTTTTAAAATTGAATTGATGAAATAAAAAATATAATATTTGTAAGAATAAATTTCTAGTAATGGAATAACATACCTATAGAAGATAAAGAAATATATTTAATATTATGATGTTAAGATAAATCTTTTTTAGTCTTTTTGGTCAACTCTGACAAGGCAATTAAAATAAGGAGTTGAATTTTTTTTTTTGGGTTAACTCTCGAGATTTTTTGGCTGGGCCTAAATTGTTGGTACCACTTTTAAGTTATTACCATGCCCAAATTATTCCTCACTTGTATTGTGTGGGACCACAAGGGGTGGCTTAACACTACCACCGAATATTTAATACTACCACATATACAAGCAGGAGTCAAACCTCCAACCTTACTTAAGCAAAGACCAACCTCTCATCATTGGAATTCGGTCCTCGCGTTCGATGGTAAGGAGTTGCAGTTTTTAACATAAAGGAATGTCTTTCGTTAAGGTCACTTTTTTGTGACGCAACCGCATCTTCTTATATGCGATAGTCAAATCCTTTTCCAAAGTAAATTTCCACTTATTTTCTCAAGATCTTGCTCCTTTTTATGATCTTTATATTTTGAAGGGATGAATCACTAGCACTTTTTCACAACATGAATTCACACTTGTGTTTAAATGGAATTCTTTTACTCACCAATGAAATTTTAGGCTCAAATTTTGTCTCTTTAACTTAAATGGAGATTACATTCAGACTATTATAGTATTTCTAGTAAGGGTTTTACATTATTTTATCATCATCTAAATTTGGATGCTTTTATTAATAACACCTAAGCATCTTCTGAATTGACTAAACTAAATTTCCCACCTTCTCATTTTCATAATCATATGGCTCAAGAAGATAAGATTATGTAAATGAAAATTAGGCCAACTATCAATTTGTAAGAGATTTCAATTTTTATTGTCTCTATGTATACTATTGTAATTGACATTAAGTCAATCTACTATCAAATTATAGGGATATATGAATAAGTATGTAAAGAGCATTTAAAAGTAGTGAAGGAAACATGCAAAACATTCATCAATCTCATCCACAATTTTCAAATTTTAACAATTAAAAAGAAAAATCATTTATCCAAAAAATATTCAAAATCTAATACAACCCAAATTAATGTTCAAACGTAGGAATAGTCTATTTCAATACATATCTATGTTGTGGAGCTAGCAATGAGCAAATCGGACAATAAATAGAAAGAGAAAAAAATGTCACGGGAATAAACATGATTTTTTAGCAAATCTAATTTTGTTGAACTGTTTCATTAATAGCTTTAAATCCTCTAACCTAAGATGAGTTTGAAAGAAATGGATTGTTGTTGACACCTGGTTCTTCCACTTCCTATTAAGTTGACAGTGCTTAAGAAAGGATATTACTTCATCCTGGAAGGCAACACGGATTTTGATCAAAGTCCTGCAACCCTATTATAATAGTCACATATCGGCTCTGTCTTGTACCAATAAGTAAATGGTGGCTTAAATTGTTTATCATATATTAGTACAATCCTATTACATATTAGAAGTAGCTTGTAAGGTTCTGTTTGATCCTAGATTTCCTAAGGAATATGTACAATCCTATTACATATTCCTTCAAACTTTTAATGCCACTTTCTCGTATATTTCTTCAGAAATTTAGTGGACTTCTTGCCTATTTATTGGAGGTCTTTACAAGTCACCATGTTTTCTTAGCTAAACTCGTATTGAATTAACAAAAAACTTATAAATTCCCTTTAGTGTTTCACAGATGATTGGTCTAGATTGAGAAATTGACATATTGTTGGTTCAATAAAGCTCTTTAGAAAGGCAATAGACCAAAAGATCTTCATTATGAACTTACTATAGAGTAATCTTATATGCGTCCTTAAGTCCAAAACTTATTATACTTCTCAAATTTTGTTATTTTAAGCTAGAGAGGCAATTAAATATTTTACACTGAATATAATTCTCGAAGTGTGCAAGAATTAGTGAATGCAATGCTCCTAATCATCTATTCCATCTTCTTATATTTCTATGATAAGTCAACCACCTTATCCTCTACGACCCCAATTTGGCACTCTTCTTCACCTTAATAATCATATGATAGTATAAATAAGGTTCATTTATATGTGTTAGCTCTACAATAAAACATGCATATTTGAGCTAATTAAGGGACTCATTATGGAATGAGTTAGATATGATGCCTGGTGTATATTATACTATGTTTTGCTACATGTTTAAGTTTGTTTTTAAGTTTTTATTAGATTTTTATTAGATAATTCGCATGTATATAGACTTATAATTATGTTATTATTAATGTTTGTATGTATTCTAAGTGTTTGTTTGGTTTAGAGCAAAAATTGAATCTTAATTTTATGTTTAAAGTGGTGTTTGATATGTTTGATAATGATGACAACTAGGAAATTGAATAATGAAGAAGAAGGAGGCTAAATGAAGGAATGCACAATAGTAACTTGCTTGTCATGATGGTGATAGAAGCAAGTTTCCAGATGCATGATCATGGTACCCATGTCATGATAGTTACAGCACTTTCCAAACGTGACCTCTTTCGTATCTTTTAGGGCTATTTTTGGAACTGAATGAAGTGGGGAAACCCTAGAAAAAGCCCTTTGATCCTAAACTACTATTTAAGAATGCTAAAGACAAAAAAATGCAGCAGTTACACACCAAATTGAATCAAAGTGGAGAGATCAAGAAGAGCATTAGGAAATTCCAACATTCCATATTAAGGCATTAAACAGTTTTTTATCTTTTCCTTTTTGTTTCTTTCATTATCCTTAGTTTCTAATTGGATTTCCAAGACGCGTATCGTGTCTATGGAGTTTTAAACTTATATTAAGATTTATTTTGGATTTATTTCATGATTTGATTCATTGTTGAATTCAATCTATTTCTGGTATTTATGATAATTGTGCATGCTCATACTTTGACAACAAATCAAGAAAGTAAGTCAAAAGCAATCAGATTAGATTGCACAATGAGAGTTGGTAGTTTAATAAGTTGCACAATTATCAAATTAACCGTCATTTGAAGAGAGATTTTGTGTAAGAAATTGATTATCCAATAAATATCTTCAGATCTAATTGAAAATGTTACGAACGTTTTGTGAATCGAGAGGTTGCAAATTTTGGATTCAATTAGGATTAATTGATTAGGCCTTAGGAAAAACTAATAAATACCTTATGAAATCTAGGATCAAACACATAAATTGAATTAACAAGATTAAGGGAACAAAATAGTAAAAGAATAGTTCCTAAGTATTCAATCTTGATCAATCTCAATTTTATTAGTAGCTCAACTATTTTATTGTTTACTTGTTTTGTTTATTTATTTATTTTACTTTCTGTTATTTAATTTTATTCAAATCAATTTCATATTATATTAGACAAAGTTAAGTTTAAATTGTTAGCTATTGAATAATCCTTATGGGATCGATACCTTTCAATACTATAATATATTATCTATATACTTGTGAGTATTGAGAGTTTTATTATATATAAAACTTGCTCAATAAGTTTTTGGCACTATTGCTTGAAATTTTAACATGAGGATAGTTTTAATTCCTTTAATTTAAGGAATTATTGCCCTTTCTTGTGTGATTGAGGTACCCAGTCCCAAGAAGCTAAAAAAAAGGAAGAAGAAGAAAGTTTGGACATCGAATAGAAGACACAACAATCTAGACATCATAAGGCAAGAATGAGGAATACAAAAAGTTAAACGCTAAGAAGAAATAAGAAGGATGATGATGGAGGAAATACATCACAGAGAACAAAGGACCTTTATGGAATTCAAGAGGCTAAGGTTCAACGCCTATCATCAAGGAATTTCAAGACCACCAGTGCAGGCGACACATGATTTGTTTGAAGAGATAACGAATAATAATTATCTTTGGACATCAAAACGAAGTAGATAACAGTCAACCTTCCAAGATCCAAAAGGAATGATTGTTGCAATCTAATGACAACATTGTAGGCTAAGATTGACAACCTCACCAAACAAGTGAATAACTTGATAGTGACCTCTTTCTTTCCATTTAAACCAATTCAGTAAGGATGGGACCTACGCTGATGAGAGATTCATATCATAATTGATTATTTCCTATTGGAAAATAACAACGTTCAACAATTTAACTTTAATGAAGCGCAATTTTGTCTGGGAAGTAATCATCCTTATTTGAACATATACAATCTGGGGTGACAGAACCACCCTGATTTATTTTGGTATAACAATGCAAGGGCTCAAATGGGAATTTATGGCCCTCTATGATTTCTGCAAGATGAGTCCGGTTCATGAAATTCAAAATTAGACTAGAGCATGGACAAGATCGTAAGCATGAATGAGGTCCATAAGAGATTAGAAGGGAAGTTTGAAGAAGTATCTAAGAACCATAACTCTTCTATTTACAGTTTGGAAGTTGACGTGGGCCAATTCATTATATATAAAAAGTGTGTGAGCTTTTCGAACAATATATAAGCAATTCCAAGGGAGCACCATAATACTGTCACACTTAAAAGTGGGAAAGAGTTAGAAGAACTAATGGAAAAACAAGCTAAACACCACCTTGTAGAAGACTAAGAGAAGAAGAAAGAAGATGAAGAAAAGAATGAAGACCTTCCATAGTACATTGTAGGATAAAAAATCTTTTAATTTTTTAGTAAATTGTAGGATAAAAATGCTTTTAATTTTTCAGTAAATTGTAGGATAAAAATGCTTTTTTAAAAGTATTTTAAAAGTACATTTTATATCAAAAATATTAAAAAAGGATTTTCATTTATTTTTTAAATTAATTTAATATAATTTACTATGAAACTCAAATCATAACAGTTACACACAATCTCTTATATGTTTAACAGCCAATCATATACCAATTTATTTTAATTAATTCAGTAAAATATTTAATATTACAAATTATTTTATGAGTAATTTAAAATAACAAAAATATTTATTAAAATGGGGATTTAAGGAAAAGAAAGAAGGAAGACAAAAATGATACTTTCAATCCAAAGATTTTTACAAAATTTTTAACTTAAAACTCTAACAGTTGGTAACATTTAAAAAGAAAGTCAACAAAATTGTAATAAAATAGCAATTGGGAGCACTGGACATGTAATTTGGTCGAAACAGATCGTCCGTGATATTTCCCATTTGTCCAAATAATATCATCCATCTAAATGAATACATTGTTTCGATATAGAAAAGAATATTGCAAATAGAACAGAATATCTGCTTCTCAATTTGGTGCCAACAAAATAAAAGAATATTCTAGAATTTCCTAAAAAAGGAACACATATGGATGCAGGAATATATGGGAGTAAATTATGACACACCAACTATACAGAAAATGCTATCAGGAGATAACTTTGAGATAGGTTTCATCAAAAAAAAAAAAAAAAACTTTGAGATAGGCCCTTTAACGACATATCCAGCTACTGCCATCTAAAAGGAAAACGATCTCCAAGCAGACAAGGAAGAAGAAGTTAATTGATTCATCTAAGCCTAAGATCTTGATACAGAAACTCTAAGAAAGCAAGATTCTTGAAATCCCCTAATTCTATTGAATCAAAACCCTAATCTTTCTATTCTAAGAACATGCTAAATCAAATCTCAAATCATAAGTTTGAGATTGGTGTAAATCAATTTCTTGAAGTAACCATGAAGAGAATCGCGCCTCACTTGAAGAACTCAATTATGAAATTTTATTAATCATCCAACCTAGGATTACAAGGTTATAATAAGGTATAAATACCTTAATCAAGTCCTAACCCTAATAGGAATGACTTTGCATGTCCATTTAATGCAAACTAGGCTATTCCTAACAAATCTAGGAGCATCTAACCCATTGAACATAACCTGATCTAAGTCTTTTTAGGAATTGGCTAAACACATTAAAATAAATAAGACTCAAAATAACCCAAACAAACAAAGCACATGCTATTAACTAAAAGAACAACCTATAAATAACTTCTTGGGCCTAAAATAAGAGATAATAAATAATAAGCCTAAATTATAAAAAAATGGGCCTAAATAGCTAAGTGCTAGCTTCTTCCAATGTCTCCTCTAATAAAGTCACAAACTGGGCGTGTCTTGATGTTCCTTTATGGATGTTTCGGTCTTCTCATATACTTGATTTGTGATTTGGGCTTGAATAAAAGCTTGCATTGCTTATTTAAGCCTTGAAGTTTGTTGCGTTGTACTTGGATCAGTTGGTATGTGTAGCTTGTCAGGTTGATGTGTAAGACATGAAATTTCATTGCGAAGGCTGGTTGTATCAGATCTACTGAGTTCACACAATAAAAGACAATTCAAATCTACTAAAGGTACATCATGATGTTAAGAAACTGCACGGAAAAGCGGGAGGAAGAAAGAATTTGCTGGCATGAATCGCCAAGCAATTTTAACATGACTCTCAATAAAAGGTGAAGCCGAAACTGAAGAGTTTGGAAACTGGAAATGGTGTATACCTCAGGAATAATGGTCACCTCGTGGTGAGCTTACAAGATTAACCTGCAAAATAAACGAGACTGACAAGTAAAGATGCATGTGGAGGAGTAGAAGCCGTAGCATGTTTACTGTATTGGCTGAGAGTTTTAGCTCTGGATGTGTATGAACTTCAATTTATTTAACAAGGGAGAGTCGAGGGATTGATTTAGGGATTTTAATCCCAAAAGACATGAAAGTTATAATAAAGTATTGTAGCGGTTCGAAAAATCAAAAGAAAAGATAAAAGATTGCATATTTATTTGTACAAGATATATCCTGCACTGATGTTGTCAACTCGTTAATGACTTGGAAAGAGGAAAAGAAAAAGGGAACGTATTCTTACTCTTTTTGTCTTTCATGATTGACATCTTTCCGACTGAAGCAAAAAATGTGATGCTACTCCAGTACTCCTTAACCTCCAATCTCGAATAATATTTATTTTCTTTTTTATTTTTTAATGTTAAGTGATGCTCACATTTAGGGAATGTCAACAGGTCGGGTCAAAAAAATTCGAGCGGCCCATAATGATTCTACACGTGGTCCATGGGTGACCCAAAGTCAACCGGCTTGTGGCTAGGCTCCGACGACCTACCTGGGCTTCGAGCAACCCGTCAGGCCTCAATCGGCCCAAACATTTAATATATTTTTAAAATTTTTATATATTTATTTTAAGAAAATTTGAAAAAAATTATAGTTGTATTTTTTAAAACTCATAAATTACAAATTATAGGATAAATGTTTATAGTAAAATGTTATATGAGATTACCTATAAATTATACAAAAATATTTATATAAAATAAATGATATAAAATATGAACCATTGTATATTTATTAAAAAGATGTAGCTAAGATAATGTTGTCATATTTATTCCCTACATATAAGTGAATCTAATTTTAATTTTGTAATTTTATTATAACAATTAATTATAATATAAATGTAAAAAGGTTATTATCTAGGTACAATGAATTTATTTCAAATATTATTTTTATGTGTTAAAAATTATTATATTTCTTTTTAATATGATTTTTAAAACATAAATTTATTAATTTTATAATATAATATTTTCAAACTTTTAATATTTTTTTATAAATTATGCACAAAACTCTTAATTGATGTAATTGTTGTACTTTTAGTTCTTGTTGATCTTTTTACTTGTGTAAAAATTATTGTCTTTCATATTATATCTATTATTAAATAATCATTGTAAAATTTTATATTTTTATTACACACATTAAAAGAAATTAATAACATGATTACTCTTAACGCATTTAAACTTTTTTATTTTATTTTTCATATTTATACAATATATACATTATGCATAGATGTATTTATATTAATCTTAAAATGAATTAATCACTTTATTAATCCTAATGTACCAATTCTAAAAGAATATATAAGTAATTGAGTTATAAAAACAAATACGTTTAGTATATCATATTATATTGAAAATATATATTATTTTATTAAAATTGTAATACATTTTATAAATACTTTTAATACGTTTTTATATTATTTTTATTACTTTTGAAATAATTCTTTTACTTTTTTCTAAGATCGTTACATTCTAATTAATCTAAATTTATATTCATAATTTTTTCTTCTTTCTAAATTATAATATTAGAAGATTCATTCCTAAGTCACTCTAATTAAAAGTTTGTTAAGAATTTCCTTACCCGAAACCTTAATATAAGTTTTATTTTAAATCTTTCTCCCCCTTAGAATGTTATAAGCATACTATATTTCATAAAATTTATAAAATTTTCACCTTTTTTCTTTTTAATATATATTATGTCACAACTTTAACTTATAACAACATATAATTATGATATAATAAAGTTATTAGTTTATTGAATATTAAACTGCAAAATATTTATATATTTTTATTTAAACCATTTAATATTTCATTTTAATAAAACTATAATTCATTACATGAAAGCATAGCATCACTAACTTCATAATGTTTTAAGTGATATATAGGTATAATGAGCAAAATATTAACACAATTTGTGTTAAAAGTCATTAAGTCAGGTTTAAATTGGAGGGTGCTACATACATTTATATATCATTAATGAGGAAATACATTTTAAAATTAAAATATTGAGATGCACTTATTGGTATGATTAATTAGGAATTGTAATTCAATTGATTAGAAATTTATAGGAAAGTTCATTAAGTTAATATTTATAGTTAAGAATTTCAATTCAATTAAATACGATTTTTAATTTTACTTAAATAATTTATTAATTATTGTAAGAGAGAATCGATAAAATCAAATTCATTAACTATAGAAAATTTTGTTGATCATGAATGATTATATAAATCATTTTACAAGAAATGTTACAATTTACAAAATTAAGATAATATCATGTTAGATAGAATGGAGAGTCTCTGGAGACTAAGAGTGCTCATCTAATTGACTAATTGTACTTGTTAGTAGGATCGTCAACAGTTTGGATCAAATCATTTGTATGTACAAACATTATATTTTGTAATATAATATTAAATAAAAGAATATCTAGTAATGTAATATTAAATAAAAATTAAAAACACTTTCATTTTCATATATTTGATCAAAATATCAATTGGTCGATTAATTTCACTAGTCCCCTTCGCATTAATACCTGTGGTTGTAAGAAAATAAAAAACACAATATTAGGTAAGATAATATAAAATAGATAAAATAAATATATTAAAAATAAAATAATTAACCATCAATATCTTTATTATTTAACCAACTTTGAACAAACATAAGGGCTTTTATAGTTCGATAATGAAGTCGACCACGATGAGGAGTAATGACCTGACCACTAATACTATATGCAAACTTTGAAGCAACGGTGGATGATGGAATAGCTAACAAGTCTCATGCAATGACTTACAAGATCGAATAATTATTTCTAGACATCTTCCACTATGACAATATATCGAACCACTCACCTTCAGTTTCAAGAACACAATCTGCAAAAAATATTTATCTAACTCCATCGTATTGTAAGAAATCCTAGCTTTTTTCTCTTTCAAAAAAATTGAAAGAGAATATGTCAATAATGAGCCAAAAGAAAAGGTCAAATTTGAAACTGAAGTCAGAGTTAAACTGTCTGCAGCACTACTAAGATCCTGATCATGAGTTTGTTACATTATGACTTCATAATCATTAAACAATTGATACCATAACTATTTCATGGTATGTAGACGCTCTTGAGCTTTACCATGTACAATGCATTATAAATATATTCAACCCCGTCCATCTTATATCTCCGGTACAACATATATAATATTGCAACAACATATCCAACCTTAGATCACTAAGAATTAAACTTCTTCGACATCCACTCCGCCATAGTCTAAATAACTACATTAGAGTTAAACATCCACAACGATACAACATGTTTTATGTTGGACATAATGCTAAAGATATAATGCAAAGTTGGATATTTTATTCCTGAAAACAATTTAATCCAATTATTGAATAATCTCAACTTATACAAAGTTCTCTAACTACATCCCATTGATTTTCTTATGGTACGCAGGTATATTGAGAATCCCTTTCGACTAGTCTAATAAACAACTGAGTATATGGAATTGCTGACTCCAACATATTAAAGGTTGAGTTCCATTTAGTAGGACAATAAAAAACCAACTTCTTTCAATTTGAAATGCATAAAATTTGTATACCATCTTCAAAAGTTTCAACTCTTTTAGGAGTTGCATTCCAATATAAAACATTATTCTAAATACACTCTATTGCTTCATTTATCGTCTCCAACCCATCCTTCACAATCAAGTTAAGAATATGTGGAAAACAACGCATATGAAATAACTTAACTCCAGCCAATAAGCTCCCAACTTGTAGCTTACCCTTCAACTTCTCAATCATATCATCATTTGTGTTATAATTATCGGTTGTGATGGAGGATTAGATGCTCCTCACATATATTATCAATCATATATACTTTGTTGTCGATGTTCAAATTAATCAAATAGTCTTTCAACATGTTTACCAATTTTTCACTTACATGCAGTGTCGGCAGATAAATAAACCTATCATAAAAAAGCATAACAACATGAATCATAAATTCATAAAATAATGAAAAAGTAAATATAACAATATTAAAGAATATAAATTACCTTAAAAATTCTATTGCATAACTTCCAATCATTATTAATATAATGTATCGTCACTTCCATATAACCATTCTTTTGGTTATCGGCTACTAACATGTCCATTGTTATGGTCATTCGTCCTTTAACACTCGATAATACCCTTAATGTTTCTCTCTTCTTGTCTTTATAAATTTTGAAAATATCATTCCTCAATATACTTTGACTTGCAGCCTTGAAAGTCGTTTGGAGTGAATTAAGAAATATCTTGAATCTTTTTCTTTCAACCATAGACAATGGTTATTCATCTCTAATAATCATATTCGCCATCAAAATTCTTGATCTATGGTTGTCAAAAGTTGGTACGACCATTTCATTCTTTCCTTTCATAAGATCAAGGCTAAAAAATGTTTAACCTTTTAAAACCATCTTCCTTCTAGTACATGATTCAAGTAGTTCCACCATTCGAGCCACTCGAATACAATTTTTGACAATAACTACACTCTGCTTTTTCAATTCTGTCGGTCGATATAGTCTTTTTAAAGTGATTACAAATTTCACTTTTATGTTGAGTAATTTCAGTTCTAATTAAACTTCTATCGTCACTTGTTGTTGGAATAGAACTTTCCACTTCTATCTCTGGTACTCGATTAGAACTCTTAATCGAAAGAATTTGCTCATCTATCTGACAACAAACATATAAATACTTGAGGTTAGAAATAAGAATGTATTAGGAAATGAAACATTCTTAGTCAAAATACTTCGCCTTCATTATAGTTAAAATATTTCATATAAGACAAAATGTTCAAGAAAATCAAAGAATCAACCTAGTTGTTTCTCTAGATTCAAAGTTCCTATCTATTTGAAACACAATCAATATATGGAATCCTTATATCCTGTTCACATATATGGAATCCAATATTCACTTCCCAATTCCTATTCGTTAGATAATTTAACAAATAGGAAAATGTGTGAATTAATCATCATGCTAAATATTGTCCTGAACCATAATAAGTACCAAAATTCAGGACTTTGTTAACTTTGAGTATGCTAGAATATCCAAGTAAGTTAGGTTGATCATTTACAAACATCAAATAAGCTTCTCCGAGTAATGGATTGGGACTACTGAAACTCAAGGCAAACCTACACATTCTCTATTAAACCACGAAGTTCAAATGGTGTGCCCATGAAGAATCCAAGATTTATAGACTGATTGCATGGAGATTTTCTTCCGGTGTTACTAGGAATTAGTCAAATCTGTTAGTTATGATATTACTTTGAATAAGTGCTCACTACTTTAGTCGTGCAGTAGTTAGACTTCCACGTTGTTAGTTTTAAGTAAACATGGTAGTAAGTTTAGGAAGAGTTAGTTACTTCATTTGTATTTAAATTCAAGAGTTGTGCAGTAGAAAAGGGGAAGCTATTTCAATCAAAAACTTTTGTGATTTATTCTGACCATAAGCAGAATATTGTTCTTGGCTTTGACTGGGACCTATCATTGGTATCAGAGCTACTCTTCATGGTGACAAACAAAGAAAGAATTGAAAACTTAGAAATGGGCTTAGGGGGGCTCCAAAGTAGCCTAAGTGTCATGGAGAAGGGTGTTAACGATAAGTTGCACCACTTGGAAGATGCAATCAATAAGATGACAGCGTTGCTTATCGCTAATCACACTGCAGCGTCTTCAAGCAATATTTTGGAATCTCCTGTTGTGCCACCACAGCTCAAAGATGATTTCTACAGCCAACATGAAGGTAACCGATCATGGTTCTTTTCTAAATTAGCTAAGCTAGAATTTCCTCTATTTTCAAGTGGTGATCCTACAGAATGGTTCACCAAAGTAGGACAATTTTTTGAGTATCAAGGGACCGCAGAATCACAGAGAGTGGCTCTAGCTAGTTTTCATTTGGAAAGGGAAGCAAATCAATGGTGGCAATGGTTGCAGAGGTCTTATAAGGAAGAAAACAAGATGGTAACATGGGAGATTTTTCATGACAAGCTTTGGGCAAGCTTTGGTCCTATTGACTGTGAGAACTTCGATGAAGCCTTGTCAAAAATTAGGCAAAGTGTACCGAACTGTGTTACCAAACGTACAAGTGAAAAACATGCAAGTGAAATTCTCCTGAATTTGTGGATTTTATAGATTTGGTTTAAAATTGAAGTATATCAAAAAGATAGTGTTTTATTAGAAACACTCATGTGAAGAATCCTAGTTGAAGTGGAATCCTAACTGAAGAGTGC
>JANJEY010000234.1:14825614-14840109 GCA_024703695.1 Erythroxylum cataractarum | reverse complement strand
CGACCTTGAACAAGTCGACTTATCCAATGAACAAGTCGACTTATCGGTACCGAACATGTGTAAGTCGACTTACACATAGTACAAGTCGACTTATCACTTACATACACTTAAAGCATTCAACTGCCTACCATCCACAATTGGATGGCCAAATAGAAGCAGCTAACAAAATTCTAGAGACTTATTTCTGTTGCTTTTGCAATGAATCACCAAAGAAGTAGAGTGAATGGATTTCCCTAGCTAAGTGGTTGTACAATACCACCAATCATTCAGCCATCAACTCTACACCGTTTGAAGGGGTATCCACTACCAGTTTATACACCAATAGCAGGGGACTCTAATCTGTTGGAAGTGGATCAAGTCCTTAAGGGTAGAGAAGCTAATATGGCAAGATTCTATTTACAAAAAGCATAGAATATGATGAAACAGTATGCTAATGCACGAAGATCATAAAGACAGTTTGAGGTAGATGACATGGTAATATTGAAGCTACAGCCATACAAACAACACTGGATCCAAAGGAGAGGTAACCAGAAACTATCTCCACTCTATTATGGTCCATTTAAGATCATACAAAGAGTGAGAAATGAGGCATACAAGTTGGAGCTTCCTCAAGGTTCTGCAATACATCTAGTGTTTCATGTATCTCAACTAAAAAAGACTTACAAAGTACAAGTACAAGGAAGGATTGCTGGGTCACTGTCAGACTTTCTTACTCCTGTTGAACACTTTCCAGTGGCTATTTTGGGAATGATTGGAAAAAATGAATAATCATGACATCACTCAAGTATTAGTTCAGTGGTTGGATAGGGAGAATTCTAACGCAATGTGGGAGCGTCTTTTTGATCTGCAGAAACTATTCGTAGAAGTTAATCTAGTGGACAAATACGTTAAGGGAAGGGAATTATTAAAAAATAAATGAAGAAGACAACCCAACGTGGGAAGAAATGTAAATGACATCTAAAATGGTGACGTAGGAATCGACATAATACGCAACATATTAAATAATAACCAGAGATGTAATAGTGCACTAGCATACATTGCATCTCTTATTGTCATGTGTATATAACTAGCCTCCAACAGCTATACTGATACATTATAACAGAATTCGGTTGTTTCCTTTTCAAAATTCAATTATGTAATTATCTCTCTCTCTCTTCTTTCCCTTATGTCCCCTTCTCACTTTTATTGGGATATGCTATGTCATAAAGTTGTGTCCGAAATCTCATCGTTATCACAAATATAAATAAGAAAATATTCTCAAATTCGATAATCAGATGTCATGACTCCTTCGATCTTAGATTGGGTTGGCTTGTGATTTGAACTCTTTTTTTAGTGGCCTTTTTGTTGTGGGGATTTGAAATTTTGAGTTTTTCGACGTAAAAGTTTCTATGGCAAATCAAGTCAACAACATTAACCGAGATACTAACTTCATATTAGAGTTGAAAAAATTAAAATTTTTTGGTATTTAATTACTAATTTTTTAAGCTCGGATTATAATTATAAAATTGAATAAAATTTAAATTTTTTATAATTAACCCTAAATGATATTAGGGCTAGAAGAGTCACGAAGCTTTTCAAATGTCCATGTTTACGTTTTGTGTTAATGGAGGCGACGTGAGTGATCAGACTTTTTAAAAATTTAGAATTAAATTTGAATTTGTTAATCTTTAAAATTTTTATACAAAGATAAAGTCAAAATTGTCCATTTTTACATGTATATATTATATAAGTTATATATGATTATTTTAAAATTACATATTTATCTAATTTTATAATATCAATTATTTATAAAATATTAACTATATAAGTATTTCTACCTAAATAATTTTTTATATGCAATAATTTATGGCAGTAATTAAATTTAAAATAAATAAAAATAATCATATAAATATTTATCAATCTTATTCAACCTATAAATTCTTTGTTTTAAAGGAACAGACTAGACATTATTTGACTGAAAAACATTACAAATTATCATGCAAATATGCTTGATTTATGTATTATTTAGTGAAGTGAAACCGTAAATAAAACAAATTAACTTTCACGCTTAAGATTTATTACTTAGTTTGTCTTGCAAAACTAATTAATTGTAATTGTAAAATTATTTAAAAAAACATTAAAGTAGAAAATTTTTGTAATTTTCCCATTTCAAGATGTTTAAGGTTTCTTTAATGCAATGTTATCTACTTACCTTAGCTTGGAGGTCTTTTATTTTGTTGTCATTAGGAAATGACTACTATATCAAATTAATGAGATAACTATTGAAGATATTGCCATGAGATTGGCAACCCAACTAATTAAATGCAATAGAATGTAAGCTAATATATTACAATTTAACTTAAAAGTGATTAACTAATTAATAAGTATTCTTCTCTCTTACATTTTTCTAAAAGGACAATTAATAAGTATATTAACTCTAAAATTTTTTCTTATATTTTAAAAATTTTCACATTCCCTGACCAATTAATTTTAAACTTATTATATCATAACATTAATTTATAATTGTTATTGCAATTATTAATAAATTTGTCTGTTATTTCATTATATGCGGTAAGGACTTTCTTTGCTTTCTTCTTTGTAGCTCCTAATAAATGTTTGTTATCCTTTTGTCCTTGCCTCCAGAATTTCATTATTCCCTTTTGATAATTACATAAAATATCATCCAATATTGATAACTATAATACCTAGAACCATATCATTTCTCGCAATATTAATTACCAATGCATCAGTCACAAACTTATTGTCGTTCATTTGCCATCTAAATTTCAATAAATGTGTTTACAATTAAGATGCATTCCTCCTTGATAAGATGTAATTTGGTTATATAAATGGATTTACTTCTTGTTTTTTGAATTGATTTTAGTGCTTAATTGACAAAATTAATAGTTTTTTTTTTTTAAGAGATGACAAGATGAGATTGGACCAAAATTGACTTAAAACATCTAATTGGAGTATTATTTGTCAAAGTCACTAATTTTGAAAAAAGATGACAGATTGTTAAGGTAGATAAGGCGAGATCACACCTAAAGTCAAATTCACTCTAAAAAGCTCAAATCAATGAGGAGACTTATTCCCAACCTTATTATATACGGATTTAGATTTGTTTAAAAGATAATGTTTGGAATATTAAAAGAAGATAACTTTTGGGTAGAAAAAAAAAAGAATAAAACTTTGCAGATACTCTCTGCATAATTCCCTTTTGTCTTTTTTTTGTTATCTCTTCTTATTTCTTCCATTTTGATGGTAGAACTAAAGTTATGTATAATTAAATCTATTTTTTTTATTTGAGGGGATTCAAAACTCTATTTATAACCTTAGGAGGTTTGTTTAGAATCTATATTTTTATTTCAATTCAAGTATTTATTGTTTCTAGTTCCTTTATTTCATAAATAATTGATATTGATTGATATAATGGATTCAAAAACTCTATTTATTATTTTATGAGGTTTGTTTAGAATCTATATTTTTATTTCAATTCAAGTATTTATTGTTTCAAGTTCTTTTATTTGATTTGACAAATTAATTTATTGTTGATTATTCTATAGTTATCCATGAATTCAATAATTCATAATTATCATAAATGAGTACTACAAGTACTGAATAAGTTATTTATGAATTCACATATTTAACTTATGAAAAATAAGAAAATTAAATTGAATAGTTGTAGCTATCTTAATAATATAATGTAGGGTTTAGTCTTTTTCATTAAGCTTATTGCAATCATTTAATTTATATGGAATACAATCATACTCAATCAATTTATGATAATTTTTAATTTGAATGTTGAATTTGAACTAATTAATTTAGGAAAAAGTTTAAGACATATTATGACTATCATAATAGGTTTCGAACTAACTGATTAAATTATGAAAATTATTATTTTAAACTAACGATCAAAATTACAATTGAATTAGATCATTCCCTTGAATTAGAGTTATGTAAAATTAAAATTAAAATTTTTATACTTAGTTGATTTATTTTGATTTCTTGTTAATTTTAATTCATTAGTTAATCAATCATCATAAGCCCTCACTTAGTTTTATTAATTGAAATTAAGA
Source organism: Erythroxylum cataractarum (assembly GCA_024703695.1). Lineage (NCBI taxonomy): Eukaryota > Viridiplantae > Streptophyta > Magnoliopsida > Malpighiales > Erythroxylaceae > Erythroxylum > Erythroxylum cataractarum. Next base: position 14,836,051 of record JANJEY010000234.1, on the reverse strand, counting down.
AACTAATTTTTAGTTCTCTTAAGATTTAACGTAATTTCACATCTACTACATGAGTGAATTGAATCAGAATTAATTTGAAGGGCTTAATAATCTGACCAAAATTTTGATGTCGTTGTTAAGAAACTATTTTAGTTAACTTTTAGCAGCAAAGTACCTAAATCTATTTTGTACCTATTCATTTTAAATTTTAGATTTTACTAAACAGATTAGACATAATTTTAGTAACATTACTTGACTGAAAAAAAAAAAACATTACAAAAAATCATGCAAATATGCTTGATTTATGAAGACTTTTACTCTTCACACTTAAGATTAAGTATGTAGTTTGTCTCGTAAAACTAATGATTGTAACATTCTAAGGTAGGTAGAAAATTTATGCAACTTTTGCATTTCAAGATGTTAAAGTTTAGAATGTGTGGTCATGTTTCTTTTATTTTGTTTTTATTAAGAAATTGACACAAAATTTGAGACTTTCCTTATACAACGCTGGTATTTGAAGCTTGTCGATGAACGTATTCGTGCTTGTATAGGTGATGCTAATAAAATCAAGAAACAGAGTCAATGGTCTCTTGGAAGGTCCCTCGTCCTAATTTTGTTAAGCTTAATGTGGATGATAATTCTTTGGAAAATCCAAGTAATGCAGGTTTTGGTGATTTATTGAAGGATGGGTCCTTAATTCTTTGAGAAATCCAAATAATGCAAGTTTTGGTGGTTTATTAAGGGATGAGTGAGGGCAGTGGATTGTTGATTTTTTAGGCTACCTTGGTCTAGTAACTAATATGTTGGCTGAGCTTCAAGCCATATTTTATGGAATCTCTTTAGCATGGGATTGTGTCTTTAAGAAGGTTCTTGTAGAATCAAACTCTCTTGAAGACATCAAATGCTTCCATCCTTACTTGGTTATTATTGAAGACATCAAGTGTCTTTTGCTCATAGCTTGAATTTGCTATATTAGTCATACATTCAGGAGGAGAATCAATTTGCTGACTAATAAAATGCAATAGAACGTAAGCATTGTATTACAGTTCCACTTGCCCGCATGCATTAGATCATAAATTAAATGACCAATTGTTGCTTCATAAGTCATAACAAGACAAACTAAATAATAATAATTTAACAATCCAAAACTTAGACAAACAAAACCTCACACAATGGTCGAACTGCCATAAATATTACTCCGATTGGCGGATGTTCATCCGATAATGTCATTCTTTTCACTAATCATCTCTGAAAGTTGTCTTCTTCCCTGAGTTGTGCATAAAAATGAAGCGAATTCAGCAACCAAGACATGTAGCTCAAAGACTTAACGATAATGAAACAAAGCCTTTCACAGGGAGTTAAATGTATCATAAAAATAAAATAATAAAAAAAGAAGGCAAACAAAAAGCTCTCGCAAGATACTGCAACAATTTCCATCAGGACGCCAAAAGTAAAAACAGCACTTGTGAATAACTATGCATTTCTTTCTTATAGTATTGGAAAATGAGATCAAACGGAAGATGCTAATGACAACCTTCCGCAGTGATTGGACACAGAATGCCCTATTAAAATTAGATCATGCATGTGAGAGCACAATTAATTATGGAAGTATGAAAACAGCAGCCTGCATTGTCCTACAGTAAACATGTACTTAGAGAGTTCTTTTTATCTATTATTTTAGAATGACAATGGAACAGTGAATTTTGTTTTTCCACCTCTCAATTCTTCAAATAAATTTGCCAGTCCCTACATTCAATCTTTCTCAACCACCTGAATATTAAATTTAATAATAGTTAGTTACCTGAAGCAGGTGCAGTGAAACTAGGTTTATTAGGTCCGACGTCCTCTTCCACCACCACCACCTCTTCCTCCACCTCTACCTCTACCTCCACCTCCTCTGCCACCAAATCTGCCACCAAATCTGCCGCCTCTCCTTCCCCCACTATCTCGACCTCCACCTCTACCACCACTCCAACTATGACGGTTATCAACCTTTGGTTTTGCCTCTTCCACAGTTAGGCACTCATCACCGAGTTGACTACCACTTAGCTCTAAAGCTTTGTAGAATCCATCAGCATCCTTGAATTCCAGGTATGCCATCCTGCAATGCACACACAATCAGCATCATCATAGTGCCAAACCAGATATCCAAGATGGGAAATGAAAAGCAAGAGCAATCAAAGAAAAAGGATAGAGGAAGTTGAGCCTTATATTCAATCATCAGTAAAATCTAAATCTACATGTAAATTAGAAGTGTTAAATCATCTTCAATTATAAAATAAAAAGCAAAGAATGGGATCTCTTCACTCTTTCTTTTACGTTGAAGACAAAAAAAAGGGGCAAAAGAGAAGACTAACCCTTTAATGGCACCAGACCCAAATTCTGTTGGGATTGATATTCTTACAATATCTCCGCAGCTTTTGAAATGCCCATTCAGGGAACTCCTAATCTGCAATTATTGTTTCAAATTTTGCCAACTTAACTCTAAATTTGCATATAAACATGGGACTCAAAGAAAAATCAAATAAACAATAGAAAATAATGTATCACCTCATCCTCACCAACAGACTTATCAAATCCCCTAACAAAAATTGTTTGAGCATGACTCCTCTCACTTTTCCGGAAAGAGTTGGTATTATCTTTCCTGCAAATGACACATTTAAAAGTAAGTAACAACTCAATTATTGACCAGGATATCATAAAATGCTTGTAGAAAGAAATACCCGCTAGATGGAGTATATGAACCTCTATCACCTCTCTCACGAGCCAAGTCTAATCTAAGTTCCCGGTCATTCAAGCTTTGACCATTTAATTCAAGAGCCTATAAAACATAAATTGAACAAATACTTTAGCAAAAGAAGATAATAAAACATATATTGAAGCAATCATTCACAAACATAATGCTTTGATTCTATTTGCAATACATCCATTGCAACTTTATGGCTTCTATAAGTTTGTCAAGGAACCTAACTAAAAGTCTCTGTGTAGCCTGAGAGATTTTTGGCAAATATCTAAGTAGAATGCCTCCATTGATCATCATTAATTTGTTCCCAACATTTTTCCAAAATGCCATAACGAACATTAAAGAATCATTGATCTGTCTGCACTTCCAAAAATAACACTGACACGTATTGTGCTTCTGTTGCCCAATAAAAAGAGGTTAAACAACACTGACACCAGCTGTGCTTCTGTTGCCCCATAAAAATAGGTGATCACTTCTGCAGTTATTGCAAAGCTTCAACACAATAACTGAGTATGGATTGTTAATGTGGATGGTTTGGCAGATATAATAAATCAGAAAAGCTCTACTGGAGTTTTTGTAGTTTAAGCTCTTCCACAAAGAACTCCCATAAATATAAATTATAAATAAAAAATGGACTTCAATCAATGAAAACTTGCACATGCATGCCTAAATACCCACATGCACTAACATATATCAGAGAGAGCAAAAGAAAGAAAAGAGCACTCACTTTCTGTGCGGCCTCAGCTGTGGCAAATTCAACATGCCCAAAACCTTTGAACCTCTGATCAGCATCAAAAGCAAGGCGAACATCCACAACTTCCCCAACACCTTGGAAGAAACATTCCCTGAAGAAATAAAGCATCAGATACCACCTTAACAAATCTTATATTCACAGTTAATACAAAAGAACATACACATCGGCTTGTTCAACTTGATATGGTAAGTTGCCAACAAAGAGAGTCTTTGATCCCTCTGAAGCAGTCACTGGAGTTTTGGGCTGGAAAAAATATGAAAAAGAAAAGACCTTAGATTGCATTCAATGTAGAAAGAAAACCAAAAGCTAAAAGAAAATTAATAGTCCCTTACAATTTTTCTTATTAAATCACTCTGGTTAGAGGTTGTATTTGGTGTTTCAGTATCAACCATTTCCTCATCAGCATCCTGCTTAAAAGAAACCACTTTTGTTCAATAAATACTTTCATATGAGCACAACAATAAATGAACGCATACTCAATTTTGAATGAATGGATTCCAGATGAGCCAATATTGAATGCACAAGACCATATAAAACAATTTAGGGATGGCAATGATTAAGGCTTTTTCAATGTGCCGGCCCATGGGCCAAACCAAGATCAACTCAAGGCTCAACTATTTTAAGTCAAACGACATCATTTTAATTAGAAGAGTTGGGCGTCAAGTAGGCCTAGGCCTAGGCAGCCTAAGCCTGAACCCAATTAAAAAAAATTACATTTTTAATTTTAAAAAATTATTTTAAAGAAAATTGGTCGTGCTGGCCCATAGGCAGGCCCATTGCCATCCCTATGACAAAATCAATACAACTCACCATGCAACAGAAGACAGGTCACTGATTAAAAGACTCTGCAAAAGCTACGGATTTGCAATCCCTAGATTTCTTACAAATTTTACTAGTTCAAATAAACATAAAACATATAAGGATCGTCAGAAACAAAATAGGCTCCACCTCATCTTCAGATGACTCGTCAGAGTCACTTTCTTCGGAGTTGTCACTTGATTCAGCTTTACTTTTAGTGTTGGCACCAACTGTCGTAGTAACAGGAGCCTTGGCAAGAACAGCCTGGACAGAAACAATGGAAATTCAGCTTTATCAATGTACACCAATATGGTAAACAACAAAGGGGGTTAATCATCAAGCTTTCATATCAATGAGATCCATAGTTTAATCAGAGTGCACCTTTCCATCTTCAGATGATTCATCAGAGCTATCCCTTGAATCAACTTTATTCTTAGCAGCCACATCAGGAACCTTCTTGGCAACCTTTGCAGTGGCACCCTTCATGATCAAACTCACAACTTCATTCTTGTTATGCCTAAAAAAGTAAAAGAAAAGGCATAGATAAAACTCACAGCTTCATCATCTGAATAAGTCTCATCTGATTCGTCACTCAACTCCTCTTTCTTTTGTTGGCCATTACTAGCTGCTGGCAATTTTTTGCTTTTAGGATCCTAACACAAAAAAGTAACAAAGAAGACAGCGTTACTCCTTTAATGTGTTTTATCTCTATGATGCCAAAAACAATAGGCATTATAAACCACCCACAGTTTTCCTTTAAGGAAACATTCACCTCATCTTCTTCACACTCATCATCTGAAGAATCCAATCTACTGCTATCCCTATTGCCTTTCTTAGCAGAAGCAATGGAACCATTTTTAGCAGCCACTTGCTGCTTCTTCAAAGGAATGGCAGGTTTGGCCGGTTGCTCCTGTTACAGTTAACCCACATTAATAATCAAATAAATTTTTGGGGAAAAAGGCAAATAAAATTTAGGGGAGAAAAGGTAAAAACCAAGTACTCACGTCATCTGGGGATAACTCCTCACTATTGCTTTCATTAATAGGTGGTTTTATTTCCTTTACTACCTTCTTTGTGACTGTCTTGACCTAATCATTCAAGGAATTATCAATCAGAAAATGGATACACGTGCATGTGTTTGAATATATACAAAAATTACTTTGTCATGCAGACCTTAAGAAAACCAAAGAAATATGATTAGCATAAAACACACAAACATGAAAGCTAGAAATTATGTAACAAAATTGAATGAGAAAAAACGAAAATGAAGTAACAACCAGTAGCAAGTACAAGGAACTTACCTCCTGCTCCTCTTTAGAGTCATCAGAACTACTGGACTCCACTTTTTTCTTTTTCTGAGTCTTCACTTCAGTTTTATTCTTCTGAGTGACCTGTTTCACTACTTCACCAGTCTTCTGCTTCTTTTCATTCACTATCTTCTCCAAAGACTCTTCGGCTTCTCTCTTACCTATGCATCAACAATTTATGACTTTGATCATAACAAAGACAGACAAGGAAAATAAGATTTTTAACCTGATCACATAAAATCTTACAAACACCAATGGACCAACAAAGCGCCGGAATAGAGATGAAGTAGCAAGAAAAGCAGGAAAGCTTTATAGACAAAAAAAAACTCGCATGCTTAAAATTTCTTTCACATGAATGTTCAAAAAAAAAGGGGAAATAGAGGAATCGTTCAAGGCCATTCATTAGTGAAAAACTTGACGACATGTTTGTCATATTCATTAAAATAATGACAGGCATTCTCACTTCACAGATTATAAGCAAATTGAACATCTACCACTTTTGACAGGCACATATCTGTTAAAAAGTTGTAGGATTGTCTAAAAAAAAAAAGGCAAACAGTCAACAATTGAACGGTGATTCCTAATAGACAAACCAAGAAATATCAAAACCAGCAAAAAATATTTCCAAAAAGAAAAGAAAACACTATAATCAGCACATATTACCAAAATAACAACTTAGCAAAACATTATATCCATGAATTGAGGCAGGGAGACACACATGGAGGAACTCAATATGAAAAAAAGTAGACACGCTTACCATCAAATCCTATAACAGCAAGCACGTGAACATATTACACATAAAAAAAAAAAAAGAGAAAACAACAAAACCAAAAACATTGGTAAGAATTAGACTCTAATTTTTAAACCTTTTTTCGCAGGCTTGGATGCAGGAGTAACAGCTGGAGCTACATCAACCTACAAAAACATAAAAGATCAATCAGGAGACCATGAAACCATTAAAAAGAAAAGATATAAAATCACTGGCAAACAAAACCAAAATGAAAAGATAGAATTGTACATTGGGGGTGGATTTCTTCCTAGATCTGCCCATGGCTAACAAATTAACGATTCTTTTTGACAAGAACCGCGAGAAAACTGAAGAAGAAAGGGGAAGAGAGACAGAGACAGGTCTCTAAAACCCTACTGGGTATATATTTTGTTAAGCTGCTAAGGGTTAGAGAGACAAGTCGAGTGGGAAATTGAGGTGGAAGCTGCTTATGCTTATTTATAAACGCGCGTCAGCTGCTGCAGTGGGGGGTAGGGTTTTTGGTTAGGGTTTTTCCGCGCACCATTGGGTTGGGTAAAGTTGGCATTTGGGAAAACGACGTCTTTCTTGTGTCGTTTGGGTTGCCCCACGTAAACATACTCGAGAATGTGAGAATACTCGAATAATGTTTAGGGCTCTAAGTGACAGAAATTCTATTAATTATTGTTTACGTGGAAATTTATTATTATTATTTTAACTAAAGTCTTAAAAAAAGTGTTTAGAAATTTGAAGATTATAAAAAATTGATAATTTTAAAAATTTTCTTAAATTATAAGAGAAATTTATATTGCATTGACTTGAATCTGATCAGGTTGATAGAATGTGAGAAGGAAATCTAAGGATCAATTAGTAACAAGAGAGGAATCGTTTGTTCTTGGAATAGTTTTTTTTTTAAGTATAGTTTATATAATTATTAAAACTAAAAATAACCAAATTGAGTTCATGAATTAACTTAATATATTAAGTCAGTTATGGAATTATTTGCTAATGGTTCCTTCTCAAAGAAATCAACAAGACCTTCATTACCTTTATCCTAAAGAGCGGGGAGGTGCCCAACTTTGCAGATTTTATACCAATTATGTGTTGCAACTCTTTGTATAAGGTCATCTCTAAACTTATTGCTAACAAGCTCAAAGGCATATTATAGCACATCAGTCACACCCAAGGCGCTTACATACCATGTAGAATAATTGGGGATAACATCCTCCTACTTCAAGAGCCCATTACTAACTACTCAAAGAAGAAAAGCAAGCTCAACTGTTGCATCAAGATTGATCTTCAAAAAGCTTATGATAATGTTGATTGGACCTTTATCTCTCATGTCTTAGAAGCCATGGAATTTCCTGTCATTTTCATAAAGTGGATTGAAGAATGTCTTACCACCTCTTCCTATAGCATACTAATGAGCGGGTTACTTACAAAATTTTTTCAAAGCATTAAAGGGTTCTGATAAAGGGACCCCTTATCTCCTTACTTATTCACATTAGTAATGCAAACACTCCATAAAATCATTGTACACTTTGTGGATTGGATGAAGGCCTTCAAATACCATTCTAAATATAGCAGATTTAAACTAACCAATCTTTATTTTGTAGATGACTTATTACTACTTTCGAAAGCTGATACCACTTCAAACACAATCTTTATGAAAGCTCTGAAAATCTTCCAAATAGTGTCAGGCTTGTAAATAAATTGTTTTAAAAGTAGTATCTTTTTGTCCAAGAGTGCAGCCCCTCTACAATCACATATCACTTTTTTAACAGGTATTCAATTACAAACCTTTCCAATGAAATACTTGGGCATTCCTATCTCTCCTCTTAAGCTGAAAGCTAGTGATTATGCTGAGTTATTGGATAAAATAAAAGCCAAAATTTTATCATAGAGCTCTAAACACCTCTCACGTGCAATACGGGCTCAACTCATCAACTCTGTCCTCAACTCTCTCAACATCTGCTGGGTTTCCAGGTTTCATTCTAAAATCTATTGGCAAACTATTCAATAATTTTTTATGGACAGGAAATCAGGAAACAAATCACAAGACTTTGGTGAAATGAAAAGAATTATGTACTCCTAGAGATCGTGGGGGTTTGGGAATTAAATCCATCAAGCTCATGAACTCCACACCACTTACTAAAAGACTATGGAGACTAATGGATGATATACAATCATAATGGTGTAGATGGATTCACCATTACTTCATCAAAACTCGAAGCCTATGGGCATAGAGTGTTCTCGCATGTAATCTAACTAGCTTAAGGCCATTCTAAAATTGAGAGGCCAGCACTAAACGGACTTTATTGCACTTATAGAGATGGAAACTCCACCAATTTCTAGTATGACAACTAGCTTTTGATAGGACCTTTGATTAATTACAATGAAGCTGAACCACTTAAGGGCTCATTACCTTTAGAAATCACAGTAGCTACAGCTTTGCAACATAAAGGAATAATTGAGAGAGCTACTAACCCCACCTCTCTAGCTGCTGATATTTGTGGCATGTACTGCAACACTGAACCAGATAATCACATTTGGAAGCACACGGCAGACTGTAGGTTCTCCAACCACTCTTGTATGTGATTATTCTTTAAATATCTTCCCAGGTTGGCACAGACTAAAGACATATAGGCTAACTACCTTCAACCTTGTGCATCATTCACTTTATGGCTTGTGATGAAAAGTGTTGTATTTTCTTGAACGGCCACAATAATCACTTGAAGAGTTGCGTTCCGTTTTGGTAGCAGTTGATAAAATAACTGCAAGGAACCGTTCTATTTAATTTGTTTAAATGAGATTCAAACGGTAACAAAAGAGGACGATAAGAAAAGCCCAGTCTTCCAACATATCAATTCCTCTCACAGATTAGCCATCGGTGTTTTGCAAGATTTAAAAGTGTGAATTTTTACGGTGACTCTAGTAGCTACTAAGAAGACGTTGTTCGTGAGATTGGAATCACGTAGGCAGAAGACAACATAAAAGATCAATTCGCTTCCGCATTAAGGTTAGTGATCTAACAGGTATTAATCCTACAAAAAGAAAATTAAAAACAGTGGACTAATTGGCCAAATACACCCAGCTTCCAAATTAGTGTCGTCTATGCAGATAAGCAGAAGAAACAAGTGAACACTTATTCTTCGATTGTGATTATATCAGCAATATATGGTGAGAGATCTGCTACAGGTTCTTAAAAAATGGAGTAATTACCAAACTGAAAAATTTGCACACACTACAATCAAAAAATAGAAATAGCACAACGCACAAGTGCTTTTGGATTGCCTTATCTTCGATAATCACTGCAATATGGGCTGAGAGAAATCTAGGAATATTCCAAGACCAAATCACCTCCCAAGACCAATTTTACATTCAAATACTAAATCATATTTGGTTGTAAATATGTGCACAAAAATATAAACTACTGCGTAGTTCTTATTTATTCAATATTGGAATGTATGAAAAAATCCAACAATGGCGTCTGTCAACAATCAGAGGCCACGATGCTTTTTGGCCAGCACTTTGCTTTTTACAGGCTGACCCGATGCGAGCGGGGATTAGTCTGAGAATGAATGACTTAAAAGCGTCTTCTCATAATTGGGACCCTCCTAAGATACCTCGTGGGTTAACAAAAAAAAAAACAAGAGAGATGCGTAACATGACACATTAGCCACAGTCTCCATTGCATAAGTCAGGCACGATGAGCTCCTGCCTCCTAGTCGATCCTACAGTGAATCACATACACAACTTGCCTTCAAACTTGGACTACCAGATTAATTAGAGCTGAAGGGAACTCACCTATAGACCTGGTAAATGGGTGGGTGGTCTGGGTATGAGTACGGGTCTCACGGGTATGGGTCATACGGGTACGGATTCGTGGGTAAATTTATAAAAACGGGTAATGATTTTGAAAATTCATACCCTGCCCAGCAGGTATGGGTAGACCCGCGGGTTACCCGCTATATTTTTTTATTTTTCATTTTTAAAATTTTAATTAATAAACTTATTAAACAAGTTTAAATTTTTTAAACTTGTTAAATAAGTTTATTAATTAAGTTAATAATATAAATCAATTATATTAATTGAAATTCCATTGCAGTAC